>CM070013.1:620000-952500 GCA_036247105.1 Cirrhinus mrigala | reverse complement strand
AAAACATTATCAATAACGAAGTGTCTATTCACACTAGGTGCAGACAGAGGCTTTTTATGTACACTAACTCCGCCCACCAACATGCGATTGGGTTTGTCAACACTACAAAAGATGATAGTCTAACAACAGTTTCAGTGGACTAGATGGTAAAACGTATGCAGTTTGACACGACCAACCAGTTTTTTTTTTTTCCTCCCTTTTCAAATCTCATATCACATCAGAAAGGCATTTATTTTTTAACAATAAAGGAAATAATCAAAAAGTTGAAAATGAAATATCTTTATTTATTGTCCCAATAAGGTGCATTTAAGGCATCCATTTAATACATTGCAGAAAATCCTACTATTTTAACATAGTGTAAATAGAGTCTATTGCTAGTATTCTCACTTGTGTAGACAGCATGTAATTGCTATTTATACTTAGTGTAAATAACATCTATTGCTATTTGCATTGTGTACTCCAGTTGTAAAGGAAAAAGCACGTTTTTTGCAAGAAACAAATTCACCATTTAGGTGTTTTCTCAAATTGCTTCTGACCAAAATATGAGTTAATAATAAATTAATTAATTAATAATAACACTTCATCCATGCAGTGAAAATGTCCATCCCCTGTTATCCTCTAACATCAATATCCAAAGACATATTCGTTTAGGCCCATTTTAATATGTTCTCACTCGAAAATGGTGCTTGATCTGTACATATTTCTGTCCTGATTCAGATGAGACAAGCTATATTATGGACAAAGGACTTGAGGACTGGTTTGAAGAGGAAGAAGAAGAAGAAGAAGAAGAAGAAGAAGAAAACATCTTAATGATGGATCTATTTATGACAAACATGCCGCTTGTGGATGACTTACATTTCCTGTAGAATTATTGTGTTGTTTTTATCAGCTGTTTTAGACGCTCGTTCTGACTGCACCTATTCATTACAGAGGATACATTGGTGAGCAAGTGGGTTTAATGGCTGCATTTAACCACTGCCCCAGTCAAGTGAGAGTTAAGATGCCCTTCACAGTAACTGGACCTTTAAAGGAAAAACAGATTGCTTACATCTGCAGGGAAACACTCCATGTAAGGCTAATTAATTATTTGAAAATCTTGAAGACATAAGTCTTTCTCAATGACACACAGTGTTGCCAGATTGGAACCAGAAGCTCAAAATGATCATACTTCGAAGAAAACTATGGTAAGATACACAAATTAAATGTACAGAACTTTTTGACACAACCTGCAAATTACCATAATTGATAAATAACCAAGCATACCTTACACCGTATCTCAACTCAGGGGCACAACTGCACATTTGTTGAGGGGTAGGCAAGATCAATGTTGGCACCCCCCTGTGTTCTAGCCCCTAATACTTACTCCCACTAAAGCTTTCTGCAAGTCAATGACCAAAAGCCCATTAACTAGCTTGTGCATGGAAGGACACAAACTCATCAGGAGTGAAAAAAGTGACAAAGGTTTGAACCCACTTTACCCATTTTCAATAAAAAGTAAAAAAAGAAAGAAAGAAAAAAAGAAAGGAGTCACATTACGTCCCCTTTAACTCCTGATGGCAGACCCCAGACAGAAGAACACATTTTCTAATTCATTTTTGTTTTCAAATGTAAGATTGTTCACTTTTTAGTTAGGTAATCTGGGTAAAAAAAAAATATATATATATATATATATATATATATAAAGAGAGAGAGAGAGAGAGCATATTTTTATATAAAATAAGAACACTGTACGTAACATTTACTTTAAAGTACATGTGGGTTTTTTTGTTTGTTTGTTTGTTTTTTTTTACTTATAGAGATAAATAATTGAAAATTTGCCATGCTAACTGATTTCTGCCAAGATTTCACCTGGTAGAAAAACAAATACCAATAAAATGAATGTCATGATTTCCATTATGACCACTAGATGGCAGCAGAGGATAATTTATTGTCTCATTTACCCTTTCCACTCTGAAATATAGTTCTTCTTTTGCTGATGGATTTATATTTTAGACATTATAAAAACACTATTACAGCATTTAAAAATATCTTTACTGTCAAAGTTAAGTATTGTTTTGTATTGAAGTATGATGTAGCAAGTGTTTTCAACTCATCAGATCTACTTGAATCACACAGATGGACTGTTTTGAATTCAAAATAGCAATTTTCAGCTACAGGTGGCTAGTTTGTATCCTTGTAGTTTCTCTCAAATGTAAACCAAACCTTAATTAATAAAATGGCTCACTATAGCTTTTATTTATTTATTTATTTATTTATTTATTTTTTTTTTTTTGCTCAGTCAGCTTGGTGCTGGGTCTCAACACCCCCAAAATATTGTTCTCTTTTGAATCCCCATCTGCAATATGTGAAAAAGGGCAGAAGTCAACAACACATAAATGCCAGAATGTAAAATGAGTTTCATTTTCGTACTTCACAAATTAATGGGATATTTCCCAGTACAACTACACTGTGCTCACATTTAGCCTACTTACTGTGAATTACAAAAAAAAAAAAAAAAAAATCGCATATGGGCCATTCTATAATGTGAAGAAAAAAAGTTGTCATTTCCCCCCCCAAAAAAACAAACAAACATGGCCTTACATGCTGCTTTGAAAATTTATACTGTAAACTGTTATATAAATAAAGGTGATCTGTAGGAATATGTGCATAAAATACCATCTATGTTTGCTACTGTCCAGCATGTTACCTTTACTCATGAAAAACTCATAAACATTTTCTGCTGTAAAAACTAAAACACATAATTCTAAGGTGTTTTTTTTTTTTTTTTTTAATTGTTCTAGGAGATTTTAGTGAATATACACAATACATACATGCAAACCATTACAAAGAAAAAAAAAAAATTCCAAACATTAAATGAGCAAAAACAGTGCATTCATTTATTAATCAGCATTTATTCAGTGTTATTTCTACAAATACTAAGCCAATACATTTTGAACATTACACCTATTCTTTAACCATGCAAAGTGCTACCAAGTCATGAGCACAGATAATTGAACACATCAATACATAAATCACATAATACAAATCAATGAATAATACAACCACAGATTAAAATGTTTTAAATTTTACTGAAAAGGTTCTCATTACTGATGGGTATAGTTAACAATTTTATCTGTGAAAATGATGAATAATTATCAATACTCGTATTGACAACTCCCTATAATTTGGTACAAAAAAATACTGATAAAAAGATGGGAAACAATTCAGTAGTGACTTCTTTATCCCTTTAAGTTCATTTGTTTCCTGAGTAGCCGTGGCCTTATGGTTGGGGAGTCGGGCTCGTAATCGAAAGGTTGTGGGTTCGAGTCCCAGGTCCGGCAGGGATTGAAGGTGGAGGGAGTGAATAACCAGCACTCTCTCCACCCTCAATACCACGACTGAGGTGAGTCCCTTGAGCAAGGCACCGTTCCCCCAACTGCTCCCCGGGCGCCGCAGCGATAGCAATATGGCTGCCCACTGCTCCGGGTGTGTGTTCACTGTGTGTGTGTTTGATCACTTCTCACTACTGTGTGTGTGCACTTGGATGGGTAAAATGCAGAGCACAAATTCCGAGTATGGGTCACCGTACTTGGCCACACGTCACGTCCTTTCCTTTTCCTTTCCTTTCCTGTGTATGAAACACCTGCTACAAATATCTGGTGGTGATGTGCTTCAATACTGCTTCACTATCAAAAGCAAAACCTAAACAATACTGTAATTACCAAAGGACTATAGTTCTTGAGCTTCTTATAAGATAATAGAAATAAAGAAAACAACATTCATTAAGATATGTAAATAGAACAATGTAGAGATTTCATCTCCCCTGTATTAGGCCCACCCCAAAAACACACAGAAAATGAGCATGTTGACTTTCTAAGCAGAATCTGAGACCTCTGTCCCCAGCTGTGGAGAAGACTCTTTCTGAGGAGCCAGAGTTAGGTTCTGGACAGCTGTGAGAAGAAGAGTGTCTTTCTTACCACAGCAGCAGAAGGCAGACTCTATTCACTCTTGATCTTTTCATGGAGGGTTGATGAATTGCTGAAGGACGAGGCTCATGCTCTAGTGCAGTCAGAAACTGTAAACTTTTAATAAAATTTAACATATTATTGTAGTCAGGTTTATTGTTTTTATTATAAAACATGGCAAAGGTATGAGAAAATTATGTCAAACATGTTCTTCCTCCTCTTCGCGATCCTGAGCCTGTACTGTCAATATTGTTCTCTGGCAGCTGAAAGGGAGAATCACCCTGTTAATGTTGCTAATGCATGTACACACAATCAGTCAAAATTCTGCAGTCTTTGCGTTTTCATGTTTTTCGATAGTCTATTCTGCTCACCAAGGCTATATTTATTTTATCAAACTTACAGTACAAAACAGTAATAGTGTGAAATATTATTTTTGAATGTTTTCTATTGTTTTTCAAATACACTTGAATGAATTTCATTCCTGTGAGGCAAAGCTAAATTTTTCAGTAGCCTTTACTCCAGTCTTCAGTGTCACATGATCATTCTCATATGATGATCTGATGTTTAAGAAAGATTTATGATTATCAATGTTGAAAACAGTTGTGCTACTTAATATTTCTGTGTAAATTGTGTTTTTTTTTTTTTTTTTTTTTTTTCAGGATTATTTTATGAATACAAAAATAAAAACAAAACAAAATAAAAAAAGGTTATCATTTTTTAAAATCTTTTGTAACATGCTAATCAGTGTCTTCAGGATCATTAGAAAATCACAGGCAAGCGAGTTTGATCAGAGCTGGAGCTAAACTCCGCAGTGGATTGGCCCTCCTGGGTAAGATCTAAGGAACCCTGGCATAGACTTTCTCTTTTGTTACATTTCCACACTGCGCATGGGTTGGAGCTCTTAATACTGAACTCTCAAAGTGCACCAGATAGACAAATTTAACTTTAAACTGCACAGTACATTATTTCTTAAACAAAGCCATGGCCCCAGATTCCCCAGACAGACCAAGGTCCAGTCATCCTCCATAGTCTCAAAAAATCCTGTGGGAAACACAGCAAAGTGATGTGGTTGTGTATGATTTAGGCATAGGGGAGAGTAGGGTTCTTCGAGCTTGATTTTGCATACCTTGTCATTGATTTACGGCTCTGTGTATTAATTGCCACTCCAGCTGAACGCATGTGATGGAGATTTACTACTAATCCCTAGGGGAGAGCACAATGGTCAAATTCAGGCCAACTACATTTTTTAAACTATTTTTTTAAACATGTTTAAAAATGACCAGGAGCTCGGGAGGTGCTCATAAAGTGGTTTACAATTGTGGTCCAGGTGACCCACAGCACTGCACATTTTGTATGCCTCTCTTATTAAACACATCTAAGGCACATTTAAGCTCAAACCGGTGTGCAACGTTTTGCTACGGTTTCCAGGTTGAACTACATGTTTCGTGGAAACGGTGTGCAAAGGGGTTTGATATACGTTTTCTCTTGTTTAGTGGGTGTGTCAAAAATGTCAGTTCAATCAGCAGTAACATGCATATAAACCACACGGTATTAAAGGAGAAGTCCACTTCCAGAACAAAAATTTGCAGATAATTTACTCACCCCCTTGTCATCCAAGATGTTCTTGTCTTTCTTACTTAATTCAATAAGAAATTATGCTTTTTGAGGAAAACATTTAAGATTTTTTTCTACATATAACGGACTGCTGGTGCCCTGAGTTTGAACTTCCAAAATGCAGTTTAAATGCAGCTTCAAGCGATCCCAAATGTGGTTGTAAACGATCCCAGCCGAGGAAGAAGGGTCTTATCTAGCGACATGATCAGTTATTTTCATTAAAATAATACTATTTATATACTTTTTAGTCTCAAATGCTCATCTTGTCTTGCTCTGCCTGAACTCTGTGTATTCTGGCTCAAGACAGTTAGGGTATGGTGAAAAAATCCAAACGTATTTTGTCCCTCAACTTAAAAATCATTTCAAAATCATCCTACATCGCTGCAGAAGTACCGACCCAGTCTTTGCATAGTGGACAAGCACCCTTAACAAAAAAGGTAAAACAGCGATGTAGGACGATTTTGAAATTGAGGGAGAACATGAGATGGGAGTTTTTCGACACACCCTAACTGTCATGAACCTGAAAAAGAGTTTAGGCAGAGCAAGACAGGACGAGTGTTTGACATTTAAAAGTATAGGAATTGTATTATTTTTATGAAAATAACCGATCGTTTCACTAGATAAGACCCTTCTTCCTTGGCTGAGATTATTTACAACCACATGTGAGATCATTTGAAGCCGCATTTAAACTGCATTTTGGAAGTTCAAACTCGGGACACCATAGAGGTCCACTATATGGAGAAAAATGCTGAATTGAATCCTCAAAAAACATGATTTCTTTACGACTGAAGAAAGAAAGACATGAACATCTTGGATGACAAGGGGGTGAGTACTAGGGATGCACCAATACCACTTTTTTCAGTACTTGACTGATACGATACTTTTTTTATTGGAACTTGCCGATCCTGAGTACTGATACTAAGGTTCCCCTTCAGGAACTCGAGCTGCGTCCAGAGAACGCTTTGGGAACGCCCTTGGCGGACGACGCTCTGAAAGAATGTGTAACCGAACCAATGAGAAAGCGGGACGTCACAGGCGGGTGACGTCATCAACCAGGAAGCATAAAAGCACGTGCGAAGCCGGCCGGCGTCAGCTTCTGTCTTTCAGCGGAGCGCTCTGTGTTTGTGTCTGATATCCTCTGTTTTTGTGCAAGTTAGCACGCCTTTTATTTCGAGGATATGTCTAAAAAAAACGGAAAGAAAAGTTCTAAGAGTGGTGATAAGAGCGGGCCGCGTTTCACGCTGTGTGTTCCCCCTTGTAAGAGATATATTACGAGCGGGGATACACACAGCATGTGCGTGGTCTGCTTGGGAGCGGAGCATGCTTTGTCAGCCCTCGAGAGGACTGACTGCCCGCATTGTGAAGCACTTCCTTTGCGGGTGCTCCGCTCCCGGAAGGCTCTCTTTGAGGAGGGAGCCTTCACCAGCGTTCCCCAGGGTGTTGGTCCCGCTTCCGTTGAGGCGGAGCGGGTACTGCATTCCTGGGGTTCGCAGTTGGACCTGCTGGAGGGAATGGAGACGGGTGACCCCCTATCTCCTTCCTTACCCGGCAGGTCCGATGCCCGTTCTGAGGGTTCGGAAGCCCGCACTGCGGCTACTTCCTCCCAAGGAGCGGGCTCTTCTCTCCTTCTGTCTTCATCTGAGGATGTTGACTTGGAGAGTGCGATTGAGGAGCCACTCCCTCAATCGCTGCAGTACGAGGAGCTTTTGGAGGTGGTTACTCGTGCGGTCGACAAGCTAAAAATCGACTGGCCCGCCGAGGTAAAAGCTACTCCGCAGAGAAGCAAGTTAGATGAGCGTTTTCTGCGGAGTAAGCCTCCACCTCCAATGAGGAGCCTTCCGTTCTTCCCCGATCTCCACTCAGAGATCTCGAGATCGTGGGAAAGACCATTTTCGGCTCGCTTATTCGTCCCCGCCTCAGATTACTATGGAAATGTGGTGGGGCTCGATGAGCGAGCCTATAAGGCGATGCCCCGTGTAGAGCAGACACTTGCGAGTTATCTGTCTCCTAGCGGGGCATCGTCATTGAAGGCTCCCACCTTACCCTCTAAGCCGCTACGAACAACTTCAGCGCTTGTGGGTAAGGGGTACTCGGCAGCAGGTCAAGCTGGAGCATGTCTTCATACAATGTCAGTGCTCCAAGCATATCAGGCTGACCTGCTGAAAGGGCTAGCTGAGGGTGAGAAAGTTGATCTGGAGGAACTTCAAAGGACCGCAGATTTAGCTCTCCGTGCCACCAAGGAGACCGCCCGGGCAGTAGGGCGGTCTATGGCAGCCATGGTGGCCGCGGAGAGGCATCTGTGGTTGACCCTGTCCGATATGAAGGAGAAGGACAGGGTCTTCCTTCTGGACGCCCCGCTTCAGCCTTCTGGCCTGTTTGGCGACGCAGTAGATTCTGTCGTCAGCAGGTACCAGGAGGCTCGCAAGCAGGCGGCGGCGTTCCAGAGGTTCCTCCCTCGCCGCTCTCTAGCCCCGACGGCTGCTGGGCGTGAGCAGCCGTCTCCGAGTACCAGCTCCTCGTACTGCCAAGTCCAGAAGTTGAGTGTCGCGACTCGCGCTCCCCCGTCCAGGGACCGAGACCCGCGGCACTCTAGGCCGGGGTCCTCCAAGGCGAGGCCCGACCTGAGGGTCGTGCTTCAGTCTAGGAGGGCCCAGGCCCCTAAGCGGTCCTGACGCCAGACCAGGGCCGCCGAGGGCAGCCCCTACCGGGGAGGAACGAGTTACACCGCATTACACGGTGGCCGTTTCTCCTCGGTGCCCTCGGGAGGTCGATTTGCTGTTCCTGCCAAGGCTACAGGACACAACGGCCTCCGACGAGCTTCTGCCCCGGATATTTCCGCCCGGGAACGTAGCGGAACCAGGGTGCTCGTCACCCCCTCGGGGGTCTCTAGAACAGTTAGCTCGGCAGTCTCCTGCCGGTCCGCCGTTACAGGTCTCCGAGCTAGTAGTTCAGCTAAATCCAGAGGCCAGCCTCGAGCGGCTGGTTCCCTTAGTAGACTATTTAGCAGCGTGGAAGCTACTGCCAAATGTGTCTGCATGGGTCCTGCGCACTGTAGAGAAAGGTTATGCTATTCAGTTCGGCGCCCCGCCGCCGCCTTTCGACGGGGTTTTTCCCACTCTGGTGGGCCCCAGGCAGGCTCTGGTCATGGAGCAAGAAGTAGAGACCCTTCTGAGGAAGGAGGCCATCGAGGTGGTCCCTCCTCACGTAAGGGAGTCCGGGTTCTACAGTCGGTACTTCATTGTTCCAAAGAAGGATGGAGGGCTGCGGCCGATCATCGATCTCCGTCGCCTCAATCATTCAGTCATGAAACTGAAATTCAAGATGCTTACAGTCAAGCAAGTAGTGTCACAAATCAGGTCCGAGGACTGGTTTGTGACGATAGACCTGAAAGACGCGTACTTTCACGTTTCCATCCTTCCTCAACACAGGAAGTTCCTGAGGTTTGCTTTCAGGGGCGAAGCTTACCAGTATCGGGTTCTTCCCTTCGGCTTAGCACTCTCACCCCGCACGTTTACGAAATGTGTAGATGCCGCCCTGGTCCCTCTTCGGCTTCAGGGCATTCGCATTTTAAACTACATCGACGACTGGCTGATCCTAGCAGCGTCCGAGAGTTTAGCGGCTCGACATCGAGATGTCGTTCTCGCCCACATGAAAACGTTGGGGTTAAGACTAAACGTCAAGAAAAGTGTACTTTCTCCATTACAGAGGACCACTTATCTGGGCGTGGTGTGGGACTCGACCACGATGCAGGCACGTTTGTCCCCTGCTCGTATTGTGTCGATCCTCACCGCAGTCAAGAGAGTCAAGCAGGGCCTGTCACTCACTGTCAAACAGTTTCAACAACTGTTGGGTCTGATGGCAGCAGCGTCCAACGTGATACCTTTTGGCCTGCTGTACATGAGACCCCTACAGTGGTGGCTCAAGTCAAAAGGGTTCTCCCCGAGGGGAAACCCGCTCCGTATGATCAAGGTCACGCGCAGAGGGCTACGTGCCTTAGACATGTGGAAGAAGCCGTGGTTCCTAAATCAGGGCCCGACTTTGGGAGTTCCTTGCCGCCGTGTAACGCTAGCGACAGATGCATCCCTCACTGGGTGGGGGGCGGTCATGAGTGGTCGCCCCGCCCAAGGTCTGTGGACGGGTCGTCATCTCGGTTGGCACATCAATTGCCTAGAGATGCTGGCCGTATTTCGAGCGCTGAAATATTTTCTTCCAGACCTCAGAAATCGCCATGTGCTGGTTCGCACCGACAGCACAGCGGTGGTTTATTACATCAACCACCAAGGAGGTCTGCGGTCGCGCCCCTTATACAAGCTGGCGCACCAGATCCTTGTGTGGTCCCAGGACAAACTCCTCTCCCTTCGAGCAGTGCATATTCCTGGGCATTTGAATGTGGGAGCAGACATCCTGTCGAGACAGGGGCCGAGGCCCGGGGAATGGATGCTTCACCCAGAAGTAGTGAATCAGATATGGGAGATCTTTGGGCGAGCCCAATTAGATCTCTTTGCCACGAGGGAGAATGCACAATGTCCCCTCTGGTTCTCTCTAGTTCATCCAGCTCCCCTGGGGCTGGATGCTATGGTACAGACGTGGCCGAGGCTTCGTCTGTACGCCTTTCCCCCGATTGCTCTGCTCCCAGGAGTTCTGGAGAGAGTACGCCGGGACGGGGTCAGCCTACTGTTAGTAGCCCCGTACTGGCCGGGCCGAGTATGGTTCTCGGACCTGATATCTCTCCTCGACGGCTCTCCATGGGAGATCCCCGTCAGGAGGGATCTCCTCTCTCAGGCGGGGGGCGCCATCCTGCACCCCCGTCCGGAGTTGTGGAAGCTGTGGGTGTGGCCCCTGAGGGGGCACAACTCATAGATTCCGGTCTCTCAACTGAGGTTGTGGAGACCATCCTCCAGTCCAGAGCTCCCTCTACGAGGAAACTATATGCCCTTAAGTGGAAGCTTTTCACTTCATGGTGTGAAGAGCGCCAGCAAGACCCAGCTAACTGCCCGGTTGGTACAGTACTGGAGTTTTTGCAGGCTCGTTTCTCCACAGGGTTAGCCCACTCCACCCTGAAGGTTTACGTGGCGGCAATCTCGGCCTACCACGCCCTTCTCGATGGTGTTTCTGTGGGTAAGAACCCCCTGGTTATACGTTTCCTCCGTGGTGTACTGAGGCTGAGGCCTCCGACACGACCCCGCGTCCCTTCCTGGGATCTGACTGTGGTGCTTGAGGCTCTTTGCAAACCTCCGTTTGAGCCTTTGGAAGAAATCCCGATTCGGTTTCTTACCATTAAGACGGTGCTTCTACTAGCCCTTACTTCCCTCAAGCGGGTTGGGGACCTGCAGGCCCTTTCTGTGGCCCCTTCTCATTTAGAGTTTTCTCCAGGCAATATTAAAGCCTTTCTTTACCCTAGACCAGGGTATGTTCCTAAGGTCCCCACCCACCCACCACAGCCGGTTGTGCTCCAGGCCTTTTGTCCTCCTCCCTTTCGGGAGCCTGACCAGCAGAAGCTTAATTGTATGTGCCCGGTACGTGCCCTAGATGCATATGTCCACAGAGCTGCCCTGTGGCGAAAATCAGAACAGTTGTTCGTCTGCTATGGCCCCCCTAAGAAGGGGTCTCCTGCCTCTAAAGAGACTTTAAGTAGATGGATTGTAGATGCTATATCTACGGCTTACGAGTCCTCTGACCTCCCCTCACCTTTGGGGGTCAAGGCTCATTCTACGCGCGCTTTGGGCGCCTCTAAGGCCTTCTCTGCAGGTGTCCCAATACAGGACATCTGTAATGCTGCGGGATGGTCCACGCCCCTCACCTTTGTAAGGTTCTACAGCCTTGATGTCCGAGCCACTCCTGGCTCTTCTGTCCTCCTGCCCTAGCTCTTTCACTGGCAGGGTTTTGGAAGTCTGGTGGCGTGGGCATCTCGTTCCCAAAGCGTTCTCTGGACGCAGCTCGAGTTCCTGAAGGGGAACGTCCCGGTTACGTATGTAACCTTGGTTCCCCGAGGGAACGAGACGCTGCGTCTCGGTCCATCCTTCCGGCATCCCTGCTGAGCGCTCGCTTCATTCACGAAGCTGACGCCGGCCGGCTTCGCACGTGCTTTTATGCTTCCTGGTTGATGACGTCACCCGCCTGTGACGTCCCGCTTTCTCATTGGTTCGGTTACACATTCTTTCAGAGCGTCGTCCGCCAAGGGCGTTCCCAAAGCGTTCTCTGGACGCAGCGTCTCGTTCCCTCGGGGAACCAAGGTTACATACGTAACCGGGACGTTTTTTTTTAATTTACCGGTAAATTAGTAAAACATTGGGTACAGAAACTAAAAGAGTATGTGTAATGTTAGTTGGTTAACTTAATTTATCAAATGGATACAGTCAAACCAAAATGTATTCAGACAACTTTTCTCATATTATCAAACAACATTTCTCAATAACACAGTTTATTTGCTATAGTTTAGAAACTGGTAATAAAATATGACGAGAACTGTGTCAGAACAAATTCATGAAGAATTTTTGGGTATAATATGTCACACTTTTACTTTATTTTGCTGACTTACATAAATGAACAATAGTGTCTTGCACCCATTAATAAAAAATAAATAAATAAGAATTATATCTAGTAGTGTCTGAATAATTTTCGCTTTGTCTGTATATCCTTCAGTTATTTCTACACTTAATTTTTGCTTAACACTTACGCTTTTAGTTTTTGTTACTTTCACTGTTCATTTTTTGCTCTGTGGTACATCATCTTTAATCTATTAGCATTAGAGCTGCTCCATTGCAGCAGCTACTGTAATCACGTGTTTTGTTGTAATAATGCAGGGAACTACTCGTTATAAATCTCCTAACAGTGATATTTTCGTCAATAAAGTTGTGTATGCTAACGGCTAAAAAATAAACGATGTTTATAATGAATGCCCCTATAAATTTTGTTTTATATGTATGAATTAGTTTTAATCCAAATTATGTGTTTGCTAAGTGAACGAACATCAATAAAGATAACGCAACAGAATTGCGCTCCCCTTGCACTACTTGAGCATTGTTTTACTTGCTTGTTTTTGACATATCTGACCGAACTACAAACTTCTGATTAATGTCTGTGAGAAAAGGACATTAACTCGTCAAGCTTGTACATACCAGTATCGGTATCGGTGCACTCCTATATTTTGATCTGGAAGTAGACTTCTCCTTTAAGTGATATCTATCTAGCTATGAGTAAATTGTGAAATGCAACCCTGTGGATTACCTGCCTCTCCTCCTGAGCATTTTGTCGTGTGGGTCCAGGAAGGCTGCTTGTATGTCTGGATATCGATGCGCAACTCTTTCAACCATGAGAAATGAAGTTCCAGTGTGTCTTCACATCCAGGGCAACAGAATGGTCAGGCAGGCCTGAAATATAAACATATAAGCCACTAAAATCAATTTAAATCTATAGTTGTGCCTGAGTGACACTGAAACAATGAGGTTTAGTTTTTCATCCAGGATTCGCTGATTCCTATGAAACACAGTTTTCATGATGGATTATCTCTTGATCCTGGATCCTTGCTGCCATTAATTTGGAGATGGTTTGGATGATATGCAGTTCCCCTTCGGGAACTCGAGCCGCGTCGAAACGCTATGGGAACGCCTCCAGCGTGACCGCGCTCTGAACACGTGTGAAATCAGACCAATGGAAGAGCGAGACGTCACAGGCGGGTGACGTCACAGACCAGGAAGCATAAAAGCACGTGCGCCAGAACGAACGGCAGCTTCTGTCTTTCAGCAGCGCTCTATGTTGTGTCTCTGTTTGTGCTTTTTGGTAGCAAGTTTGCACCACTTTCTTTTTGGCACAAATGTCTAAATCACTTAGAAAGAGCAAGCATTTAGATGAACCATGTTTTAGAGCGTGTGTTCCTCCCTGCCCTCGTTACATCACGGGTAGGGATACACACGCTCTATGCGTGGTTTGTCTGGGAGCGGAGCATGCGGCAGCAGCCCTCGAGGGGGCTGATTGCCCACATTGTGTGCAGATGAGTCTGCACACACTCCGCTCCCGGAAGGCTCTCTTCCAGCTGGGAGCCTTCAGCAGCGTTCCCCGCGGATCTGGTCCCGCTTCCGCCGAGGCGGGGCGGCGGCTGCATTCGTGGGGTTCGCAGCTGGATCTAGCGGAGGGTATGGAGACGGGTATCCCCCTATCTCCTGCCTCACCCGCTAGGTCCCCAGCCCGTCCTCTGGGTGTGGAAGCCCGCGCTGCGGATTCTTCCCCCCGGGGGACGGGCTCGACGCTCCCCATATCTTCCTCTGAGGAGGTTGATGTGGGGAGTGTCGAAGAAGTAGCACCACAGTTTCCTCACACCGGGAAACACAAAAACAGAGCGTCGCCACCCGCACTCCTCCCCATCGAAGGCGGGTGCGCAGACGCTCTAGGTCGGGGGCCCCCGGGACGAAGCCCGATCTGCGGGTCGTGCTTCAGTCTAGGAGGTCCTCGGCCAAGCAGCCCTGATGGTGCGGGGCCGCTGAGGGTAGCCCCATCAGGGGAGTTCCGGGGTGCACCGCATTACTCGGTGTCCGGCTCCCCCCTGTGCCCTCGGGAGGCTGTCTTGCTCACCCTGCCGGTGATTCAGGGCGCAGCAGCCTCCGGCGAGCCTTCCCCTCAGTCTTTTCCGGCCAAAGACGTTCCAGAGCTGGGGAGCTCGCCACCCCTGCGGGGGTCTCAGGGTCCGCTAGATCAGGTGCTTCCTGCCGGGCAACCGTTACAGGACACCGGTCTAGCGACCCGTGTTACACCAGAGGCCAGTCTCGAGAGGCTGGTTCCCTTAGTAGATCATTTGGCAGCGTGGAAACTACTGCCCAATGTGTCTGCTTGGGTCCTGCACACTGTAGAGCGAGGTTATCGCATTCAGTTCAGCGCTCCACCTCCGCCGTTCAACGGGGTCTTTCCCACTTTGGTGGGCCCCGAGCAGGGTCTGGTAATGGAACAGGAAGTAGCTACTCTCCTGAGGAAGGAGGCCATCGAGGTGGTCCCTCCTCAGTCCAGAGAGTCCGGGTTCTACAGCCGGTACTTCATTGTTCCCAAGAAGGATGGGGGCCTGCGTCCTATTTTGGATCTTCGCCTCCTGAACCGCTCAGTCTTGCGGCTGAAGTTCAGGATGCTGACTGTAAGACAGGTCGTGTCTCAAATCAGGTCCGAGGACTGGTTTGTCACGATAGATCTAAAAGACGCGTATTTCCACGTCTCCATCCTTCCTCAACACAGGAAGTTCCTGAGGTTTGCTTTCAGGGGCGAAGCTTACCAATATCGGGTACTTCCTTTCGGCCTAGCACTCTCCCCCCGCACTTTCACGAAGTGTGTGGATGCAGCTCTGGCTCCCCTGCGACTCCAGGGCATCCGCATACTCAATTACATCGACGACTGGCTTATCCTGGCCCAGTCGGAGATGGTAGCGGTTCGGCATCGAGATGTCGTTCTCGCACACATGAAAGAGCTGGGGTTAAGACTAAACGCCAAGAAAAGTGTGCTTTCTCCAGTACAGAGAACCACTTATCTGGGCGTGGTGTGGGATTCGACCACGATGCAGGCACAGTTGTCTCCTGCTCGGATCGAGTCGATCCTCGCCGCAGTCATGAGAGTGAAGGAAGGCCGGTCACTCACTGTCAAGCAGTTTCAACGACTGCTGGGTCTGATGGCAGCTGCGTCCAACGTGATACCTTTTGGCCTGCTGTACATGAGACCCCTACAGTGGTGGCTCAAGACCAGGGGGTTCTCCCCGAGGGGAAACCCACTTCGCATGATCAAGGTCACGCGGCGTTGCCTTCGTGCCTTAGACATGTGGAGGAAACCCTGGTTCTTGTCTCAGGGCCCGGCGCTGGGAGCTCCTTGTCGCCGTGTAACACTAGCGACGGACGCGTCCCTCACCGGTTGGGGAGCGGTCATGAGTGGCCACCCTGCCCGCGGTCTGTGGAGCGGTCACCAACTCACCTGGCACATAAATTGCCTGGAGATGCTGGCCGTGTTTCAAGGGCTGAAACACTTTCTCCCGGACCTGAGAGATCGTCACGTGTTGGTCCGCACCGACAACACGGCGGTGGTCTCTTACATCAACCACCAAGGAGGTCTGCGTTCGCGCCCCTTGTACAAGCTGGCGCACCAGATCCTTGTGTGGTCCCAGGGCAAACTCCTCTCGCTGAGAGCAGTTTTTGTACCCGGGTATCTCAATGTGGGAGCAGACATCCTGTCGAGACAGGGGCCGAGGCCCGGGGAATGGATGCTTCACCCCGAGGTGGTGAAGCAGATCTGGAGAGTGTTTGGTCCAGCCCAGGTGGACCTGTTTGCCACGAGGGACAATGCGCAATGTCCCCTCTGGTACTCTCTAGTTCATCCAGCTCCACTGGGGCTGGATGCCATGGTACGGACGTGGCCGAGGCTGCGTCTGTACGCTTTTCCCCCGATCGCTCTGCTCCCGGGAGTTCTAGAGAGAGTGCGCCGGGATGGGGTGTCCCTTCTTCTAGTAGCCCCGTTCTGGCCAGGCCGAGTATGGTTCTCGGACCTGATTTCCCTCCTCGACGGCTCTCCCTGGGAGATTCCCGTCAGGAGGGATCTCCTCTCACAGGCAGGGGGTTCCCTCCTTCACCCCCGGCCGGAGTTGTGGAAGCTTTGGGTGTGGCCTCTGAGGGGGCGCACCTCTTAGCTTCCGGTCTCTCAACCGAGGTTGTTGAGACCCTACTCCAATCTAGAGCTCCCTCCACGAGGAAACTGTATGCCTTGAAGTGGAAACTTTTCACTTCTTGGTGTGGACGCCGCCAGCAGAACCCAGTTAACTGCCCAGTTGGCTCAGTGCTGGAGTTTCTGCAGGACCGGCTGTCCGCAGGGTTATCCCACTCCACCTTGAAGGTCTACGTGGCGGCCATTGCGGCCTACCACGCCCCTCTTGGTGGTCTCTCCGTGGGGAAAGACCCCCTTGTTACACGTTTCCTCCGCGGTGCACTGAGGCTGAGGCCTCCTGTACGACCTCGTGTTCCCTCCTGGGACCTGTCCGTGGTGCTTGAGGCTCTCTGTCTTCCTCCTTTCGAGCCCATTGAAGAGATTTCTGACTGTCATTTGTCCTTTAAGACTTCTTTCCTTTTGGCTCTTTCCTCCCTCAAGAGAGTTGGAGACCTGCAGGCCCTTTCTGTGGCCCCTTCCTTCCTGGACTTCGCTCCAGGCCTCTCTAAGGCTTTTCTTCACCCTCGCACTGGGTATGTCCCTAAGGTCCCTTCCTCTGCACCACGGCCAGTCGTACTTCAGGCCTTCTGTCCTCCTCCCTTTCGGGAGCCTGACCAGCAGAAGCTGAACTGTATGTGTCCAGTTCGAGCGCTGGATGCATACGTTCACCGGGTGGCTCCTTGGAGAAGGTCGGACCAGTTGTTCATTTGTTTCGGTCCTCAGAGACGTGGTCTCCCTGCCTCTAAGCAGACCATAAGTCGGTGGATAGTCGAGGCTATCCTCCTGGCTTATGAGTCTTCGGGCCTTCCTCCTCCCTTGGGGGTGAAGGCTCACTCCACCCGTAGCATGGCGGCCTCTAAATCCTTCCTTGCGGGTATCCCCCTGCAGGATATCTGTAACGCTGCGGGCTGGTCCACGCCCCTTACGTTTGTCAGGTTCTACTGTCTTGACCTCTTGACCCCTGGTTCTTCGGTCCTTCCTAGCTCTCTCTAGGCAGGGACTTGGAGCTGGTGGCGTGGGCATCTCGTTCCCATAGCGTTTCGACGCGGCTCGAGTTCCCGAAGGGGAACGTCTCAGGTTACGTATGTAACCCTGGTTCCCCGAGGGAACGAGACGCCGCGTCTCGAGGCCAGCTTCTTGCGTCCCTGCGAGCGCTGCTTCTCTCTGAAGCTGCCGTTCGTTCTGGCGCACGTGCTTTTATGCTTCCTGGTCTGTGACGTCACCCGCCTGTGACGTCCCGCTCTTCCATTGGTCTGATTTCACACGTGTTCAGAGCGCGGTCACGCTGGAGGCGTTCCCATAGCGTTTCGACGCGGCGTCTCGTTCCCTCGGGGAACCAGGGTTACATACGTAACCTGAGACGTTATGTCTAAAGAGGAAAGAATCAACATTACAAAAACACCAATAGCAGCTCTGTTGGTCCTGTAGCTTATATCAGTTTTTCAGGACTGAGCAAGTCAGGAGCCAAATCAGTACCTGTTCTCGATAATCATCCCTACTCATAATCATAGTTGTCTGCTTGGTGCTGCCCAGACAATCTCTCCACCTCCTGACAAAAAGTATGTTAGTTTTACAACAATGAATAAAACATTTAGTCTACTAGATAGTAACAAATGAGCATTTTTTCTTATAAGCAACTCACTGAATCATTGCCTGGTTCACTGGCAGTCAGGACCTAATGAAAGTTAATCATTTGTTTATAAAAGATTTGTTAAAACGAACGTATCAGATCTGTTTGTGAATGTAAGGTAACGTAACTAGCATAAAAAGCAAGCATGTAAAAAACAAAACAAAACAAAACAAACAAACAAAAAAAAAAAAAAAACATCTTTAACACCAACAGTGAGCAAATTACACAATTTACAGGTCTGTTGCTTGAGGGGAAAATGCAGAAATTATTATTCCCACATACACTGAAAGTGATTTCGGTAGCCTCGGTCAAGCTTACAATATGGCTAGCATGAGCATCATAAAGCGAGAGCGGCAGGCGGTCAAACAAACTATTATGGTTGATGTTTATACAATTTGACAGTGGATACTGTATAGTTTATTGCGTTACATTTCAAACTAAACTAAAAAGAAGGAATGCAATTTTATCTCATGATTTCAACAGTTACCGTTACCTCAGACCGCGACATAACCTGACCAAACAGGACATTTATTTACGAAATTAATATAGAAAACCTACAAAAATACAAAACACTACTCATCTTACATGATATCTAACGTTATATTAGCAAAAACGATGAATAAAAAATAGATTTATAGCGCTTACCTTTGACCGTTAAAATGAGGGCACGCACACTTACGCAGTACTCAGACAGTGACGTGCGCTGGTTTAAATGTTCATTTGTCCCATGCCCTCTTTCAATAAATCTGTCATTCACAAACATAAATTATTGCCATTTGCTAAGCAAACTATTTGGTTTTTTGTTTTGTCATTAATTCGATGACAAATATATATATATATATATATATATATATATATATATATATATATATATATATATATATATATATATATATATATACATTTTAAATGACGGCAAAATTGTTATTTATATAGCAGTTCATGCCATCATGCAAAATGTTTGATTAATTCAGTATATTCCCCATATTATAGGCTATCTAAATCGTATACACTTTAAAAAGATAAGCCAAATGCATGTAGTGCAATAATATGAAAAAGTTATCTGGAGATCAGCTGACCACGTCGCTACTACGTTCCCCATGCGACTAACTAGCGACGTCTTTTGTGGACGTGCACGCGACACACCCAAATATGGAAATAAATCATTTATTAAATAAGCATGTGTCCTATTTTGTGTCCTAAACTTCTAAAACATATTTTAGAGCAGTCAGTGGAATTTGGGAAAGAAACTAATCAAATCTGTGTGAAAATATTCAGATGTAACCCTTTTGTAATTTTCAGAAGTAACTGTAATTTAACTATACATTGTTTCTCAGCAACTGTAACTGATTAGTTACAACTATTTTGTAATTAAATTATGTAATTCCATTACATGTAACTAGTTACTAGTTAAGTTTGAGCCCCTACCACTGTCATCAAAGCATCAATATATGCAACAAACACTTGCAATACAAAATGCCATTCATAAGCTGAAATATGTATTCTCTCTCACACACACACAGTTTGACATGCTCAGGCCAAGTTCTACAATACTGTATGTGTAGGCCTACAGTATGTACTTTGGGGACTGCTGTTCATTGGCTCATTTGGGACCAAATTTCTTTTGATTTTTGATACATTTGTATTTTTATTTTATTTTTTATGAATTTGACTTTAATCAAACTTACCAGTTATAGTTTCTATTTTGTGCTGGTCAGTTATGAACAATAGATACAATTTAACATCTAGTTACTGGAGAGAACTGCATGAGGCCAAGGGGCTCCTCTCCTAACAGATATAATCTCACTCCAAACTTTTTCTAAAACTTGAGAGCCCTGTATATAATATATCTCAATCATCATTATTAATCATAAATGTCTTACAGAGAGAGAACTAATTTGCCTCTTTTTTCTTTTTAAAGGGATTGAGGGATTCTTTCAGGATTTTATGACCGAATAAAGTCACTCAAAAGATTTGTTCAAACCCAGATTCATTAAGTATAAAACAAGGCTGTGTGTTACTCGGAGACACTGCATGTTCTGCTTTATTTGGAACTATTTCCTTTGGTGAAACAGAACAACAGAAAGGTCTCAGAAATGTGAGGTACTATATATGAATTAACAGAGAACCGTCAGATTAGCATCAAGACAAAGTCACGTGGTAATGGGCCTATGAATTTATTAAGCCAAAAACCAGATGAAGAACCAAGATGCCCTCTCAGCACATGCCCAAATCATACCTTAGGAAACCAGCAAAGAGCTTCCAGTCTAGAGTTTGAGCAATATGACTGGCTGAAGTATTTTGTGGATAATGAAGCAGTTTTCTGTTTTAATGCAGACATTTATCAGCCATGGGCTGGTCATCGCATTGATGCATGCACACATAGATGCATTTTCCTTCCACAACAACCTCTGTTACTCCTGGTGAGAAATTTCAAATAGTTGTGATAACTGGTGAATATATCCACAATGCCCTTAACTGAAATTCTGAAATGTTGGTTCTGTGAAAGTGTATATGCAATAATCTTAACATAATTCTGTAGTAAAATCTTAAAAACAAGTGGCCAAGACCTATTTTGCTAATATTTCATCAATAGTAAAGGCTCAATTAATGATCTCAGTACCATCCCGGCAATCATGCTGATATTCAGGAAAAAAAATAAATAAAAATAAGCCACTTAAAGGACTGAACTTAGAGCCAATAAGACGCTGATGAGATTTAAAGTGTGTCCCTCCTACTTTTCAGATCATTCCTATGTCCCTGTTTCTGCTCTCTGCTTGTCCTCAAACAGGGATGGTTCTGGGAACTGTACAGAGTACAGACAAGTGATTCAAACCTTGCTGCACTGAACCAATGAACCTATCGGTAAGCCCCGTCCCCCTTAGTTACTGTTGCTGCCTCAGACGGAGTTGCTAACTGTCAGTGTGAAAACGTTGTCCCACTATGCTTTTGATGAATTTTGGACACAGAAGGACCACCTCTCGTCAAATCATTCAAGTGCACCTAAAATATGCCATGGAGGGATATATAAAAGTTTTAAAATATATATAGTGGGTAAAAAGATTAATTTGGAAGCAATGGTTTACAGATCTCAATGCAAGCAAGAGAAGTGTTACAGTCATCACAATCGCAGATAACAGCATCCAGGATCAACACTGTTCATGTACTGCAGGGGAAGACTAAATTAATTTCATTTAATATGGAGAGGCACTGAAATGTAGACCTTCATTTATGTGTTTTTGACCTACATTGCACATGACTTGGTACATACTTTGTCATCATTGCAAGTTTTCTCATGCTAACCAGTCAGTACTTCTAAAGCATGACCAGCTACCAGCACAAGATGACCAGACCGCACTACTGAATAAAAATACAATGTGTGTGTGTGTACTTCCAAGACCAGATGTGTGTTGTTGAAGACTCATCGTGCCAGATTTCTCTTCTAAAGAAACAGAACAGGCTTTATTACACTCACTTGTGACATTTGTGAATTTAGTGACATCTGTGAAAAGACACTGCATAGACAATGTACTAAGCATGTGAAACATGAAAATGTTTTATGAACTGTACATCTGAGATACAGATTTGCACAAAGACATATTTAGCTTGCTTAGATATTGCTTAGATATAGAGCTTGATGATCTAATTCATTTCTTCTTTAGTATCTCTTCTTTCTCTTCAATTCTGTACAGGTAACCATGTGGGATCATATGATACTACACCACAATCAGAGGCATGATCTTCCACATCCAGCCACCATCACTGGAGGAGCTGAAGCACATCAGTTTATATCACTACTCAACACAATGTTTCTGCTTTGTTTGCAAAGATGATTTGTAATGGACACAATCTTCACATTAGATTTCTACAGGTTGGATAAAATAAAACATTTCATGTGAATGAACTAGGAAATGAGTTAAGCAAACATACACTGTAAATATGTTGTGGAAAAAAAAGCTGTGGAACTAGTTACTAAACAACAGTTGATAGTTGAAAGAATTTCTGCATGTATGTATTATTTACTTTTACACTGTGAACGTTTTAAGCATAAAAAACCTGCAGAATCAACCACTGAACGTGAGCAAATGTACCTTTTTTCACTCTGTTTTCCACACACATCTCATTTCATCAAAGCATGTCAAAGCACACTTATTTCCTCTTTGGTAAACTGGCAACACTGACTTCTGATTATATGTTATTAGTGGCAAAATTGTTCAGTGTTGTGTTAATAAAATAACTGACAGAAATCATAATAATTAATAAATAATAAATATTTATTGTTACAATTAAGTTTCATAGTTTTAGATTAAAAGTGCAAGTCTGGCACAATGGTAAAACAAAGTCTCTACATAAAAGGGATTTAAAAATTAGCAAGAACAAAAGTCCAAACATTGGTAAAATGTTTCCAGTCGTAAATGTGACATTTACACACAGTGAAGAGAATCAGTTCATCTATATATTGAAAACAACTGCAACAATACGATTCTTGTAAATAAAGCTGAAAAAGACAAGTGCAATACATACTCTATATATCGAGGATTTTCGTCGGACCGTTGATCTGATGGGCGCCATACTGTAATGAAGCCGTAATGTAACCGTAAGTCGCGTCAATTATTAATAAGTAGAAAATATATATATATATATATATATACATTTTCGACTTTAAATAAAGAACCATTTTATTGCTTGTGAAGTGTTGGTTGTAAAAATGTAAAGCTAGACTTCAAACATAAAAACGCTGACTGGTTAGATAATGTTAGGCTACTAGATGATTTCTTATTCAGATGGTTGTTTGTGTGGGAATTCAAAAGACGCGGCGCAGTGGCCTCGCTTCTATGACGTCATGAACGTTCTAATTTTCTGCTCCATGAAAAGAACTGTAAAGTGTGAGCAAAATCGCGTATTTGTGTCTGATTATCAGCGACAGACCGTCTGAGGTAAGTAAAACTTTATCTTCCTCCTAGGCGTGGGCAATAAGAAAAAGTTCTGGTTTTGTCATCTTGTTTAGTATTAATTCTTGCAGATTGTTTTTATTTTATAATGTCAGATATACATTAGTATTTTGTTTATACTTGTATTTTGTCATCTTGTTTAATATTCTGAATTGTTGACTGTTATTTGTTGCACTATATTATCACAGATAGACTGAAACCTGACTGTTGTAATGCTTTATTGTTGTGTTGACATATTGTTTAGCACAGATAGATAAATATAAATAGGGGTTTAAAATTGTACCTTTTTGGGTATAACAACTTGTCGCTGAAGCAGTACCCTTAAAAGGACATATTATACCTTTTTTTTGTTTGTTTTTTGTTTTGTTTTTTTACCCCTAATAGGTACATATTAGTACCTAAAGAGTACGTATTACTACTCTTAAATACTAATATGTACCTAATAGGGGAAAAAAAAGGTACAAATATGTCCTTTTAAGGGGACTGCTCCAGCGACAAGCCATTGTACCCCAAAAGGTACAATTTAAAAAACCCCTATTTTTCTGTGTATAGATAGATAGATATAGATAGATCAGACATAACATTATGGCCAGCGAATAACACTGATCATCTCTTCATCGCGGCATGGCAAGTGTACATTTTGTCCTCAAAGTTGATGTGTTAGAAGCCTGAAAAATGGGCATATGTAAGGATTTGAGCAATTTTGATAAAAGCTGAATTCTGATGGCTAGAGACTGGGTCAGAGCATCTCCAAGATAGATAGATAGATAGATAAACAGACAAAATTGCAGATAGATAGATAGATTGTCTGTTGTACAGATAGATAGATTATGACCTTCCAAGAGAAGGGGGTGGTGGTGGGGATAGATAGATAGATAGATAGATAGATAGATAGACAGGGATCACATATTTGTCCAATTGTTATTGCATGTTGATATATTGTGACATAAAAGAAGGTGCTTTAGGGGCGACCCGAATGCGGTTTGGCGGGAGCTGAACGGTTTGGCGAGAGCCCAAAAGAAATAGAGAAGCACCCAAACAAAAGAAGGTGATGTAGCGGTGATCAGGACATAAAGTCTTGTGTGAGCCGAAACATAGGACCATCACCCACAGTCACAATACGATACATGTACTTCCAAGAGAAGGGGGTGTGGGAGGGAATAGACAGATAGATAGATGGACAGATAGATAGATAGATAGATAGATAGATACATAGATAGATAGATAGATAGATAGATAGATAGATCATGACCTTCCAAGAGAAGGGGGTGGTGGCGGGGATAGGTAGATAGATAGATAGATATGTAGATAGATAGATACATAGATAGATAAATCATGACCTTCCAAGAGAAGGGGGTGGTGGCGGGGATAGATAGACAGATAGATAGATAGACAGGTTATAGAATCACATTTTTGTCCAATTGTTATTGCATCTTGATATATTGTGACATAAAAGAAGGTGCTTTAGGGGCGACCCGAATGCGGTTTGGCGGGAGCTGAACGGTTTGGCGAGAGCCCAAAAGAAATAGAGAAGCACCCAAACAAAAGAAGGTGATGTAGCGGTGATCAGGACATAAAGTCTTGTGTGAGCCGAAACATAGGACCATCACCCACAGTCACAAGACGATACATGTACTTCCAAGAGAAGGGGATGTTGGAGGGAATAGACACATAGATAGATGGACAGATAGATAGATAGATAGATAGATAGATAGATAGATAGACAGACAGACAGACAGGATAGAATCACATATTTGTCAAGTTGTTATTGCATGTTGATAAATTGTGACATAAAAGAAGGTGCTTTAGGGGCGACCCGAATGCGGTTTGGCGGGAGCTGAACGGTTTGGCAAGAGCCCAAAAGAAATAGAGAAGCACCCAAACAAAAGAAGGTGATGTAGCGGTGATCAGGACGTAAAGTCTTGTGTGAGCCGAAACATAGGACCATCACCCACAGTCACAATACGATATATGTACTTCCAAGAGAAGGGGGTGTTGGAGGGAATAGACAGATAGATAGATAGATAGAGAGATAGATAGACAGACAGTTGGACAGATAGTCACACAGATACATAGATTATGGCCTTCCAAGAGAAGGGGGTGGTGGTGGGGATAGATAGATAGATACATAGATAGATAGATAGATAGATAGATGGACAGATAGATAGATAGATGATAGATAGATAGATATATAGATAGATAGATAGATCATGACCTTCCAAGAAAAGGGGGTGGTGGCGGGGATAGGTAGATAGATAGATAGATAGATATGTAGATAGATAGATAGATAGATAGATAGATAGATAGATAGATCATGACCTTCCAAGAGAAGGGGGTGGTGGCGGGGATAGATGGATAGATGGACAGACAGATAGATAGATAGACAGGGATAGAATCACATTTTTGTCCAATTGTTATTGCATGTTGATATATTGTGACATAAAAGAAGGTGCTTTAGGGGCGACCCGAATGCGGTTTGGCGGGAGCTGAACGGTTTGGCGAGAGCCCAAAAGAAATAGAGAAGCACCCAAACAAAAGAAGGTGATGTAGCGGTGATCAGGACATAAAGTCTTGTGTGAGCCGAAACATAGGACCATCACCCACAGTCACAATACGATACATGTACTTCCAAGAGAAGGGGGTGTGGGAGGGAATAGACAGATAGATAGATGGACAGATAGATAGATAGATAGATAGATAGATAGATAGATAGATAGATAGATAGATAGATAGACAGGGATAGAATCACATATTTGTCCAGTTGTTATTGCATGTTGATATATTGTGACATAAAAGAAGGTGCTTTAGGGTCGACCTGAATGCAGTTTGGCGGGAGCTGAACGGTTTGGCGAGAGCCCAAAAGAAATAGAGAAGCACCCAAACAAAAGAAGGTGATGTAGCGGTGATCAGGACGTAAAGTCTTGTGTGAGCCGAAACATAGGACCATCACCCACAGTCACAATACAATACATGTACTTCCAAGAGAAGGGGATGTTGGAGGGAATAGACAGATAGATAGATGGACAGATAGATAGATAGATGATAGATAGATAGATATATAGATAGATAGATAGATAGATAGATAGATAGATAGATCATGACCTTCCAAGAAAAGGGGGTGGTGGCGGGGATAGGTAGATAGATAGATAGATAGATAGATAGATAGATCATGACCTTCCAAGAAAAGGGGGTGGTGGCGGGGATAGATAGATAGATAGATAGATAGATAGATAGATAGATAGATAGATAGATAGTTCATGACCTTCCAAGAGAAGGGGGTGGTGGCGGGGATAGATGGATAGATGGACAGATAGATAGATAGACAGGGATAGAATCACATTTTTGTCCAATTGTTATTGCATGTTGATATATTGTGACATAAAAGAAGGTGCTTTAGGGGCGACCTGAATGCGGTTTGGCAGGAGCTGAACGGTTTGGCGAGAGCCCAAAAGAAATAGAGAAGCACCCAAACAAAAGAAGGTGATGTAGCGGTGATCAGGACGTAAAGTCTTGTGTGAGCCGAAACATAGGACCATCACCCACAGTCACAATACGATATATGTACTTCCAAGAGAAGGGGGTGTGGGAGGGAATAGACAGATAGATAGATGGACAGATAGATAGATAGATAGATAGATAGATAGACAGGGATAGAATCACATATTTGACCAATTGTTATTGCATGTTGATATATTGTGACATAAAAGAAGGTGCTTTAGGGGCGACCTGAATGCGGTTTGGCGGGAGCTGAACGGTTTGGCGAGAGCCCAAAAGAAATAGAGAAGCACCCAAACAAAAGAAGGTGATTGTTGCGATTTAGCTCAAAGGGAAATGTATATAAATAATTACAATTAATTATGATTAATTACAATTATTTATATCAGCTGCCAGTAGTAACTGTAGCAGAATTAATTTTCCATCAACTAATCTGTTCGTTCAGCAAACATTCAGTATAAGTTTTATATCAACTCTAAGAAATGATATTTTCTTGGGCACAGAAAATAACGTCTCAGGTTACGTATGTAACCCTGGTTCCCCGAGGGAACGAGACGCCGCGTCGAAATGCTTTGGGAACGTCTTCAGCGTGACCGTGCTCTGAATCACATGTGTAATCAGTCCAATGGAAGAGCGAGACGTCAACGGCGGGTGACGTCACCAACCAGGAAGCTATAAATACACGTGCGTTGGAAACCGGCGTCAGCTTCAGGAGAGAAGCAGCGCTCGCAGGGATGCAGGATGAGGGCCTCGAGACGCGGCGTCTCGTTCCCTCGGGGAACCAGGGTTACATACGTAACCTGAGACGTTCCCCTTCAGGAACTCGAGCCGCGTCGAAACGCTTTGGGAACGAGATGCCCACGCCGCCAGAAGCCGAGTCCCTGCCTAGGAAGAGCTAGGACAAAGGACAGAAGAGCCAGGAGCGACTCGCAAGTCCAGGTCGTAAAACCTGACAAAAGTAAGGGGCGTGGACCATCCCGCAGCATTACAGATGTCCTGAATAGAGACACCTTCAAGAAAAGCTTTGGAGGCCGAAACACTCCGGGTTGAGTGAGCCTTGACCCCTAAAGGAGGAGGGAGACCAGAGGACTCATATGCAGTAGAGATAGCATCCACTATCCAACGACTTAAGGTTTGTTTGGTGGCCGGAAAGCCACGCTTAGCCGGACCATAGCAAACGAAAAGCTGATCAGATTTTCTCCACCTGGCTGCTCTGTGGACGTACGTGTCCAGCGCTCGAACTGGACACATACAGTTTAGCTTCTGCTGGTCGGGCTCCCGGAAGGGAGGAGGACAAAAGGCCTGAAGTACGGCTGGCCGTGGTGCTGAGGAGGGGACTTTAGGGATATAACCCGAACGAGGGTGCAAAAAAGCTTTTGCCAAACCTGGCGCAAAGTCCAGAAAAGAAGGGGCCACTGAAAGGGCCTGGAGATCCCCAACTCTCTTAAGAGAAGTAATAGCAATGAGCAAAACTGTCTTAATCGTAAGGTGACGATTGGAAATCTCTTCAATAGGCTCGAAAGGAGGCCTACAGAGAGCCTCTAGCACCAGCGACAAGTCCCATGAGGGAACACGAGAACGTACAGGAGGCCTCAGCCTCAGTGCACTGCGGAGGAAACGTGAGACAAGGGGGTCTTTACCCACCGAGAGGGGCGTGGTAGGCCGCAATGGCCGCCACGTAGACCTTCAGGGTGGAGTGGGATAACCCTGCGGAAAGCCTATCCTGCAGGAACTCCAGCACTGTACCAACTGGGCAGTTAACTGGATCCTGCTGGTGGCGTTCGCACCAAGAAGTGAAAAGCCTCCACTTCAAGGCATAAAGTTTCCTCGTAGAGGGAGCTCTAGATTGGAGGATTGTCTCAACAACCTCGGTTGAGAGACCGGAAGCTAAGAGATGTGCCCCCTCAGGGGCCACACCCAAAGTTTCCACAGCTCCGGGCGAGGGTGAAACACAGTACCCCCCACCTGTGAGAGGAGATCCCTCCTGACGGGAATCTCCCATGGAGAGCCGTCGAGGAGAGAAATCAGGTCCGAGAACCATACTCGGCCCGGCCAGTACGGGGCTACTAGAAGGAGGGACACCCCGTCCCGGCGCACTCTCTCTAGAACTCCCGGGAGCAGAGCGATCGGGGGAAAAGCGTACAGACGAAGCCTCAGCCACGTCTGTACCATGGCATCCAGCCCCAGGGGAGCTGGATGAGCTAGAGAGTACCAGAGGGGACATTGCGTGTTTTCCCTCATGGCAAAAAGGTCCACTTGGGCTGGACCAAAAACTCTCCAGATCTGCTTCACCACCTCGGGGTGAAGCATCCATTCCCCGGGCCTCGGCCCCTGTCTCGACAGGATGTCTGCTGCCACATTTAAGTACCCCAGTAAGTAAACCGCTCTCAGCGAGACCACACAAGGATCTGGTGCGCCAGCTTGTACAAGGGGCGCGAACGCAGACCTCCTTGGTGGTTGATGTAAGAGACCACCGATGTGTTGTCGGTGCGGACCAACACATGACGGTCTCTTAAGTCCGGGAGAAAGTGCTTCAGCGCTTGGAACACGGCCAGCATCTCCAGGCAATTTATGTGCCAAGTGAGTTGGTGACCTCTCCACAGACCGCGGGCGGTGTGGCCACTCATGACCGCACCCCAACCGGTGAGGGAAGCATCTGTTGCTAGCATTACGCGGCGACAAGGAGCTCCCAGCACCGGCCCCTGAGACAGGAACCAGGGATTCCTCCACATGTCCAAGGCACGTAGGCATCGCCGCGTGACCTTGATCATGCGAAGCGGGTTTCCCCTCGGGGAGAACCCCCTGGTTTTGAGCCACCACTGTAGGGGTCTCATGTACAGCAGGCCAAAAGGTATCACGTTGGACGCAGCTGCCATCAGACCCAGCAGTTGTTGAAACTGCTTGACAGTGAGTGACCGGCCTACTTTGACTCTCCTGACTGCAGCAAGGATCGACTCTATCCGAGCAGGAGACAACCGTGCCTGCATCGTGGTCGAGTCCCACACCACACCTAGATAAGTGGTTCTCTGTAATGGAGACAACACACTTTTCTTGGCGTTCAGTCTCAGCCCCAACTCTTTCATGTGAGCGAGCACAACATCTCGATGCTGAGCCGGTAACTGTTCCGACTGTGCTAGGATTAACCAGTCGTCGATATAGTTTAGTATGCGGATGCCCTGGAGTCGCAGCGGAGCCAGAGCTGCATCCACACACTTGGTAAAAGTGCGGGGGGAGAGTGCTAGGCCGAACGGAAGAACCCGATATTGGTATGCTTCGCCCCTGAAAGCAAACCTCAGGAACTTCCTGTGTTGAGGAAGGATGGAGACATGGAAGTACGCGTCTTTCAGATCTATCGTCACAAACCAGTCCTCGGACCTGATTTGTGACACTACTTGCTTGAGAGTAAGCATCCTGAACTTCAGCTTCATGACTGAGCGGTTCAGAACACGAAGATCTAAAATGGGACGCAGGCCCCCATCCTTCTTCGGAACAATGAAATACCGGCTGTAGAACCCGGACTCCCTGTCGTGAGGAGGGACCACCTCGATGGCCTCCTTCCTCAGAAGAGAAACTACTTCTTGTTCCATTACCAGACCCTGCTCGGGGCCCACCAAGGTAGGGGAGACCCCGATAAAAGGCGGCGGAGGATCGCCGAACTGTATTCGATACCCTCTTTCTACTGTACGCAGGACCCAAGCAGACACATTGGGCAGTAGTTTCCACGCTGCCAAATGATCTACTAAGGGAACCAGTCTCTCGAGACTGGCCTCTGGTGTTTGTTGAGCCACTAGAACGGTGTCCTGTAACGGTTGCCCGGCAGGAAGCACCTGAACTAGCGGCCTCTGAGACCCCCTCGGGGGTGGCGAGCTCCCCGGCCCCGCTACGTTGCCGGGCGGGAGAAACCGAGGTATATGCTCGCTGGAGGCCGCTGCGCCCTGAAGCACCAGCAGGGTTAGCGAAACGGTCTCCTGAGGGCACAGGGGGGAGGCGGACACCGAGGAATGCGGTGCACCCCGCCTTACCCCCCTTGGGGCTGCCCTCAGCGGTCCTGAACTGTCAGGACCGCTTAGTCGAGGTCTTCTTAGACTGTAGCACGACCCTCAGGTCGGGCCTCGCCTTAGAAGTCCCCGACTTAGAGCGTACGACCACTCGCTCTCGATGGGGCGGAGTGCGAGTGGCCACGCTCTGTTTCTGTGCCTCTCTATATGAGGAGCTGGTAGACGGCCGAGGCTGCTCCCGCCCAGCAGCCTCGCGAGCTGGATGGCGGAGGGGGAGGAACCGCTGGAACGCCGCCGCTTGTTTACGAGCCTCCTGGTACCTGTCGACGACCGAGTTAACGGAGTTGCCGAACAGGCCAGAAGGCAAAAGCGGGGCGTCCAGAAGGAAGACCCTGTCCTTTTCTTTCATATCGGACAGGGTCAACCAAAGATGCCTCTCCGCGGCCACTAGGGCAGCCATAGACCGCCCGATAGCGCGAGCGGTCTCCTTAGTGGCGCGGAGAGCAAGATCAGCGGTCCTCCTAACCTCCGCGATATCAGCATCTTTGATGTCCTCTCCCTCATCCAGCTCTTTTAGCAGGTCAGCCTGGTATGCCTGCAACACGGACATCGTGTACAGACACGCACCAGCTTGACCTGCCGCCGTGTACCCCTTGCCGACCAACGCTGAGGTGACTCGCAGCGGTTTGGTCGGCAATAGCGGAGCCTTGAGAGACGATGCCGAACCGGGGGACAGATAGCTGGCGAGAGTCTGTTCCACCCGTGGCATCGCTCTATAGCCGCGCTCATCCAGCCCCGCAACGCTGCCATAATTATAGGAAGCGGGGATGAACAAGCGGGCTGAGAAAGGGGAATTCCACGATCTCGACACCTCGGTGTGGAGATCGGGAAAAAAGGGAAGGCTCCGGCGGGCTGAAGGTGGCCGAGACTGCAGAAATCTCTCATCCAGTCTACTTCTCTGAGGCTCGGCCTGTGACTCGGCGGGCCAATCTATTTTAAGCTTCTCAACCGGACGAGTCACAACCTCCAGCAGCTCCTCATATTGCACAGATTGAGGTGTATCGACGATCTCGACCTCACCCCCCTCGGAGGATGAGAGACAGACCGTCGAGCCCGATCCGCGGGGGGAAGAAACCGCAGTGCGGGCTTCCGATCCCGCGGACCGGGCTGCGGATCTGCCGGGTGAGGCAGAAGATAGGGGGACACCCGTCTCCATACCCTCCAGCAGATCCAACTGCGAACCCTACGAGTGCAGTGCCCGCTCCGCCTCGGCGGAAGCGGGACCAGACCCGCGAGGAGCGCTGGTGAAGGCTCCCTCCTCGAAGAGAGCCTTCCGGGAGCGGAGCGTGCGCATCGGAAGAAGATCGCAATGCGGGCAATCGGCTTTCTCGAAAGCCGATGCCGCATGCTCCGCTCCCAGACAAACCACGCATAGAGCGTGTGTATCCCCGCTCGTGATGTAGCGAGGGCAGGGAGGAACACACGCTCTAAAACATGGTTTGTCCACGTTCTTAGTCTTCTCACTCTTCTTAGACATTGTGCTCAGAAATAAAAGTGGTGCAAACTAGCAACCAAAACGAGCACAAAACACACATACACAGAGCGCTGCTGAAAGACAGAAGCTGACGCCGGTTTCCAACGCACGTGTATTTATAGCTTCCTGGTTGGTGACGTCACCCGCCGTTGACGTCTCGCTCTTCCATTGGACTGATTACACATGTGATTCAGAGCACGGTCACGCTGAAGACGTTCCCAAAGCGTTTCGACGCGGCTCGAGTTCCTGAAGGGGAACTTCCTTAAAGTACTATTGCATTAGAGCATGTAGCTCAGATCGGAATCGTAAAGGGACATTAATTTGCAAGGCAGAATCAGAATCAAAACTCATGTAATTTGTGCACAAGAGTTTATTAACGAAGGACTAACACATAACTAATCTAAACAAACAAACATGAAATCATTCATACATGGGGGAAGGGTCAGTGAGAGGCAGTTAGCGAGACCAGAGAATGTAGCTATGGAAAGAGTCAGTTAACCACCTGAGTGAAACCATCAGTGCTGTCTACAGCTTGTACTAAACCTCTGTTTTGTTTAGTTAAATGTACGATACTTGCATTGCCTTGATCGATGAACAAGTGTCCGAATGCAGTCTCGGATGAAAGTCTGGATGGTTTGGAGCAGTGGTGGTTTTGGAATCGCGATCACGTTCTTCCGGGTCCGAAGAGTGATGAACTCCAAAGATGTTCTGACTCGATGGTGACTGGGAGTTTCTTCCCATGTGAAAATTGAAGAAGAACCAAGAGCTGAGAGGGACCCAGCTGAAGTCCTGTGGTCTTTGGGGAATGGAAAGATAAGGCCGCAAGGCCTGGCGCAGCTTAGAGTCCCGACGAGTTCTAGCTCATCCTCCTCATCCTCTTAGGTTCTGAAAGAACTCACGTGAGACAAGTGAAGAAAGCTAAAAAAACGCGGAAGAGAGAAATGTCTGTTCGAGGACATTTCATGAGAATTCCAGGATTGAGTAAAAGTGTCTGGCTCTTTGTGGTGAGAGCCACAGCTCTAGATGTTGGAGCCTGTTGGGCCCGCCAGGCACGGCCTGTGCCGGCTCAGGCTCCCCGTGGTTTCCTCCACAGGCAGCAATCGGAAGATCTTGCAGAAGAGAGTGAAGAGAGAGAAGAGAGGGAGGCGGTCAAACGTTTGATGCCTTTAAGGTCTCTGCCAGGAGGTCCACGAACCAATGGTAACTTTCACCTTTGGAGGGAAAGTTTACGACTCTTTGTCTGTGAGCATGGTATTTTGCATATGTAATTCGATTGGGTGTTGATGCAAAAACTAGTAAGGTTTCTTAAAACACTAATATGTTGCATAGGTATCAACATCTAATTTACACCATCTTTTAGATCATCAAAATACGAATTCAAAGAAACCAAACATGACATAGGTGGGTAAATGACTAGTCATCTATCATAACGCATGCATAAAACAGTAGAAAGACAAATACAACAGACAAAAATTAAAATACAATGCAGTAATACTGTACACAATGACCTGGGCTATGTGTGATAGGAAGGTCAAAGAAAAATTTGTCTGTGAATGAATAGGAAAGAGCCCATTTGTATAGGCATTGTGTCTTTCCTATAGGGAAATGTAGCGTGCTCTGCTTGCATTCCTTGAAGCAATAAAACCTATGATATCAGATGGTCACCCTAGCAACGGAGCCCTTTCAGGGTGTTCGTTGCTTTGGGGGGTTGTCTCCAAAACTCCAGCATATAGCTGGGGTTGCTGGTTTTGAAAATTATTTGTTAAATGTAACAAATAACTGCATCTGATTGGTCCAGATGCTACATGATGTAGCGGTGATCAGGACGTAAAGTCTTGTGTGAGCCGGAACATAGGACCATCACCCACAGTCACAATACGATACATGTACTTCCAAGAGAAGGGGATGTGGGAGGGAATAGACAGATAGATAGATGGACAGATAGATAGATAAATAGACAGACAGACAGACAGACAGACAGTTGGACAGATAGTCACACAGATACATAGATCATGACCTTCCAAGAGAAGGGGGTGGTGGCGGGGATAGATATAGATAGATAGATAGATAGATAGATAGGGATAGAATCACATATTTGTCCAATTGTTATTGCATGTTGATATATTGTGACATAAAAGAAGGTGCTTTAGAGGCGACCCGAATGCGGTTTGGCAGGAGCTGAACGGTTTGGCGAGAGCCCAAAAGAAATAGAGAAGCATCCAAACTTGTTATACGTTTGTTGCACTTGCATTCATGACAACTGTTGTGGCCACATTTTCATTTGTTACAGTGTTTTCAGCATTTTTGAGATTTTCCTGTTTTTGGCTGCCTTTTTTTAAGAGTAGAACATATTAGCTTGTTTCATACTTGGTTCATACCAGGTTTTAATGTCTTCAACTTTACCCTCTTGATTTAACACTTATACATATGATTCTTAAAGTGATTTGAATTAATCAGATATAAAATATTCAGCGTCAGCCATCAAAAAGTTAAGAGTGTTCATTCACTTTGCCTGCTCTGGAGGCTTTCAAATGAGCAGCAACCTCATTCAAGTCCTTCTGAGCTGAGCTTGGGGTTTGCTCTAAATCAGATTTATGCGTTTATCCCCAAACAAGCAAATATCCAATTTCCAAAAACAAAAACTTTGAATGTCCTTTTGGTTCTTCCATCAGATGATTTCATTCATTGTTTGCAGCATCAAACTTGAAAGCTTTTGCAATAACATTCAAATTTAACTCAGCACATTGTTTCCCCAAGCACATCCCTCTTGGAGATGTTTCCTTGGTTTGCTACCATGTGGTCTCTAACAATCCATCCATTCCAGTCAAGTTTCAGGATAATGTACTTTTTCTACAATATATTCCATTTTCAAAGTATTTTGACATTTTGTAGTGGTTAAAAAAATCAAGTTATTATATTCAAATTCTGTCCCTTGTTTCTTGTCCACTGTGGGTGGCTGTTGATGCAAGAATATTCTGATGCACACAAAGTAGCATAAATAGACCCAGAGTATGAAGGTATGTTTGGTGCAAAACAACTGAGCATCTGTGACGGCAGAATTTGTAGTTGTAGAGAACAGTCACACGTGTAATCGTAAATTTGAAGTCACAGACAAAAGTTACAAACACAACACAACAGTTACACCTTCTCGAATCCGTCATTGCAGGTACACAAATCCTGTTCTACGAATCACAAATCAAGAAACTCGTATGCTCGCACGTTTTGCTACTATTGCTGCAGTGAATATGGTGCAAAACACATTCACACACCTGCATTAATAATGTGAACCCAGCTAACACAGTTACGTCGTGACAATGTTACTGGACCAGACCCTATTCGTCACAGTGACGTACTAAATAATGTTCCAGCGACATAACTTTGTGATTCCCATATTCGTCGTGGTGACCTTACAGTGTTACAATGTTGCATTGCTGGGACGTGACAAGTATGTCCTAACGACCAAACTACCACGTTCCCTATATTTTTCAATTTTACCTCTCACCTTTAGTCCGGTTTAGAGGATGTACTCGTACCACCTTGAAATCAGTATAAATGACAAACTCAAGCATTTTCTGCTGTAAAAACTAAAACACTTAATTCTAATGTTTCTTAATTGTTTTTTTTGTTTTTTTTAATTGTTATAGGAGATTTTAGTAAATATATACAGTACATACATGGAAACCATAACAAAAAAAAAAAAAAAAAAAAAAAAAAAACGTTTTGTGCAACGTTTTGCTACGGTTTCCAGGTTGAACTACATGTTTCCTGGAAACGGTGTGCAAAGGGGTTTGATATACGTTTTCTCTTGTTTAGTGGGTGTTTAAAAAATGTCAGTCCAATCAGCGGTAACATGCATATAAACCACACGGTATTAAAGGAGAAGTCCACTTCCAGAACAAAAATGTACAGATAATTTACTCACCCCCTTGTCATCCGAGATGTTCTTGTCTTTCATATTTAATTCAGTAAGAAATTATGCATTTTGAGGAAAACATTTAAGATTTTTTTCATATAACGGACTGCTGGTGCCCTGAGTTTGAACTTCCAAAATGCAGTTTAAGTGCGGCTTCAAGCGATCCCAGATGTGGTTGTAAACGATTCCAGCCGAGGAAGAAGGGTCTTATCTAGCGAAACAATCGGTTATTTTCATTAAAATAATACTATTTATATACTTTTTAATCTCAAATGCTCGTCTTGTCTTGCTCTGCCTGAACTCTGTGTATTCTGGCTCAAGACAGTTAGGGTATGGTGAAAAAATCCAAACGTATTTTGTCCCTCAACTTAAAAATAATTTCAAAATCATCCTACATCACTGCAGAAGTACCGACCCAGTCTTTGCATAGTGGACAAGCACCCTTAACAAAAAAGGTAAAACAGCGATGTAGGATGATTTTGAAATTGAGGGAGAACATGAGATGGAAGTTATTTCGACATACCCTAACTGTCATGAACCGGACAAAGAGTTCAGGCAGAGCAAGACAGGACGAGCGTTTGGCATTTAAAAGTATATAAATTGTATTATTTTTATGAAAATAACCAATCCTTTTACTAGATAAGACCCTTCTTCCTTGGCTGAGATTATTTACAACGGCATTTGAGATCATTTGAAGCCGCATTTAAACTGCATTTTGGAAGTTCAAACTCGGGACACCATAGAGGTCTACTATATGGAGAAAAATGCTGATTTGAATCCCCAAAAAACATAATTTCTTTACGACTGAAGAAAGAAAGACATGAACATCTTGGATGACAAGGGGGTGAGTACTAGGGATGCACCAATACCACTTTTTTCAGTACTGACGAGGCCTCAGAAGCAGATTTGTGGACAGACGAGACCTCTGGAGCAGACTTGCGGACAGACGAGACCTCTGGAGCAAACTTGTGGACATACGAGACCTCTGGAGAAGAGTTGTGGACATACCAGACCTCTGGAGCAAACTTGTGGACATACGAGACCTCTGGAGCAGACTTGTGGACATACGAGACCTCTGGAGCAGACTTGTGGACAGACAAGACCTCTGGAGCAAACTTGTGGAAGTACGAGACCTCTGAAGCAGACTTGTGGACATACGAGACCTCTGGAGCAAACTTGTGGACAGACGAGACCTCTGGAGCAAACTTGTGGACATACGAGACCTCTGGAGTGTAGTGTGTGGCCCACACGCTCAGAATGGTGACTGCCATCACCCTGGCAGTCATGACGTGACGGGGCTCTGGGACAACAGCAGTAACTTGACTTAGCGCAAGAAGAACAGCTGTGACTTGACTTGGCTCATGGAGATCAGCAGTGACTTGACTTGGCTCGTGAAGATCAACTGTGACTTGTTTGAGTCTGAATAATGTCCTTGTTGTGTCCATACCTGTGTAATGTCCGGGTTTAAAGCTGCTGGATGCTTTTGTGACCCAGTATTCTGTAACGTGGAGAGGGAGACGAGCGAATCCAAATGCAAAGCTTTATTTGAAGGGCGTGACAAAGACATGGTCGAGCAGGCAGGGTAGACAATAGCAAACAGGTATGTACGGGCAAGACACAGGAATAGTCTGTGAAGCAGGCAGCGAACGTAATCCGAAGGGAGCAAGGTAAAGGAGCTATCCAAACAAACGAGCGAGATCTCCACAAGGCAGGCGGCGAGACAGACAAGACGAGGTGCAACAGTCTGTGTGATGTGAAAGTGCGAGAGCGACATCTGGTGGTGAGTGCACCGAAGGTCACCGGCCAGATTCATGACAGTTTGGATGATATGCAGTTATGTCTAAAGAGGAAAGAATCAACATTACAAAAACACCAATAGCAGCACTGTTGGTCCTGTAGCTTATATCAGTTTTTCAGGAGTGAACAAGTCAGGAGCCAAATCAGTACCTGTTCTCAATAATCATCCCTACTCATAATCATAGTTGTCTGCTTGGTGCTGCCCAGGCTATCTCTCCATCCGCTGACAAAAAGTATGTTAGTTTTACAACAATGAATAAAACATTTAGTCTACTAGATAGTAACAAATGAGCATTTTTTCTTATAAGCAACTCAATGAATCATTGCCTGGTTCATTGGCAGTCAGGACCTATGAAAGTTAATCATTTGTTTATAAAAGATTTGTTAAAACGAACGTATCAGGTCTATTTGTGAATGAAAGAACAAACAAACTATTACAGTTGATGTTTATATAATTTGACAGTGAATACTGTGTAGTTTATTGCTTTACATTTCAAACTAAACTAAAAAGAAGGAATACAATTTTATCTCATGATTTCAACAGTTAACGTTATCACAGACCGCGACATAACCTGACCAAACAGGACATTTATTTACGAAATTAACAACAATTCAAAACACTACTTATCTTACATGATATCTAACGTTATATTAGCAAAAACGATTAATATAAAAAATAGATTTATAGCGCTTACATTTGAAAGCCTGTTAAATGACGGGTATGTGCACTTACGCAGTACTCAGACAGTGACGTGCACTGGCTTAAATGTTTATTTGTCCCATGCCCTCTTTCAATAAATCTCAAGGCAAAATTTGGGCTGTCAGTGAAAATTTAACCATAACCCAAGAATAGACTAGACATCAGTTAGACCACTATCAAACGACTACATGTATACGTCTAATAGACAGTGAATATGGGTCTAGGCTAAAACAAGACTGAATTTGAGCTGTCTGTGAAAATTTAATAGCCCAATAATAGACTAGTCATAAAATAGACAGCTAATGAATGCCTACATATCTATACATCTAAACACAACAAAATGGCCATCCATCCAAACAAACTACATATACAGCTTTTATTAAGAAAAATAACATTAACAACTTAAGACAATACAAAATTATAAAAAATGCAAAATAATTAATGACAAAATGAAATATTATAAATACATCACACCCAAATATAAATATTATGATAAAATATGGAATTTAATAGCTTAAAAAAAAAAAAAGTAATATAATACAGACTGAGGTGGTTAACAATTGCGGACAAAGTTTGGCATTTTAAAATGACCAGTAAAGGAATTATTTTTTACATTTCTGATTTGTGCTGTAACTTATTATCAACACCACAATGTTAGATTAATGTGGCACATTTAGAAGACTTTACCTTTCCAGTATCCTTCTGGTCTTTGAGGTTTCTTCCTTCAATTCGGCACAACAGTGACACCTGAATAACACATGCCAATGTCAGGCAGGTAGTATTATATGCATCAGTGTAAAAGTGTCCAAAATTGTCTGGCACAACTAATTTAATAACAACACAGTGATAGCTGCTGTAACTAAAATGTATTAACCTCAAATGTACATGGAATAATAAATTCATCCGTTGTTTTAATTACATTATGTTTCCTGATTGTACTGGTTAGGTTTTAATGCTGCATTGCACATCTTAGCTATTTGCACTATTTTAATACTGCTGCAAACTTTTTATAATTTAAAATTGTATTGACTACGTCTGACTACGAGCTAAATCTTGCCTACAAACAGGCTACGCATAGAACATGTCAAAGAAATGGAACCAAACACATTGTAAACGCTGTTCACTTTGCCTATGTGATGGAATATCATACATCTCACAAGTTATTTTGCCAAAAAAAATGACATGTATCCAAATTCAAGGTTTTTGGGCTAGAAGGCGGTTACACATAGCCATACTGTATCAGACTATATAGTTACCGATGGTGAAATGACGGCTATTGCTTGAAAAAAGAGCAAAATAAAGACCTGCACTTTGATTCTTAGTCTAAGTAAATTTATTATAAGACAGTATCTGAGTTCATGTTTTACACGTTGACTGCATTTAGAACAAAAATCACGTTTATTAATAACAGTTAAACTTAATTAGATTAAAAACAATATGTATTAATGTTTCTTGCAAAAATCAAACCCCTTTCACAATTCCTTTAATGTTTTCTTTCATGTGTTGTTTAATAGTCTAAAATGCTGCACGATCCGACCGCCAGTTGTGGAGGTGTGGTTTTAGCTGTGGTTGTTGGAGGGAAGCTCAGTGATTGGTTTAAATACTTACAAGGCTCCTAACCAATGGTAGACTGGGACGCTCGTTTAAAAACAGCATAGCGAGGCTCACATATTTATTATTTCAATTTTAAAATCGTAGTAGCTTTTGTAAGTAACAATGAGTGGTAGAGGCAAAACCGGTGGCAAGGCGAGAGCGAAGGCCAAGACTCGCTCATCCAGAGCAGGGTTGCAGTTCCCCGTCGGTCGTGTTCACAGGCTTCTCCGCAAAGGAAACTACGCAGAGCGCGTCGGTGCTGGTGCTCCCGTCTATCTGGCGGCAGTACTCGAGTATCTTACCGCTGAGATCCTGGAGTTGGCTGGTAACGCTGCGAGGGACAACAAAAAGACCCGAATCATTCCCCGTCACCTACAGCTGGCGGTGCGCAATGACGAGGAGCTCAACAAACTTCTGGGCGGCGTGACTATCGCTCAGGGCGGCGTGCTGCCCAACATCCAGGCTGTGCTTTTGCCCAAGAAAACCGACAAACCCGCCAAAAGCAAGTAAACGGATTCAAGTCCGTTTTTGATACCCAAAGGCTCTTTTAAGAGCCATCCACTTTATCTACCAGAGAGCTTCTCTTTTAGTTTAGGTAACCGTTAATGACATACTCCCTTTTAATCAAGGGAGCATGACTCGCTTTTAATGGTTCTTTTATCAATGGAAAATAATTTTGCAAGTATTATTTATTTGAGTGGGTGATTATTTAAACAACTCTTACTGACAAATGTTCAGTATTTGCTAGGCTTATGGTGCATTTCTGTGTTGACAATCTTGTTATCTATTAAGTTGTTGTTGCCTATAGACAGTTATATAAGTGAAGTCTGGCACACAACCTTTTGGCTTGATCATTGTGTTAGTACGTCTGAGGCTCATTACAGTATACAGTCAATGGCAATTCTATATGGGGTGTCTGTATTTGTTCATGTTTAATGATCATTGATTTTTTTTTTTAAGTTTGCCCAAGATGAATCGAGTGTAACAGGGCTAGTTTGGTAAAAGTAGATTGGTGTAAACAAAAGAAAACATTAAAACATGGGAAAATATATATGCTGTTGAATAAGATGGTATTATCCAGAGATGTAATCATGTGTACAGATGTGAATTGTAATGACGTTTCTTATATGATGATACTGTTTGAAAAGTATGTTGCAGCATATCATATAGCAAAGGGAACATTTAAGGCATAGGGCATAGGGCATAGCTGGTAGGGCAAGACAAGGACCACATCTGGACCAGAAAAAGTTAACCAATGCCAAGTATAAATATGCAGTTTGCTATATCTGTAAACATGAAGAAGTGATGAGAGCAGAAATATGCTTTCCAATAATGTGAATGATTTCTAGAAGGACATAACATTAACAAATAAGAGCAATATGACATTACCAAGCTCTATCGATGGTGTTTCTGGAAATGAGATTATAGCAGAGCAGTGGAGACAGCATTATTCTGCTCTGATGAATTGTGTAAAGAGTGAGCCATGCAACATGGAAGCAATCCCCTGTATGGATACAGGGAGTGTTGCAACCTGAGGTATATCAAGCATGAATTCAGCCCAAAGAAAACTAAGAAAACTATATCGATTAAGTGCTTTTCTTGATGCCATCAGTTTAGCTTTACGGCTCAGCATAGTACTGATTTGTGTATATATGCTCTGACAGAAGTCACACATGAAAAAGCATTGATATATAACTATTTTTTAAATGCGTATTATACTGTTTTGTATTGCATTTTGCTAATGGATCTCGAGTCTGGAAATAAATATGGATGAATGTGTAAAGCAACAAAGAACAAAGCATTTTGAGCGGGAAACACAAACAGCCCCTTTAAAAACGGATGCTGCGCAGCTATTGGCTAGCAGTCATGCGCAGACGTCACATATCAGCCAATCACAAGCCGCTGCACCTTTACGACGCCATAAGCTCGTGGCCATATGATGCTTTAAAAGCAGGCGATTAACGTAAAGAAGCATTTTTCTACGTTCGGAAAACAGTGAAAAAAAAGTATATCACAGTAATGGCAAGAACTAAGCAGACCGCTCGTAAATCCACCGGTGGTAAAGCCCCGAGGAAGCAGCTCGCAACAAAGGCTGCCCGAAAGAGCGCCCCAGCAACCGGTGGCGTCAAGAAGCCGCATCGTTACAGGCCCGGGACCGTGGCTCTCCGAGAGATCCGCCGTTATCAGAAATCCACCGAGCTGCTGATCCGCAAACTGCCTTTCCAGCGTCTGGTCAGAGAAATCGCTCAAGATTTCAAGACGGATCTGCGCTTCCAGAGCTCCGCTGTCATGGCCTTGCAGGAGGCCAGCGAGGCTTATTTGGTCGGCCTGTTTGAGGACACCAATCTGTGCGCCATCCACGCCAAGAGAGTCACCATCATGCCCAAAGACATTCAGCTGGCCCGCCGCATCCGCGGAGAGCGCGCTTAAACCCGCAGCCGCTGCATAAGCCACATTAAACCCCAAAGGCTCTTTTAAGAGCCACCAAAATTACACTGAAAGAGATCATTTTCACTGTAACACTGCGTATAACAGCTAAGGAGTAGCATTTTCTTTATCTTTTGAGTTATTTTTCAGGTTTATATTGTGGTGTTTTGTTGTTTTTTTTTATTATTATTATTTTTTTTTAAATTCAGCCAAGTGCAGTTACATAAACATAATAGTTAATTATAAGTTATAAAAACTAAACTGCGTCTTGCTGTTTAAATCGACTTAAAATTGGTTATATATACATAGAGAGAGAGAGAGAGAGAGGACCACTGATTTTGTTTTTAGCTGTTTATTTTGGTGCGCGTTTTTGCAGCTTAAATAGTGGAGCGCGGCTCTAGACAACCATGATAATATGAAAGTCAAAGCGCCTGCCAAATGCATATATGTAAATATTATATAGACTGTATGATCTTATAAATTGCCTTTGTGAAATGAATCTTTTAAAACATGGATTTTAACATGAAACAAGGGACAGACATTGTTAGATCAAAAGTTGGGGATAAAACAACTTTGTTTCCTGCTTAAACTACCCGGTGAGGGGGTGCGCGCGCCATGAGACATGGCATTGGTTTCAGTTAGGTCCTGTAAGCAAATGTAAAAGACCTTCCTGGAGCGCTTACCCCACATTTACAACACACTTGTGTGTTGAAGGTGTTTCTGGAGAATGTTATCCGTGATGCAGTCACCTACACCGAGCACGCCAAGAGAAAGACCGTCACCGCCATGGACGTTGTGTACGCGCTGAAACGACAGGGACGCACCTTGTATGGCCTCGAAGGTCAAACGCCATAAATGAAAAAATAAAAAAAACAGAAACAAAAGAAACCTCAACGGCTCTTATAAGAGCCACCCACAGTGTTACATGAAGAGGCGTTGTTGAATTTATGTTGTTTGTGTACGTTTTAAATAAAGATAAATAACTTCCCAGGGATTCTACGGGGTTTAGACAAGTATGGAATTTGATTCAAATATTTTTTCCAGGTCTGGAAGAATATGGAGAGAGAGAAGCAGAGTACGGAAAATTGTTTTTGTCTCTGTTTAGTTTTTTTTTTTTTTTTTTTTTTTTTTGTAATAGAAAAATTAAAATTTTATGAAAATAATTGTATCATACAAGAAGCAAGGTTTCATGGGAGCTGTTCAGTTTTATATATATATATATATGGCATATTTTATGACATCAGCCTATTTCATGTCATGGTTTCTCTGCTGCCACAGAGAATGTTAAATTGGACATTAGGCCTTGATATTACAGGTACTACCATAAGAAAAGCCCAAGCAGATCTCCGTTAATTCATGTACATCTATGTTCTCATTTTATTCATAGTAAGATGGCAGTGATGCAAGGAAATAGATTATGTAAAACTAGAAATTGTAATGCGGATAAGAGATATATAGGTATAAGCATGCAGAAAAATTCCCATGCGCATGCGAAGTTTCTCAAGGGTATTTATTCATTTATTATTTAAGGGGCTTTGTATGTTGTCACTTTGAGAAAATCATATTATTTATTCATTTATATATATATATATATATATATATAAATATATGAAGAGTTCAGATCCAAAACACCAACTAAAAGCCATCTCGGTCAAAAATGAGATAATGATACTGAGTGAATGCTCCTGACACACAGTATACATCCATCACATACTTTTACTTCAAACTTGCTAAATTCCAGCCTCAGCCCAATCAGAAGTACCGGTACTTACATAAAAACCTATACAAAGTAGCCAGAAAGAAATGCTAATTTTAAAGAAATACACCAGATGGATTTAGGGGCTTTTGCATCTCTTCATACACAGGTGCTGGTCATATAATTAGAATATCTTCAAAAAGTTGATTTATTTCACTAATTCCATTCAAGAAGTGAAACTTGTATAATGTATACATTCATTCCACACAGACTGATATATTTGAAGTGTTTATTTCTTTTAATTTTGATGATTATAACTGACAACTAATGAAAACCCCAAATTTAGTATCTCTGAAAATTTGAATATTACTTAAGACCAATACAAAGAAACGATTTTTAGAAATCTTGGCCAACTGAAAAGTATGAACATGAAAGGTATGAGCATGTACAGCACTCAATACTTAGTTGGGGCTCCTTTTGCCTGAATTACTGCAACAATGTGACATGGCATGGAGTCGATCAGTCTGTGGCACTGCTCAGGTGTTATGAGAGCCCAGGTTGCTCTGATAGTGGCCTTCAGCTCTTCTGCATTGTTGGGTCTGGCATAATCGCATCTTCCTCTTCACAATACCCTGTTGTGATTTAGCTCAAAGGGAAATGTACAGAGATAATTACAATTAATTCTGATTAATTACAATTATTTATTATCAGCTGCCAGTAGTAACTGTAGCAGAATTAATTTCCCATCAACTAATCTGTGTTCGTCCAGCGAACATTCAGTATAATGTTTATATCAACTCTAAGAAATTATATTTTCTTGGGCACAGAAAATAACTTTCTTAAAGTACTATTGCATTAGAGCATGTAGCTCAGATCGGAATCGTAAAGGGACATTAATTTGCAAGGCAGAATCAGAATCAAAACTCATGTGATTTGTGCACAAGAGTTTATTAACGAAGGACTAACACATAACTAAACAAACAAACAAACATGAAATCATTCATACATGGGAGAAGGGTCAGTGAGAGGCAGTTAGAGAGACCAGAGAATGTAGCTATGAAAGGAGTCAGTTAACCACCTGAGTGAAACCATCAGTGCTGTCTACAGCTTGTACTAAACCTCTGTTTTGTTTAGTTAAGTGTACGATACTTGCATTCCCTTGGTCGATGAACAAGTGTCCGAATGCAGTCTCGGGTGAAAGTCTCGATGGTTTGGAGCAGTGGTGGTTTGGAATCGCGATCACGTTCTTCCAGGTCCGAAGAGTGATGAACTCCAAAGATGTTCTGACTCGATGGTGACTGGGAGTTTCTTCCCATGTGAAAATTGAAGAAGAACCAAGAGCTGCGAAGGACCCAGCTGAAGTCCTGTGGTCTTTGGGGAATGGAAAGACAAGGCCGCAAGGCCTGGCGCAGCTTAGAGTTCCAACGAGTTCTAGCTCATCCTCCTCATCCTCTTAGGTTCTGAAAGAACTCACGTGAGACAAGTGAAGAAAGCTAAAAAAACGCGGAAGAGAGAAATGTCTGTTCGAGGACATTTCATGAGGGTGAATTCCAGGGTTGAGTGAAAGTGTCTGGCTCTTTGTGGTCAAGAGCCACAGCTCTAGATGTTGGGCCTGTTGGGCCTGTCGGGCCCGCCGGGCATGCCCTGTGCCGGCTCAGGCTCCCCGTTGGTTCCTCCACGTGGTCAGCAATCGGAAGATCTTGCAGAAGAGAGTGAAGAGAGTCAAGAGAGGGAAGAGAGGGAGGCGGACTAACGTTTGATGCCTTTAAGGTCTCTGGAGGCTGCGCCTCCAGGAGGTCCACGAACCAATGGTAACTTTCTCCTTTGGAGGGAAAGTTTACGACTCTTTGTCTGTGAACATGGTATTTTGCATATGTAATTCGATTGGGTGTTGATGCAAAACCTATGATATCAGATGGTCACCCTGGCAACGGAGCCCTTTCAGGGTGTTCGTTGCTTTGGGGGGTTGTCTCCAAAACTCCAGCATATAGCTGGGGTTGTTGGTTTCGAAAATTATTTGTTAAATGTAACAAATAACTGTGTCTGAGTTTGCTGGCCAATTAAGAACAGGGATACCATGGTCCTTAAACCAGGTACTGGTAGCTTTGGCACTGTGTGCAGGTGCCAAGTCTTGTTGGAAAATGAAATCTGCATCTCCATAAAGTTGGTCAGCAGGAGGAAGCATGAAGTGCTCTAAAACATCCTGGCATATAGCTGCGTTGACCTTGGACCTCAGAAAACACAGTGGACCAACACCAGCAGATGACATGGCACCCCAAACCATCACTGACTGTGGAAACTTTACACTGGACCTCAAGCAACTTGGATTCTGTGCCTCTCCTCTCTTCCTCCAGACTCCAATTTCCAATTGATTTCCAAAGGAAATGCAAAATTTACTTTCATCAGAGAAAATAACTTTGGACCACTCAGCAGCAGCCCAGTCCTTTTTGTCTTTAGCCCAGGCGAGACGCTTCTGACGCCGTCTGTTGTTCAAGAGTGGCTTGACACAAGGAATGCGACAGCTGAAACCCATGTCTTGCATACGTCTGTGCATAGTGGTTCTTGAAGCACTGACTCCAGCTGTATTCCACTCTTTGTGAATCTCCCCCACATTTTTGAATGGGTTTTGTTTCACAATTCTCTCCAGGGTGCAGTTATCCCTATTGCTTGTACACTTTTTTTTTTTTTTTTCTACCACATCTTTTCCTTCCCTTCGCCTCTCTATTAATGTGCTTGGACACAGAGCTTTGTGAACAGCCAGCCGCTTTTGCAATGACCTTTTGTGTCTTGCCCTCCTTGTGCAAGGTGTCAATGATCATCTTCTGGACAATTGTCAAATCAGCAGTTTTCCCCATGATTGTGTAGCCTACAGAACTAGACTGAGAGACCATTTAAAGGCCTTTGCAGGTGTTTTGAGTTAATTAGCTGATTAGAGTGTGGCACCAGGTGTCTTCAATACTGAACCTTTTCACAATATTCTAATACTGAATTTGGGGTTTTCATTAGCTGTCAGTTATAATCATCAAAATTAAAAGAAATAAACACTTGAAATATATCAGTCTGTGTGGAATGAATGTATGCATTATACAAGTTTCACTTCTTGAATGGAATTAGTTAAATAAATCAACTTTTTGAAGATATTCTAATTATATGACCAGCACCTGTATTATAACATATTCAATAAAAATATTTATAGATGACTCTACTATATACCAAATATAAAGCTGAAAATAACGCTCTATGAACATTTTGAAAAACTATTGAGAGGTTTGGAAATGTGAGTCTGGAAAATTATGGAATTTTGAAATGGAAAATGTGTAGGAACCAAGATGGACCATTCACTTCACACACACACATACACACACACACATTCTTGCATTTGTGGTTTACGGGGACTCTCCATAGGCGTAATGGTTTTTATACTGTACAAACCGTATTTTCTATCGCCCTACACCTAAACCTAGCCCTCACAGGAGACTGTGCACACTTTTTGAATTTCATAAAACACTGTTTAGTATGTTTTTTAAGCTTTTTGTTTTACGGGGACACAGGAAGTGTCCTCATAAACCATGTTTACGTTGTAGTACCCATGTCATTATACACATTTGTGTCCTCATAAACCACAAATGCCGGAACACAAAAGTTGTATAAATCATAATCCGTCCTCCAAGTACTAAAAAAAAGAAAAAAGAAATTGTGATAAATATTCTACAAATACATTTACATATTTATGTGCTTAGCAAAAATATACCCTGCAAGTGTAGTTTTTTTTCTCCCCAATTGCTAACAAGCATGCAAAGCCACATTCTCAAAACTGTTCATACAGACTGCATTACCAGCATATATCTTGCGCACAGCTGATCTCACCTCCAAAACTCAGACCAACAAAACACTTCACACAGGTCTCAAACTAAGCTTGTTTCACTGTAACACTGGCAACAATTCTCTTCCAGAAAACATACATTTAATTCATAACACACTGATTTAAAAATGACTAACAACAGGGAGCATTAAATAAACTATGAACTTTTATCTTTGAAGTTTAAATGATTTACTTAGAAGATTTATTAATCCCTGTAAGGAGAAACTCATTTGCCACTGTTATGCAATGCAAACAACACAATCATTACAAAAACTGCAAACTTACAAAAAAAAACCCTGCAATTTTGCCATTAAGCACTGCATAAAACAAGACACTGGCCAAAATTTCCTGGTAGAATACATGGAGAAGATTTCTGCTAATACCAATAGAGCTTAGTTTCCTCAAAACGAATAATCTTGACTGTGCCTTCTTAAAAACAACCTCACTGTTCCTTTTCCAGATTAATTTACTGTCCAAATGGACACTGAGACACTTATAAGACCGGATTATTTCTATATTCTGACCATTTTTCTCCTTATTTATAAGTATGTATTTAGCTACTTTTTAGTAGCTTGTTGTGTAGCTAGTTACTTCATTTCACACGTTTTTTTTTTGTATTTATTTATTTTTTTTTTTTTATAGCCTAACTGTAGTTTAGATGATTAATTGTCACTGGTAGTACAGCTTCTTTATTTCTTCTAAAATCAATGATAAACTGTACCTTGTGGAGCTTTAGTTACTATCATATTAGACATTTTATTACCAAGTCTAAATCTAAAATCTAAATCTAATAATCTAAAATCCACCTAATGGTTGTACTGTGTAAAATTAAAACGCATGGATTTATCAGCCAAAACATGTGGTTGAATTGAATTAAAAGCACTAGAAAAATCAAAAAAAATAATCCTAACAGAACTAGCAGTTGTTTCCAAATGACTATAAATATTGTGCATTATAAACTCACATAAGCATTTTATTATAGGCTAGAACCTTTTCATTTTACTGACTATATTACAGCACAAAGAATAAATAAAGGAGAAAAGAAACATTTACTCCCCTAATTTGTCATCCCTGTGATGGAATGGCCAAAAATAGGACATCTGACCTGGCTTTCAGTTGAAATTGCATTTATTTGTGTCTGAAATAATATTTACTTGATAGTAAATATTCTACTAAGATTTTATATTTCAATATAATTCCTGCAGAAATGGACAGTTTCTCATCGTTCTGATTTGAATGTGCTTTTATCAGTTCTGAAAGCAGTGTTTGCATTAAAACATATGCTGAAAATATATAGTGTTTTGCAGGTCGTGGAGTATCAATGACAAACATGTTCATGGATTTTGAGAAATGTGGTCATTGAATGCATTTTGTCTGAATGCAATGAAAAATGATTCACATTTTGTTTAGAATAAACTTGTTTTCCTGAATGTATTAACAGTTTTGAAAATGTGACATCAATATTGAACAATGCTCGTCAGCAAATGAAAGAAAAACAAACAAACAAAAAAAAAAAAAAAAAAAAAAAAAACTGTAAAATGTTATACCTAAACCAGAACAACTAATTTTTAGAAGTAGTGCTGAAGTCCAACTAAAGATATACTTAAGTATATTTGAGTGTGCTAAAGTGGAACTATCGCAACATACACTTGAAATATTTAGCATTTAAAGACCTATATTATACAGAGATCACACAATCTTTATTAACAGTGACTATTTTTTTTTTTTTTTTAAACTAGGGCTAAGGCCCTTATCCCTCCCAACCCTAGCAACACTCCTGGTCTGGAAGACTTACCAACAGGAGTTGGGTACAATACGTCAAGGAAAACAGATGTAGTTGTGCTCTTCTGTGTTTGAGTTTGTCACAGAAATTAGTTTTAAAGATTAATTGAAGTCTAATAATTAAATTTATATAAATTTAATTAAGGTTCAAGTTACTATCATTTAGTACAAAAGCTTTGATTTCACATAGTATGAGAAAGACAACTTTTATTTTCTGTGATCTATTTTCAAAACAACAGACAAATGCTTCCGCGAATTTGAGACATATTAAGTACTAATACTGCATTCAGTTACGGTTAGGAGCTACAAAAGCTCTTTAATCGAGAACATGGGTGGCTCTTAAAAGAGCCTTTGGGGGGGGATGATCAACGGTCTCTACTTATACTACTTGGAGCTGGTGTACTTGGTGACGGCCTTGGTGCCTTCCGACACGGCGTGTTTAGCCAGCTCACCGGGCAACAGCAGACGCACGGCAGTCTGGATCTCCCGTGAAGTGATGGTGGAGCGCTTGTTGTAGTGAGCGAGACGAGACGCTTCACCGGCGATGCGTTCGAAGATGTCGTTGACGAACGAGTTCATGATTCCCATCGCTTTGGAAGAGATACCCGTGTCTGGATGAACCTGCTTCAGTACTTTGTAGACGTAGATAGCATAGCTTTCCTTCCTGGATCTCTTGCGCTTCTTTCCACCCTTTCCGGCGGTCTTGGTGACGGCCTTCTTGGAACCTTTCTTAGGCGCGGACTTCGCTGGTTCAGGCATGATAGTGACGCGTAGTCAAACACTCACGAAACAATGATTACAACGAGCGGGACAGCGGCATTTATTCACTAACCTATGCTAATTGTCAAAGCGATGTGGAACCTCCTGATTGCATGGATCGGACCCATAAACGCGTATGTGATTGGACAACTCGAAGTATCACGAGCGGAACGAGGGCCAATCACAGGCGGTAAAATTATAGGCCCACCCACCGCTTCAAGTTTGAAGGACACTAGCTCATAGGTGTTTTGTTTCAGTTCCCGCTCTCTCAAACACCATACAAGATCGTGTGGATTTTGAAACCCCTTACAGACCCAATGGGAGAATTTGGAAAAAAAAAGGAGAGCAATAAGCATTAGACACGTTTTATTCTGATCTGCTGTTCTGCAATTTTCATTTTTACTCTACCCTTCGCCAGCTGATTGTGTTTTCTCTTTGTTCTGGAAGCCCCGCCAATTTAATTACACATATTAAACATTTAAATAATGCATACATGCACGAATGAATTAAAATGCCACACAAGAGAACAAAATATAATATGACTTAATTTCGTGACGCAGCTTTTGGCTCAAAGGCAAAAAAAACGCCGATATTCTCGGAACAAGACACACACACACACACAATGTTAGTCACCAGCGTTTGTAAAGGGGAGAAAAACCTTTCATCAAAGCAGTCCTGATTCACTTTAGTAATTGACTATCCGCTAGTTATTTTTTTTTTTTTTCCTTGAAGGAACGTATTGTTGTTAGTTTGAGCCTATACACACACACAAAACACCAACTTTACGCCAACATTAACTCTTTCTGTGATACAGTGGGGGGGGGCTCTTAAAAGAGCCGTTGGGTTTGTTTTCGATTTAAGGCATTTAACCACCGAAACCGTACAAGGTGCGTCCCTGCCGTTTCAGCGCGTACACAACGTCCATGGCGGTGACGGTCTTCCTCTTGGCATGCTCGGTGTAGGTGACTGCATCGCGAATGACGTTTTCCAGAAAGACCTTCAACACACCGCGGGTCTCCTCATAGATCAGACCTGAAATGCGCTTGACGCCGCCGCGACGAGCGAGACGACGAATGGCGGGTTTGGTGATTCCCTGGATGTTATCGCGCAGAACTTTACGGTGACGCTTGGCGCCTCCTTTTCCGAGTCCTTTACCGCCTTTGCCTCTTCCAGACATGTTCAAGATGCTTCTCGTTTCAGTTTAAGAACGACGACGAATATGAGAGTAATGCGCCTGGGAGGCCTTTTACATTTGCTGACAGGACCTAACTGAAACCAACCTCACGTCACATTGCGCGCACCCCCCCCTCCCCCTCCCCTCCCCCTCCCCCTCCCCTCCCGAAATCAGTGGTTCTCAGTTCCAATAAAATACACACCTATTATAACGAAATCACGCTTTTCGCCCCTCACGTTAAACATCGCAACATACATTTATAACGGACTTTTAAACGTGATACCTTTATTGTTACCCTCACACGTAATAGCGTTTAACGTTAGCTGTATTATGTACACATGCATATTGGAAGCATGGCAATTTCAGTTGCGTTTATCCACAGGAAAAATAAGTATAATGCCCAAACAGAGTTTAATGACTAAGAGTGGCACGTCCACGGTGATCTTGTGTTTACTGGTGTGTCAATTTTCCCTCTGGGAATTATGGATTCATAACCGGCAGAAAGAAAACAGGGAGAATTCATTAAGCACGTGAGTGTTTAAGGTTACTTTCCATGATTTACACACTCGGCGTAACACTGGAAAATCTCTCGTTGTGTAATTTTGGTGGCTCTTAAAAGAGCCTTTGGGGTTTAATTGTGGCTGATGCAGGGGCTGCGGGTTTAAGCGCGCTCTCCGCGGATGCGGCGGGCCAGCTGAATGTCCTTGGGCATGATAGTGACTCTCTTGGCGTGGATGGCGCACAGATTGGTGTCCTCAAACAGGCCGACCAAATAAGCCTCGCTGGCCTCCTGCAAGGCCATGACAGCGGAGCTCTGGAAGCGCAGATCCGTCTTGAAATCTTGGGCGATTTCTCGGACCAGGCGCTGGAAAGGCAGTTTGCGGATCAGCAGCTCGGTGGACTTCTGATAACGGCGGATCTCGCGAAGAGCCACGGTCCCGGGCCTGTAACGATGGGGCTTCTTGACGCCACCGGTGGCTGGGGCGCTCTTCCGGGCGGCTTTGGTAGCGAGCTGCTTCCTCGGGGCTTTGCCACCGGTGGATTTACGAGCGGTCTGCTTGGTTCTTGCCATTGCTGCGATGCAATTCCTCCTCTTTGCAGGGTGTGCACAAAATACTACTTTACGTTACACGCCTGTTTTTAAAGCTTTGTATGGCCACGCCAAGGTGCAGAGAATAGTGATTGGCTGATGTATGACCTATGCGCATGACTGCTAGCCAATGACTGCGCATATCCTGTTTTAAACGGGGAGCTGTTTAAGATTCCCGCCTAAAATGCTTTGTTCCCTTCTCTACTTTACGAATCAAACAAATAACCAAATTATAGGCTTCACAGTCGCGTTGTTTTATTCATTCCTTCCGAAATATTCCTTAATCCGATGTCATAAAAATTGTTACCCTCTGTATAAAAGCACTACAACTGGACACGGACAGTTATCTTACAAATGTAATGTGATAACTGCATCTCATCTCGGAGGCTACATCCTCCAATGTTTTTATAAATCGTAACGCATAACCTTGTAAGTTACTCTGTGTTTATGCCGCACGACGCAATACATATATACATACTTGTAATGTAAATACATACTTTCTGTATATGAAGTACATTAACCTGCCAATAGTGGTGTATATTACTTATATATATATATATATATATATATATATATATACAGGGTGGGCCATTTATATGGATACATCACACATCAAACTTATTGGGAATTTCACAAGAAAAACAATGGTGTGCTTTTTCTTTCAGAGCTCCTGGAAACCACAACACATTTATTGTTACTTGCGCACACAGATCGCCGCAGTTATAATTACACTTCCAATAAACCATAATTTCCAAAAAAAAAAAAAGAAAAAAAAAAAAAAAAAACAACACAGCAACAACACGCAGACATACACAGACGCACACTTGATTTTAATCGATTATGCCTGTATCTGACTAAATGCACTTACAGCGTAACCGCTACTCACAAAAACAACTAACAGAAAAGCGCTCTTTGGTAGACAAAATGGGTGGCTCTTAAAAGAGCCTTTGGGTTCAGAAACAGATGCGAATCCGTTTATTTGGATTTGGCGGGTTTGTCGGTTTTTTTTGGCAGCAGCACAGCCTGGATGTTGGGCAGTACGCCACCCTGAGCGATGGTCACGCCGCCCAGAAGTTTGTTGAGCTCCTCATCGTTGCGCACCGCCAGCTGCAGGTGACGGGGAATGATACGGGTCTTCTTGTTGTCCCTCGCAGCGTTTCCAGCCAACTCCAAGATCTCAGCGGTAAGATACTCGAGCACTGCCGCCAGATAGACGGGAGCACCGGCACCAACGCGCTCAGCGTAGTTACCTTTGCGGAGAAGCCTGTGAACACGACCGACAGGGAACTGCAACCCTGCCCTGGATGAGCGAGTCTTGGCCTTCGCTCTTGCCTTGCCACCGGTTTTGCCTCTACCACTCATCGTTACTTATAAAGCTCCTACGTTTGTAAAGCAGAGATAAGAAATCTAGGAGTCCAGCTACACTGTTTTTAAACTGCGTGCCAGTCTCCCATTGGTTTAGAGCCTTGTAAGATTTTAAACCAATCACTGAACTTCTCTTCAGCACCCACCGCCAAAGCCACACCTCCACAGCTGGCTGTCGGATCGTGCAGCATAATTTTAGATTATTACATGATTAATTACATTATTACATTTAGACAATAACACATGACAGGAAAAAAAAAATAAATAAAAAAATAAAAAAATAATAATAATAATAGTAATAATAATAATAATACTAGTATTTGTGAAGGGGCGGTTAGATTTAACTACAAAAAAATATTATAGTGTAATTATTTTTAGAAACCCAATCAACCTTTTAATCACTTTATTAACCGTGAATAACGTTCTGGCTTTTCTAAATGCAGTCAACATGACAAGCGTTGTGAGTCTAGTCTTAAGTCTTTCTTTTGCTCTTTCTTCGAATTTAGTGGGTGGCTCTGAAAAGAGCCGTTGGGGAATAAAACAGTACGTCTTTATTTCTTCTTGGGAGCTGCCTTTTTTGGCTTAGCAGCTTTAGGCTTTGCCGCCTTGGGTTTGGCAGTCTTAGCCTTTTTGGGGCTCTTGGCAACTTTCTTGGGAGCTGCTGGCTTCTTTGCCTTCTTGGGGCTCTTCGTCGCCTTCTTAGCGGCTGCGGCGGCGGGTTTCTTGGCCTTCTTGGGCGATTTCTTTGCGGCGGGCTTTTTTGCCGCTGCGCTCTTGGGCTTCTTGGCAGCAGCGGGTTTCTTGGCCGCGGGCTTCTTGGCTTTAGGAGCAGCTTTCTTGGCCGGTTTCTTCTTGGTCTCGGTTTGCTTCTTGCTGAGCTTGAAGGAGCCGAGGCGCCTGTCCCTTTGACCTGCACCAAGGTGCCTTTAGTCACTAGGCTCTTGATGGCGAGCTTGACACGGGAATTGTTCTTCTCCACGTCGTAGCCGCCGGCAGCGAGAGCTTTCTTCAGGGCGGCGAGAGACACGCCGCTTCTCTCCTTGGATGCGGACACGGCTTTGACGATGAGCTCACCGACGCCGGGGCCTGCTTTCTTGGCTTTCGCAGCAGACTTCTTCTTGGGCGACTTGGCCGGGGGTGCGGCTGCAGCTGGGGCGGTTTCTGCCATCTCTCTGTGCGGACTCGCGGTTTATCGGACGCTGTCTGGGTTAAGCAATGAGTAGCAACCCAGCGGCGCCGTGCTCTTAATTAACACATGAGAACCGTATAGACTCAACCAGCCCCACTCGGAGACTGCGCGCCGCCACGAGCCCCTCACGCTTGTGTTTTCTACTCCTACATTTAGGGCAAAAACTGGAGTGATAAAATAGTCTAGCGCACTAAAAACAAAGTGAACACCGTGCAGAGGTTCTTGGCTTTCTTTAGAGGCTAAAATACGCCACGAGAAAGTGTCACTTTCGCCCCCGCGAGATCAATCTCAAGGCGAACATCAACCACAGAACAAAGCCGCGTGTAAATGTAATGCCTTGTTTAAGTGATAAAGTTGATGAAAGACTGAACTCGTCATCTGTGTGTTCAGAAAACAGTTCGGAAGACATTTTAATGAAATGAGCGTCAGTGAGGGTCGTGTGGAGCCTGTCATACAGTTGTAGCTTTGGCCAACCTGAAGCACACGCACGTCCGGAGGGCCTCATCTTTGGTCAAGCGGTGATCTGTCGCCGTATGAGTGTTGTTTACGTTGACTGAAAAGTAAACAGAGACCTGAAGATTTTAACCATTTCTAATTCAAAGCAAAAACACAGCTCACTGGCTACAATATGCCAGATATTTTAATAAAATAATAACATAAACATCTGATAATGCAAGTGAAACATGTCTTCATACGCGGATATAGTAAGTTAGTTGTAATTAAGTTATTCTTTCTTTTTCCCCTTGAACCGCTTTTGCCCTGTGAAAGGAAAGGCTCGGGTCAGAGATCACTCATCTGGCCTGCTGCATCCGTGGAGAGCGCTTAAACCGGCAGTGTTAGTTAGTTAGTTAGTTAGTTAGTTAGTTATTTTTTTTTTTTGCTATTTTATTAAAGAGGTTTCAGATGTAAATCCATAACAATTACAGTTTCAATAATATTTCAAGTGTGATTTATGGTGTTTGTTGCATTTTGAATGACGGCTTCTTGGGGCTTATTGCTTTAGTTTTTTTCTTCCCCCCAAATAGAGAATTATCTGCTCCATTTTGTCACTACAGAAACGCTGAAGGCATGTTTTGGTCCTGACTGTTACAGTAGTGACAATTTTACATACTTTTGAAGCTAGCTCAAAGATGCTATTCAGCACATAGCTAGCTAGCACAGTTCTGAACAGTTGTACACGTATATAAACTGAACGTTCTAGAATAACTTCCAAAAAAGTGTTTAATTGTAGAAAAATGGTGTTTGGTAGTGACATTCTTTAAAGATACACACAGATTTTCTGACTTTTGAACACATTTGGTCCCACAATGATGGGACCTATATACTCACCATGTACCTATGAGAGACAGAGACAGATGCAAAAAAAAAAAAAAAAAAATATATATATATATAGATATATATATATATATATATATATACATACAGTGCTGCTTGAAAGTTTGTGAACCCTTTAGAATTTTCTACATTTTCGCATAAATGTAACACAAAACATCATCAGATTTTCACACACGCCCTGAAAGTTGACAAAGAGAACCCAATCAAACAAATGAGACAAAAAAATATACTTGGTGTAACGGGATGAACGAGACGAGAGGCGAGCGGATCCATATGCGAGCTTTTATTAACAGAACGAGACAAAGACATGGTCGTACAGGCAGGGTCGAAACAGGAGCAAACAGGTAGATCACAGGCAAGACGTAGAGAATAATCCAATAACACGAACGAGAGTCCAGAAGGCAGGCGGCGAGCAGTCGAAACGGGGAAGCCAGGCGAGAAAGGCAAAACACTGGGGACTAGGAACTAGGAACAGGAAACTAGGAAAATGCTAACGATACAACAATACAATCACAACAATCCGTAACATAAATCAGTGCGGTGTAGGATGGGAGATGCAGTCCGAAGTGCAACGTAACAGTCCGAGTGTGTAGGTGAAGCGAGAGTGACATCTGGTGGTGAGTGGACAACGGGACACCGACCAGATTTGTGACACTTGGTCAGTTATTTACTTACAGTTAATTTTAAGGTGAAAGAGTCAGTTTGTTCAGATGTTATCAATCAATAGGATGACTATCAGGGGCAGCCGTGGCCTAATGGTTAGGAAGTCGGGCTTGTGGCTGAAAGGTTGCGGGTTCGAGTCCCAGGTCCAGCGGGGATTGAAGGTTGGGGGGAGTGAATAACCAGCACTCTCTCCACCCTCAATACCACGACTGAGGTGAGTCCCTTGAGCAAGGCACCGTTCCCCCAACTGCTCCCCGGGCGCCGCAGCAATAGCCAGCCAATAGCTCCGGGTGTGTGTTCACGGTGTGTGTGTGCGTGTTTGTTCACTTCTCGCTACTGTGTGTGTGCACTTGGATGGGTTAAATGCAGAGCACAAATTCCAAGTATGGGTCACCATACTTGGCCACAGGTCACGTCCTTTCCTTTCCTTTCCTTTCCTTTTCCTATCAGGTGCCAGTGTATGCCCTGTTTTAATTAAAGAACAGGAATCTATCAAAGTCTGATCATGTTTGTGGAAGTGAATCGTGGCATGAACAAAGCAGATCTCTGAGAACCTCAGAAAAAGAGTTGTTCATCCAGCTACAAAAGGTTACAAAACCATCTCTAAAGAGTTTGGACTCCACAAATCCACAGTCAGACAGATTGTTACAAAATGGAGGAAATTCAAGACCAACATTATCCTCCCTAGGAGTGGTCGACCAACAAAGATCACTCCAAAGCAAGACTTGTAATAGACTGCAAGGTTGCAAAGGACCTCAGGGTTACTTGTAAGCACACGAAGGCCCTTCTCACATTGGTTAACGTTCATGAGTCCATCATCAGGAGAACACTGAACAACCATGGTATGAATGGTGTTTCAAGGAGAAAGCCACAACTCTATCTCTCAAAAAAAAATAATAATAATACATAAATAAATAAATAAATAAAATGCTGTCAGTCTGCAGTTTGCTAAAGATCATGTGGACAAGTCAGAGGACTATTGGAGAAATGTTTTGTGGACGGATGAGACCAAAATTAAACTTTTTGAGTTTAAATGATAAGTGTTATGTTTGGAAAAAGAAAAACACTTAATTCCAGCATAAGAACCTTATTCCATCTGTGAAACATGGTGGTGGTATCATGGTTTGGGCCTGTTTTGCTGCATCTGGGCCAGAATGGCTTGCCATCATTGATCGAACAATGAATTCTGAATTATACCAGAAAATTCTAAAAGAAAATGTCAGAACATCTGTCCGAGAACTGAATCTTAGAAGAAAGTGGGTCGTGCAGCAAGAGCAAGTCATTATATCAAAAAATGGTTAAAGAAGAACAATGTTAATAATTTGGAATGCCTGAGTCAAAGTCTAGACCTTATTCCAATTGAAATGTTGTGGAAGGATCTGAAGCAAGCAGTTCATAGGAGAAAACCCACCAATATCACAAGGTTCAAGTGTTTGCTGTACTGAAGAATGGGCTAAAATTCTTATAAGCTGTTGTGCAGGACTGATCAGCAGTAACAAAACACATTACTGCTTTAAAAAGGGGTCACACCAGATACTGAAAGCAAAGATTCACATACTTTTGCAACTCGCAAATATTTAACACTGGATCACGTTTCTCAGTAAATAACTGACCAAGTATATTTTTTTGTCTCATTTGTTTGATTGGGTTCTCTTTGTCAACTTTCAGGGCGTGTGTGAAAATCTGATGATGTTTTGTGTTACATTTATGCGAAAATGTAGAAAATTCTAAAGGGTTCACAAACTTTCAAGCAGCACTGTATGTATATATATATATATATATATATATCTATATATATTTTTTTTTTTTTTTTTTTTTTTGCATCTGTCTCTGTCTCTCATAGGTACATGGTGAGTATATAGGTCCCATCATTGTGGGACCAAATGTGTTCAAAAGTCAGAAAATCTGTGTGTATCTTTAAAGAATGTCACTACCAAACACCATTTTTCTACAATTAAACACTTTTTTGGAAGTTATTCTAGAACGTTCAGTTTATATACGTGTACAACTGTTCAGAACTGTGCTAGCTAGCTATGTGCTGAATAGCATCTTTGAGCTAGCTTCAAAAGTATGTAAAATTGTCACTACTGTAACAGTCAGGACCAAAACATGCCTTCAGCGTTTCTGTAGTGACAAAATGGAGCAGATAATTCTCTATTTGGGGGGAAGAAAAAAACTAAAGCAATAAGCCCCAAGAAGCCGTCATTCAAAATGCAACAAACACCATAAATCACACTTGAAATATTATTGAAACTGTAATTGTTATGGATTTACATCTGAAACCTCTTTAATAAAATAGCAAAAAAAAAAAAATAACTAACTAACTAACTAACTAACTAACACTGCCGGTTTAAGCGCTCTCCACGGATGCAGCAGGCCAGATGAGTGATCTCTGACCCGAGCCTTTCCTTTCACAGGGCAAAAGCGGTTCAAGGGGAAAAAGAAAGAATAACTTAATTACAACTAACTTACTATATCCGCGTATGAAGACATGTTTCACTTGCATTATCAGATGTTTATGTTATTATTTTATTAAAATATCTGGCATATTGTAGCCAGTGAGCTGTGTTTTTGCTTTGAATTAGAAATGGTTAAAATCTTCAGGTCTCTGTTTACTTTTCAGTCAACGTAAACAACACTCATACGGCGACAGATCACCGCTTGACCAAAGATGAGGCCCTCCGGACGTGCGTGTGCTTCAGGTTGGCCAAAGCTACAACTGTATGACAGGCTCCACACGACCCTCACTGACGCTCATTTCATTAAAATGTCTTCCGAACTGTTTTCTGAACACACAGATGACGAGTTCAGTCTTTCATCAACTTTATCACTTAAACAAGGCATTACATTTACACGCGGCTTTGTTCTGTGGTTGATGTTCGCCTTGAGATTGATCTCGCGGGGGCGAAAGTGACACTTTCTCGTGGCGTATTTTAGCCTCTAAAGAAAGCCAAGAACCTCTGCACGGTGTTCACTTTGTTTTTAGTGCGCTAGACTATTTTATCACTCCAGTTTTTGCCCTAAATGTAGGAGTAGAAAACACAAGCGTGAGGGGCTCGTGGCGGCGCGCAGTCTCCGAGTGGGGCTGGTTGAGTCTATACGGTTCTCATGTGTTAATTAAGAGCACGGCGCCGCTGGGTTGCTACTCATTGCTTAACCCAGACAGCGTCCGATAAACCGCGAGTCCGCACAGAGAGATGGCAGAAACCGCCCCAGCTGCAGCCGCACCCCCGGCCAAGTCGCCCAAGAAGAAGTCTGCTGCGAAAGCCAAGAAAGCAGGCCCCGGCGTCGGTGAGCTCATCGTCAAAGCCGTGTCCGCATCCAAGGAGAGAAGCGGCGTGTCTCTCGCCGCCCTGAAGAAAGCTCTCGCTGCCGGCGGCTACGACGTGGAGAAGAACAATTCCCGTGTCAAGCTCGCCATCAAGAGCCTAGTGACTAAAGGCACCTTGGTGCAGGTCAAAGGGACAGGCGCCTCGGGCTCCTTCAAGCTCAGCAAGAAGCAAACCGAGACCAAGAAGAAACCGGCCAAGAAAGCTGCTCCTAAAGCCAAGAAGCCCGCGGCCAAGAAACCCGCTGCTGCCAAGAAGCCCAAGAGCGCAGCGGCAAAAAAGCCCGCCGCAAAGAAATCGCCCAAGAAGGCCAAGAAACCCGCCGCCGCAGCCGCTAAGAAGGCGACGAAGAGCCCCAAGAAGGCAAAGAAGCCAGCAGCTCCCAAGAAAGTTGCCAAGAGCCCCAAAAAGGCTAAGACTGCCAAACCCAAGGCGGCAAAGCCTAAAGCTGCTAAGCCAAAAAAGGCAGCTCCCAAGAAGAAATAAAGACGTACTGTTTTATTCCCCAACGGCTCTTTTCAGAGCCACCCACTAAATTCGAAGAAAGAGCAAAAGAAAGACTTAAGACTAGACTCACAACGCTTGTCATGTTGACTGCATTTAGAAAAGCCAGAACGTTATTCACGGTTAATAAAGTGATTAAAAGGTTGATTGGGTTTCTAAAAATAATTACACTATAATATTTTTTTGTAGTTAAATCTAACCGCCCCTTCACAAATACTAGTATTATTATTATTATTATTACTATTATTATTATTATTTATTTATTTTTTTTTTTCCTGTCATGTGTTATTATCTAAATGTAATAATGTAATTAATCATGTAATAATCTAAAATTATGCTGCACGATCCGACAGCCAGCTGTGGAGGTGTGGCTTTGGCGGTGGGTGCTGAAGAGAAGTTCAGTGATTGGTTTAAAATCTTACAAGGCTCTAAACCAATGGGAGACTGGCACGCAGTTTAAAAACAGTGTAGCTGGACTCCTAGATTTCTTATCTCTGCTTTACAAACGTAGGAGCTTTATAAGTAACGATGAGTGGTAGAGGCAAAACCGGTGGCAAGGCAAGAGCGAAGGCCAAGACTCGCTCATCCAGGGCAGGGTTGCAGTTCCCTGTCGGTCGTGTTCACAGGCTTCTCCGCAAAGGTAACTACGCTGAGCGCGTTGGTGCCGGTGCTCCCGTCTATCTGGCGGCAGTGCTCGAGTATCTTACCGCTGAGATCTTGGAGTTGGCTGGAAACGCTGCGAGGGACAACAAGAAGACCCGTATCATTCCCCGTCACCTGCAGCTGGCGGTGCGCAACGATGAGGAGCTCAACAAACTTCTGGGCGGCGTGACCATCGCTCAGGGTGGCGTACTGCCCAACATCCAGGCTGTGCTGCTGCCAAAAAAAACCGACAAACCCGCCAAATCCAAATAAACGGATTCGCATCTGTTTCTGAACCCAAAGGCTCTTTTAAGAGCCACCCATTTTGTCTACCAAAGAGCGCTTTTCTGTTAGTTGTTTTTGTGAGTAGCGGTTACGCTGTAAGTGCATTTAGTCAGATACAGGCATAATCGATTAAAATCAAGTGTGCGTCTGTGTATGTCTGCGTGTTGTTGCTGTGTTGTTTTTTTTTTTTTTTTTTTTTTTCTTTTTTTTTTTTTTGGAAATTATGGTTTATTGGAAGTGTAATTATAACTGCGGCGATCTGTGTGCGCAAGTAACAATAAATGTGTTGTGGTTTCCAGGAGCTCTGAAAGAAAAAGCACACCATTGTTTTTCTTGTGAAATTCCCAATAAGTTTGATGTGTGATGTATCCATATAAATGGCCCACCCTGTATATATATATATATATATATATATATATATATATATATATAAGTAATATACACCACTATTGGCAGGTTAATGTACTTCATATACAGAAAGTATGTATTTACATTACAAGTATGTATATATGTATTGCGTCGTGCGGCATAAACACAGAGTAACTTACAAGGTTATGCGTTACGATTTATAAAAACATTGGAGGATGTAGCCTCCGAGATGAGATGCAGTTATCACATTACATTTGTAAGATAACTGTCCGTGTCCAGTTGTAGTGCTTTTATACAGAGGGTAACAATTTTTATGACATCGGATTAAGGAATATTTCGGAAGGAATGAATAAAACAACGCGACTGTGAAGCCTATAATTTGGTTATTTGTTTGATTCGTAAAGTAGAGAAGGGAACAAAGCATTTTAGGCGGGAATCTTAAACAGCTCCCCGTTTAAAACAGGATATGCGCAGTCATTGGCTAGCAGTCATGCGCATAGGTCATACATCAGCCAATCACTATTCTCTGCACCTTGGCGTGGCCATACAAAGCTTTAAAAACAGGCGTGTAACGTAAAGTAGTATTTTGTGCACACCCTGCAAAGAGGAGGAATTGCATCGCAGCAATGGCAAGAACCAAGCAGACCGCTCGTAAATCCACCGGTGGCAAAGCCCCGAGGAAGCAGCTCGCTACCAAAGCCGCCCGGAAGAGCGCCCCAGCCACCGGTGGCGTCAAGAAGCCCCATCGTTACAGGCCCGGGACCGTGGCTCTTCGCGAGATCCGCCGTTATCAGAAGTCCACCGAGCTGCTGATCCGCAAACTGCCTTTCCAGCGCCTGGTCCGAGAAATCGCCCAAGATTTCAAGACGGATCTGCGCTTCCAGAGCTCCGCTGTCATGGCCTTGCAGGAGGCCAGCGAGGCTTATTTGGTCGGCCTGTTTGAGGACACCAATCTGTGCGCCATCCACGCCAAGAGAGTCACTATCATGCCCAAGGACATTCAGCTGGCCCGCCGCATCCGCGGAGAGCGCGCTTAAACCCGCAGCCCCTGCATCAGCCACAATTAAACCCCAAAGGCTCTTTTAAGAGCCACCAAAATTACACAACGAGAGATTTTCCAGTGTTACGCCGAGTGTGTAAATCATGGAAAGTAACCTTAAACACTCACGTGCTTAATGAATTCTCCCTGTTTTCTTTCTGCCGGTTATGAATCCATAATTCCCAGAGGGAAAATTGACACACCAGTAAACACAAGATCACCGTGGACGTGCCACTCTTAGTCATTAAACTCTGTTTGGGCATTATACTTATTTTTCCTGTGGATAAACGCAACTGAAATTGCCATGCTTCCAATATGCATGTGTACATAATACAGCTAACGTTAAACGCTATTACGTGTGAGGGTAACAATAAAGGTATCACGTTTAAAAGTCCGTTATAAATGTATGTTGCGATGTTTAACGTGAGGGGCGAAAAGCGTGATTTCGTTATAATAGGTGTGTATTTTATTGGAACTGAGAACCACTGATTTCAGGGAGGGGGAGGGGGAGGGGGAGGGGGTGCGCGCAATGTGACGTGAGGTTGGTTTCAGTTAGGTCCTGTCAGCAAATGTAAAAGGCCTCCCAGGCGCATTACTCTCATATTCGTCGTCGTTCCTAAACTGAAACGAGAAGCATCTTGAACATGTCTGGAAGAGGCAAAGGCGGTAAAGGACTCGGAAAAGGAGGCGCCAAGCGTCACCGTAAAGTTCTGCGCGATAACATCCAGGGAATCACCAAACCCGCCATTCGTCGTCTCGCTCGTCGCGGCGGCGTCAAGCGCATTTCAGGTCTGATCTATGAGGAGACCCGCGGTGTGTTGAAGGTCTTTCTGGAAAACGTCATTCGCGATGCAGTCACCTACACCGAGCATGCCAAGAGGAAGACCGTCACCGCCATGGACGTTGTGTACGCGCTGAAACGGCAGGGACGCACCTTGTACGGTTTCGGTGGTTAAATGCCTTAAATCGAAAACAAACCCAACGGCTCTTTTAAGAGCCCCCCCCACTGTATCACAGAAAGAGTTAATGTTGGCGTAAAGTTGGTGTTTTGTGTGTGTTTATAGGCTCAAACTAACAACAATACGTTCCTTCAAGGAAAAAAAAAAAAAATAACTAGCGGATAGTCAATTACTAAAGTGAATCAGGACTGCTTTGATGAAAGGTTTTTCTCCCCTTTACAAACGCTGGTGACTAACATTGTGTGTGTGTGTGTGTGTGTGTCTTGTTCCGAGAATATCGGCCTTTTTTTTGCCTTTGAGCCAAAAGCTGCGTCACGAAATTAGAAGTCATATTATATTTTGTTCTCTTGTGTGGCATTTTAATTCATTCGTGCATGTATGCATTATTTAAATGTTTAATATGTGTAATTAAATTGGCGGGGCTTCCAGAACAAAGAGAAAACACAATCAGCTGGCGAAGGGTAGAGTAAAAATGAAAATTGCAGAACAGCAGATCAGAATAAAACGTGTCTAATGCTTATTGCTCTCCTTTTTTTTTCCAAATTCTCCCATTGGGTCTGTAAGGGGTTTCAAAATCCACACGATCTTGTATGGTGTTTGAGAGAGCGGGAACTGAAACAAAACACCTATGAGCTAGTGTCCTTCAAACTTGAAGCGGTGGGTGGGCCTATAATTTTACCGCCTGTGATTGGCCCTCGTTCCGCTCGTGATACTTCGAGTTGTCCAATCACATACGCGTTTATGGGTCCGATCCATGCAATCAGGAGGTTCCACATCGCTTTGACAATTAGCATAGGTTAGTGAATAAATGCCGCTGTCCCGCTCGTTGTAATCATTGTTTCGTGAGTGTTTGACTACGCGTCACTATCATGCCTGAACCAGCGAAGTCCGCGCCTAAGAAAGGTTCCAAGAAGGCCGTCACCAAGACCGCCGGAAAGGGTGGAAAGAAGCGCAAGAGATCCAGGAAGGAAAGCTATGCTATCTACGTCTACAAAGTACTGAAGCAGGTTCATCCAGACACGGGTATCTCTTCCAAAGCGATGGGAATCATGAACTCGTTCGTCAACGACATCTTCGAACGCATCGCCGGTGAAGCGTCTCGTCTCGCTCACTACAACAAGCGCTCCACCATCACTTCACGGGAGATCCAGACCGCCGTGCGTCTGCTGTTGCCCGGTGAGCTGGCTAAACACGCCGTGTCGGAAGGCACCAAGGCCGTCACCAAGTACACCAGCTCCAAGTAGCATAAGTAGAGACCGTTGATCATCCCCCCCCAAAGGCTCTTTTAAGAGCCACCCATGTTTTCGATTAAAGAGCATTAAATTAGTTTTCAGAAGTCTTGAAGTAACATTTGCCAGCTTTTTGTACTTCAGGGTTGTTAGTTAACATGTCAGGCAATCTTTGTTTTGTAATTTGTTTGTAATATTGTATCTGGCTGAAAATTACATGGTGTACACCAGGTGTACTGGTTTGTAAAGGTATAAGTTTACGTTTCAATTAAAAGTTAACCGAAAAACAAGTGTTTCTATAAATGGGGGGAAAAAAAAATAATTACAATTACTTTTTTTCTTTTTTTTTTATGTGTATACAAGTATATCAATTTTTTTTTTTTTTTTTCCGCCTGCTCTAGTTACAGTAGTGTTGATTACAAACACGAAAAAGTAAATTTGACCTTTTGTGTTATCTGATTCTGACAGGATCTTTGTTCTACAAATGTTAAATTCTGAGAAACGACAGTAAATGTAATAAAAATAAGTAAAATGCTTGTACATTTCGTTAAAATGGGCATTCAGACTTTATACATGTATAATATGTAATGTGTGGGCAGTAAGAGAAAGAGTAATATTGCATTTTATTAAAATAAAATGATTTTCATGTAAAACACGACGGGCTTTGTTTTTATCAGGTTTAGAGTTAAATCGCATTTCTTGGTCTAGCAATTTTATGGTTAGGAGGTGCAAGTCCGGCCGCGTTGGTTTCTCTTAGGTCCTTTAGGATAATGTAAAAGGGCTCCTCTATTTTTGCTGTGTGTTGTTGTGTCATTATTTGCAAGACTCGAAAACAATTTCAACATGTCCGGAAGAGGCAAAGGCGGTAAAGGACTCGGAAAAGGAGGCGCCAAGCGTCACCGTAAAGTTCTGCGCGATAACATCCAGGGAATCACCAAACCCGCTATTCGTCGTCTCGCTCGTCGTGGCGGTGTCAAGCGCATCTCCGGTCTGATCTACGAGGAGACCCGCGGTGTTCTGAAGGTGTTCCTGGAAAACGTTATCCGCGATGCCGTCACCTACACCGAGCACGCCAAGAGAAAGACCGTCACCGCCATGGACGTTGTGTACGCGCTGAAACGACAGGGACGCACCTTGTACGGTTTCGGAGGTTAAACATTTACAGTTTCAAAAAAAATCATGCTAACCCAACGGCTCTTTTAAGAGCCACCTATGTTTTCGCATGAAGAGCTGCTGTTCGAAATTCTGTAAGTCTGATATAACATGTTTTCATGTTTCATATGCAGAAATATTTTATTTATATATAGTATTGCTAACAATCTGTTTAGTGGTTTATAGAAATGTTTTATTTGACAATGTTCAGATTTTTAAAGGTTCGTGTATTGCTTGTATACAAGCTTTTGTTGTTGTATGCGGTTTGTTAGTGGTTTCAAGTGTTTAACCTTTATCACAACACTTTATTACTTTAAGGCCGACAATCAAACAACTCATCTTAGAATAATTGTGAATGTTTATTTAATGCGGGAAATAAACGGCAGAAAGATGTCATTAGACATCAAAGAAACATAACTACGCCATCTGCCGTCAGCTAGGTCCCATTACAACATTTGTACATAAGGCCTTTCCCAAAATTCACAACTGTGTGTGTTTCACAAGTAAACAACTATATACCTACCTTATTCTTCAACGCAGAAGTAAGCCTACGGGTGAGATTTCCGGGTTATTTTCCGCTAATAACAGCAACAACAAAACGCAGTAAACGATAAAACTGTTTGCACTATAAACCAGTGTGTTCATAAATAAGATAATGCATTAAAATAATATGGTACATCCCAGAAGCAGATCAGTTTGTTTCTTAATCGGGGCCCGTATTCACAAAACATCTTAAGACTAAAAGTAGCTCATCATGCTGATTTAGGAGAAAATCTTTAAAAAAATGGGCGTGTCAGTCCTAAATTTAGGACTCCTAAGTTTTTGCTCTAAGAGTATTTCACAAAGCGTTTTAGTGCTAAAACTAGCTCCTAAATCTGTGCAACGTAAAAGCTGATTTATACTCGACGCGTCCGCAAATTCGCTTGGGTTGGTGGAACCAACCATTTCTCATGGCGGTGTGCACGGCATCTCGAGTGAACTGTTAGCGCGTCTCCGCATTGATCACCAACAACTTTAAAGCTGTTTTGGCTGAACAGGTACGCATGTACAAACATCTCTATGATACATCAATGCATGATCATAGAAATTGGCAGATGGCAAATAACTCTTGGAGAGAAATTGTGACCAGCGTTGGAAAGGACAAAAACTTTTGCAAGAAAGTTTGCGAAACTGTACATTTTAACACTTGTATTGTGTGGGTTTTACTGTTGAAGACTGCTGTAATAAAAATATTTCTCATAATTGCTTGTGTTAGTGGTTCACATTATATATTTCATAGGCGTAATTTACGGGTGGGGTAGGTGGTACACTTTTCAAGTAGTACTCACTGCAGTGCCAAATGAGCTCCAGCTCCACCTCTGTGTGAACTAATGGGTGGAGTTATGTTTAGGATAGGGTAAGGGGTAGGGGTAGGGGTAGGGGTAGGGTTAGGGTTAGGGTTAGGGTGTGGTAAGGTGTCCATCTCCACCCATTACCTCCAGCGAGAGGGAGCTAGAGCTCCAGCTTCTCCCATTTGGCTCTGCAGCGAGCACCCTCTCACACTTTTTGCAAGGCTCGATATGATCCCCACCACTTTTTTACATCTTGTGGCACGGACGTACCTAATGCTGATGAAACATTCATTTTTGTTAAATAAGGCGCTGACGCTGGAATCTTTTTTTTTTTTTTTTTTTCTGAAATCATACTTAATGTTCGTTGCGATGTTAATTAGCAACGGAACTTCGTCAATGCAGAAAAAAAAAAACACAGATGTGTCCCTCCTCTTTATATAGGATCACTGATGAACATATTTGATTGTAATAAAGGGGTAAAAAATCATGGGACGGCGGATTAGAGCCCAAAACCTTACGTATTTGACTAAAACTCACTAGACTAAACTAGAGTACCACTGGACTATTAAGGATTACAAATAAAGGATGCATATCTATGTATTTATTCACTGACATGGTTTATCTCGTGGCTAATTACACATAATTATAAAACATGTAAGAATAAAACTGTCATGTTAAAAATGAGTTTAATGTCAATAGTTTAATGTCAGTTATGTAGCCTATACATGATCAGAGCCTGTAACCACAAAACCTTTTATCTTACCACTAAAAGTTCTCCTAAATAGCATTAAAAGGTTTTAGCTAAGAGTTTTCTCTTAAAACCTATTCACAAAGCTGCTGAGACAAACTTTTACTAAGGAATAGAGAGAAGTCTCTCTATTGTAAAGTGTAATATTATGTTACCATATGCAAAGAAAAGTTTTAAAATAAAAAATGTTGCCATATTAAAATAAAGATTTTAAAATGCAGGCTGTCACTAATTAAACATGTATATGTTCAGCCTCTTACATGTGTGCTCCTCCTATACGATTAGCGGATATGCATATAAACAGTCCTTTAATTAACAGAGTAGAATAATCATGGCTGATATGGCATGTAAACGTAAACCAAACGCACAAAAACCAAACTGGACACAAGAACAACTCTTACTTCTTGCCCAACTTGTTCATGAAAACAAGGATATAATCAAGGGAAAATTTGGAGTTGGGATAATATCAAAAACTAAAAAAGATGTGTGGGAAAATATATGTGCACAAATAAATGCAGCTTTCCCACTTTTGTCCAGAAGCAAAGATGACTGTGAAACGTGCTGGTATTCTTTGCAAAGTCAGACAAGGGCAGAGATCACAGAATTCAAGCGACAAACAACTGCTACAGGTAAATGTACATTGTTTTCAAGTTGACCATAATGTTTTCATGTAACCTTGGTATGCTATTGCAGATTAAAATCCTTAGCCTCATTAAAATATTTATTGCATTCATAAGGAGGTGACTCAGCACCCAAGGCTTTATCACCTGTTGCCTCGGTGGTGTACAGTATCCTTGGGCACTCAGACACCAGCATAGCAGGGCTGGAGGGATGCATTGACCCTGCAATGCAATTGCTGAATGAACTTGACAAGTAAGTGTGTGTGTGTGTGTGTGTATTTATTTATTTATTGAAACGTTTGCCTCAATTATTCGCAGCTGGGACAGCCTTTAATGATTGTAATGTTTAATAAATCAATTAAGAATAGCATAATTGCAATGACTTACAAAATAATAATAATCATAATAATAATTCTGTAAACACCTCACAACATAGGGCACTCAAAATACCAAAACCAAAACCATCTCTCTCTATTTAGGGCCAATACTTCAACTGGCAATCATGGCAATGCTCCAGCCCCCCAGATCCTCCCGCCATTTCTCCAGGCTCTGCTCCTGCCAGTCCTGCAGCAACTGGTGGTGGTTCTGCTCCAACAGCATCTCTGTTGGAACAGAAATTAAAGCTTGAAATTAGTTTATTAAAGGAACAGCATAGGCTCCTTGATACACAGGAGAGGCTTCTCCACTTACAAGAGAAGTTCTATTCTCAGAAACTGAACATGCTTAAAGACAGACAATCTCTTGAATAAAAACATGACAATCATAACTTGATTGTTTTGACTTATTTTTGTAGATGCAAAATAAAGCTAAAATAAATGTAATTTAAGTACTTATTATAGACTGCTAGTCTGTGATGCTGCTCTTAGTAACAGGATATTATTGTTGTGATAATTTACCCAAAGTGTGTATTGACGAAGTGGTCCCTGTATGCCAGTCCACTTTGTAGTGTGTGAATAGCCACTCTGCCTTCATCATCAGCAGCAGAATCATCATCACCATCATCATCATCATCATCATCATCATCTTCATTCTCCTCTGGCTGTGGAATATGTCGTTGCTTGCACAGGTTATGCAGAATGGCACAGACAGTGATGATCCTGCTTGGTTTCTCTGGAGTAAGTAGGACAATTTCCTTATGTAGGACATGAAACCGACGTTTCATCTGCCCAATGCCCCTTTCCACAACACTGTGTGTTTTCTTATGGGCTCTACAACATATAACATCTTGAGTTAGACTGAATACATATCGAAAGGTTTAATACAGTTAATATATGTTGTATGTGTAACTTTTTTTTTTTTTTTTTTATTAAAGTTTTTATGTGACCAACCAGTGGTGTAGTGCAGGGTACATACAATGTATACCCACTTCTTTATCAGTCGGTTTTGCGTATACCCACTTCTAAATCCCCTCTGATGCGTATCATTCAGTAGTTAGCCAAAAACAAAATTAGCCAAAAACATGAATAGCTAATTCAATCGCATGTGAATAAATGCATAGATTCCATAAAAAACACCCAGTAAAAACAGTGATGCGGTCAGAACCATGGCGCCTGCTTCCTTTGAAATATGTTTAATGACTGCCCCTGATGCGCCCGCGCCTGCTCCGTTTATTCCTCCACCCCAGATGCTGCCTGTCCATACGCAAGAACATGTCAGGGGAGACGCGCAGAGTCTTGATTACTATGAATCAGTACATTATAACGAAATCAATACCTCAAAAATGAAAATAAGCAGGCTTTTACGATCAGACATTTCTTAAACCAGTGAATAATTTATTCCGGGGGGATCGATTATGCGAATACCCACTTCTGCAGGCACCACTAACACCACTGAATATAACTATAATTTCAAAAAGAAAGCACACATTTTGTTAGCTTACCTGTTGTAATTCAACTGTGGTCCTGGTTGTGGGTGGATGTAAGGCGTAAGAAGCCATGTCCTGCATGGATAGCCACTGTCCCCCACCAAGTGACATCCAGGTGGGACATGATGCCTCTCAAACAGCAACCTCAATCCACTCTCCTGTAGGATCCGGGAGTCGCGTATTGCGCCTGGCCACTTGGCGACAATGTCCAGAATATTGTAGCTGGCATCAAAAACTACCTGTGTGTTAATGCTGTGATTTTTTTTTTCGATTTACAAATGTGTGTTCATCTTCCGATGGCGCAATGATTCGGACATGTGTCCCATAGCACCAACTACTCCAGGTAATCCAGCTATGGCCATGAAGTGGGCTTTGTTTCTTTGTAGTTGGCGAACGTCAAGAGGAAAGTGTAAAAATTGTCTGACAATGTGAGGTCGACAGAGGGCATTTATTGTTTGATGCAATATTCTGCTGACAGATGGCTGAGATATACCCGTCTGCGCTGCATAGCTGCATTTTACCTGTGGCCAGGTACCGTAGGGTTGTCAAAACCTTGATCTGTGGCATTATTGGGTTGTTTCTATTTGTTGGTTAAGTGACTGCATCCCTGACAAGTTCTGCAACAGTCATAATACCTTCGCGATTAAGACGATACCTTCTTAAAAGCTCATTATCATCAAATGTTTCTAAAATGTTTCTGTTCCGATGCAGATTGCCGACAACAGCCATTTTAGGATAGTTTTAGGAGTCCTCTTCACTACTTCTAACATTTCACAGATTTAGGAGCTAGTTTTAGTGCTAAAACACTTTGTGAAATACTCTTAGAACAAAAATTAGGAGTCCTAAATTTAGGATTGACACTCCCATTAGTTTTAAGATTTTCTCTTAAATAGGTAAGTTATGAGATACTTTTAGCCTTAAGATGTTTTAGGAATAGGGGCCCAGAATTTGATGATGTGCACGCGCTGTCAGCACAGGCTTGCGGTGCAGAGGAACGTGTTAAGTATAAATCAGCCTAAATCAGGCTTAAATCACTAAGATCAAATCCAAACTATCCTAATATTGCTGTTGCTGGCAGTCTGCCTCGGAACGTAAACATTTTAGAAACACTCTGCATTTATTTGCACATTTATCTGTAAGCATATTCCCACACAACTTTTTTTAAGTCTTGGAGGTTATCCCAGCTCCAAATTTTCCTTTGATTATATCCTTGTTTTTATTAATACGATGGGCAAGAAGTAACAGCTGTTTTTGCGTCCAGTTTGGTTTTCTTTCACATTTGCGTATCTCACTATCAGCCATGATTATACTATACTGTTAATAAAATTTAATTTACGTCAGCGCCGATGTGGTTAGCTTAGTGGTTAGTGCGCCGACATACAGCGCAACTGTGCTTACGGCGACCCGAGTTTGAGTCCCGTTTCGAGGTGCTTTGCCAATCTCGCTCCTTTTTTTTTTTTACCCAACGATTTCCTGTCAGTTCTCCACTTTCCTGCCTCATTACAAGCATAAAAAGCCCTTTAAAAAAAAAGTCAGTTTATATGCATCTCAGCTAATTGTTTATTATAAGAAGCACACATGTAAAAGGCTGTCAGTCATTTGCCTGCATTTTAAATTCTTTATATGAATGTAGCAACATTTACAACAATATTTATATTGACAAATCTCTGACAGAGACACCTCCCCTATCAGCCAATCACTGTGTGCATGATTAGTGAGCATGCTGACATCATTCATAGCAACAAGGTCAACCCCGCCCTTACTCTTAGCTTAAGATTTCTCTCTATTCCTTAGTAAAAGTTTGTCTCAGCAGTGTTGTTAATAGGTTTTAAAAAAAAACTCTCAGCTAAAAACTTTTACTGCTATTTAGGAGAACTCTTAGTGGTAAGATAAAATGTTTTGTGAATACGGGCCCAGATTTGTAGAAATGTGTCATTCCATCACTGTCTCACCAATGGATCCTCTGCAGTGAATGGGCGACGTCAGAATGAGAGTCCAAACAGCTGATAAAAACATCACAATAATCCACAAGTAATCCACACCACTCCAGTCCATTAGTTAACATCTTGAGAAGACAAAAGCTGAAACAAATCCATCAAGACGTTTGCAACTTCAAGTTTGAGCTTTAAGTGTATACAATGAATATATCAACTATATATAAAATGAAGAATCCAAAATAATGTCAACCCCTGCTGACTCCTGATTATGATTATTATTATTATTATTATTTTTTTTTTTATTTTTTATTTTTTTTTTTTGTACTCGCTTATTTTATAGGGGTGTAATGGTACACAGATGTCACAGTTCGATGATTGCGGTACAACAGGAAAGTAATATTAAATATTACATAAAATTATAATTTTATATATTAATCTGCATTGCAAATAAACATATAAGAAATAAATACTTGAAAAATATTTGATTTAGTTAACAGATAAACAAGGAAAAAATACAAATGTAACGTAGCCTATATATGCTGAGTTTCAGTTCATTTTTGTGACAGAAAGGAAACTCAAATGGCAGAAAGAGGCATCCTATTTGTTTTCTTTAATATACAAAAGACTTTTTACAGTGATGCATTATTCATAAGACAATAAATGGCAGTGTTTTAAGTTGATTTTGCTGGTATAAGGAAACAGTTTAGGTAATTGCGCTGTGCACAAACATACACAAAACATATCAGTTCCAGGCTTCTAGCATTGCTGACTTGACAGCGCAGTTGGTATTTTTATCAAAATAAAATACAGTGAACCAAACGCGCCCGCCTCGTTGTCAAGTCAAGTCAAGTCACCTTTATTTATATACCGCCTTTAACAATACAAAATTGTGACAAAGTGGCTGTACAGTATTAAATAGGAAATAGTACATCAACAATGCAAAAGGGCAACAATAAACACTCAATTTTCAGGTAAAGGCAGTTAATCAAATATAATAAAATAAAATACAATATTGTGTGAAGAGAAAGTGTCCCCAACTTAGCAAGCCAAAGACGACAGTGGCAAGGAACCAAAACTCCATCGGTGACAAATGGAGAGAAAAACCTTGGGAGAAATCAAGCTCAGTCGGGGGGCCAGTTCACCTCTGGCCAGACACAGAGGACCCATCTGGTTCTCGTGGTCTTGTGCCGACTGGCCGTCTAGGTGACATTCAGGGCTGTAGAGGTCGTCTCTAGGTGCTGATCCACTGTCTGGGCTGGGTACGGACTGGATCTGGTGGTTAAGGTGACCTCGGAATAAGAGAGAAACAGACTAATATTAGCATAGATGCCATTCTTCTGACGATGCACTGAATACATCAGGTGTTATGGGAAGTGTTCCTGGTTCCGTTTGACCTAGTTAATGCAGCCTAACAATCCTTTAACGGATTTGAATTATAGGAATATGCTGATGTGTTATGTGTAAGCCAGGTTAAATAGATGGGTCTTTAATCTAGATTTAAACTGACAGAGTGTGTCTGTGTCCCGAACAGTGTTGGGTAGATTGTTCCAGAGTTTGGGCGCCAGATAAGAAAATGATCTGCCGCCCGCAGTTGATTTTGATATTCTCGGTATTATCAAATTGCCAGAGTTTTGAGAACGCAGTGGACGTGAGGGACTATAATGTGATAGGAGCTCGCTCAGGTACTGAGGAGCTAAACCATTCAGGGCTTTATAAGTAATTAGCAAGATTTTAAAATCTATACGATGTTTAATAGGGAGCCAGTGCAGTGTTGACAGGACCAGGCTAATATGATCATACTTTTGGGTTCTAGTAAGAGCTCTAGCTGCTGCATTTTGGACCAGCTGGAGTTTGTTTATTAAGCGAGCAGAACAACCACCCAATAAAGCATTACAATAATCTAATCTTGAGGTCATAAATGCATGAATTAATGTTTCATCAGTTGACATTGAGAGCATAGGTCGTAATTTAGATATATTTTTGAGATGGAAAAATGCAGTTTTGCAAATACTAGAGATGTGGTTTTCAAAAGAAAGATTGCCATCAAATAGCATACCTAGGTTCCTAACTGATGATGAAGAATTAACAGAACAGCCATCAAGTATTAGACAGTGTTTTAGGTTATTACACACAGAGGTTTTAGGCCCAATAATTAACACCTCTGTTTTTTCAGAATTTAGCAGTAAGAAATTACTTGTCATTCAATTTTTTAACTCAACTACACAATCCGTTAGTTTTTCAAATTGGTATGTTTCACCGGGCCGCAAAGAAATATAGAGCTGAGTATCATCAGCATAACAGTGAAAGCTAACACCATATTTCCTGATGATATCTCCCAAGGGTAACATGTAAAGCGTAAAAGGTAATGGCCCAAGTACTGAGCCTTGCGGTACTCCATACTGCACTTGTGACCGATATGATACCTCTTCATTTACTGCCACGAATTGATGGCGGCCAGATAAGTACTACGATTTGAACCATGCCAATGCACTACCACTAATGCCAACATAATTTTCAAGTCTGTTCAAGAGAATGTTGAGGTCAACAGTATCGAACGCAGCACTAAGATCCAGTAGCACTAACAGAGAGATACAACCACGATCAGATGACAAGAGTAGATCATTTGTAACTCTAATAAGAGCAGTCTCAGTACTATGGTACGGTCTAAAACCTGACTGGAAATCCTCACAGATATAATTTTTCTGTAGGAAGGAAGATAATTGTGAGGATACAACCTTTTCTAATATCTTCAACAGAAATGGGAGATTTGAGATTGGTCTGTAATTAATTAATTTGTTGGGGTCAAGTTGTGTTTTTTTTTTAATGAGAGGCTTAATAGCAGCCAGTCTGAAGGTTTTGGGGACATATCCTAATGACAGTGATGAATTAATAATATTTAGAAGAGGATCTATGAGATCTGGAAGCAAGTCTTTTAGTAGCCTAGATGGAATAGGGTCTAGCACACAAGTTGTTGGTTTAGATGATTTAACAAGTTTATACAATTCTTCCTGACCTATAGTAGAGAATGAGTGGAATTGTTCCCCAGGAGATCTATAGCGCACTATCTGATGCGATAATGTAATTGACGGCTGCATGGTGACAATTTTGTCTCTAATAGTATCGATCTTGGAAGTAAAGTAGTTCATAAAGTCATTACTGCTATGCTGATGGGCATAGTCAGTGCCTGTTGGTTCTTTATTTTTTTTTTTTTTTTAACTTAGCCACTGCATTGAATAAATACCTAGGGTTATGTTTGTCTTCTTCTAAAAGAGTCGAAAAGTAATCAGATCTTGCAGATTTTAACACTTTTCTATACGATAGGGTACATTCACGCCAAGCAGTACGAAAAACCTCCAATTTTGTTTTCCTCCAGCTGCGCTCCATTTTCCAGGCTGCTCTCTTTAGGGCACGAGTGTGCTCGTTATACCACGGGGTCGGACTGTTATCCTTAATCTTCCTTAGGCGCAGAGGAGCGACCGTATCTAGAGTCCTGGAAAAGAGAGAGTCGATAGTTTCTGTTACATCATCAAGTTTTTCTGAGCTATTGGACATGCTGAGGAATTCAGATAAGTCAGGAAGATTACTTAGAAAGCAATCTTTTGTAGTAGAAGTGATGGTTCTACCATACTTGTTGAATTTACAGTTGAATTTACAGTTTTAGTTATCTGGAGTATACACGAGACTAGATAATGATCAGAGATATCATCACTTTGCTGCAGAATCTCAACAGCATTGACATCAATTCCATGTGACAGTATTAAGTCTAGAGTACGATTTCGACAATGAGTGGGACCTGACACGTGTTGTCTAACTCCAATAGAATTTAGAATGTCTGTAAATGCTGCTCCCAGTGCATCGTTTTCGTTATCAACATGGATGTTAAAGTCACCAACTATTAAGACCTTATCTGTAGCCAACACTAACTCAGATAGAAAATTAGTAAATTCTTTAAGAAAATCTGTATGGTGCCCTGGTGGCCTGTATACAGTAGAAAGTACAAACGTCATGGGGGATTTATCATTAACACTTGTTTCTCTGGATAATGTTACATGAAGCACCATTACTTCAAACGAGTTATACTTGAAGCCCGCTCTCTGAGAAACACTGAAAATAGTGCTATAAATTGTAGAAACACCTCCCCCTTTACCTTTAGACGTGGCTCATGTTTATAACAGTAATCGTGAGGGGTAGACTCGTTTAAGATAAGCCAGGTTTTTAGCCAGGTTTCTGTCAAACATAGCACATCTAGGTTATGATCAATGATCATATGCCTGCCTGTTTCAACTTTGGAACGACTGAAGTACAAAGCCTATAATTTACATACTAAATAATAGTTTATCATTTGGATACATCGCAAATATGGAAATATTATGAAATATTTGGATTTGCGCCAAATGAGAGAGGTAGGATACACGAGCACAAAGCTCAATTTCGCAAACAGTTGAGTGTGCAAGCCTTGAAAGTAAGACTATACTCCTTTGTCAGTGAGAGACGCGTTCAGAATCAGCACATGATCACTGTCTAGTGTTCTTTTTGTTTTCAAATGCGCAACTCATGGCATTCGCTGTTCTTCTGCTGGCGGTCATCAAACAGCGTTGCATTACTGCGGGCACTCCCTTCTGGATTGAGGGTGAATTGCCTGTATTCGTTGTAAGGCCTCATGTACCGAACCGTGATATCCGCGGTACCGCAGGACCCAACGCAAATCTCGCGGGAGCGAGTTGTTTTTATTTGAAAATAAATATGACGAACAAGACAATCAAAGTGCTTGCTATTTAATTCCATACGAAAGACGTATTTATCATCCACTTTTACTGTAATACAAACGTGTATTTTTGATTTTAGATAGAAATATGACAACAATCACATATCTCACGCAGAGATCGCACTGGCATAGTGTTTGGGAATATTCATGCATAATTTAAACACATAACCACATGACATTACATTAAAAAATAAAACATTTTAGAAAAGATCGGCAACACCACGGTTGTCTGAACCAATGAGCTTTAAGCTGTGTCGTCATCCAGGCGTTTCCCATCGTGTTTTTGGTCAGCACAGTCGGTGGAGAGCTACTGCGCCCGACTGCGCAATCCGAGACAGCCGCCTCGCTGTCCCGAGAGTTTTTTGGCACAGGTCAGCATGACATCAGAGCAAGGCGGACAACTCGGATAAATTTCTAACCGGCATGCATCTTGCGGTGATCGATTCTGCGCAGAATTTGCTCATCTCAAACAAGCCTAATGCTAAATAATTAGCGGCTACAAAAGCCATCGGTGTTATCGCCTCGCGTTGGCAGCGTCTGAACAAAAAGATGTGCGTGAACACAGCACATAGACTACAGCCTACTGCAAACTAACGTGCGTTCTGCGCCTGCGTGAAAAGATTTAACTATGTATTTCAGCAGCTTTTAAAAGTATGTAATCGTCATTCAAAATGAGAAACCGAAACAAATACGATATAAACGCAGATATATGAAATGTAGACAAAGCAGCGCTTGCTTACCATTATGAATATCAGTTATGTTGATCATTTTCTTTATTTTTATCTCTCATGTTGTTATGACAGTATTCACATACTGAAAGACTTGGGTAAGGTCGCGAAACATCAAAGTCATTTTAAGGCTTTAAGGGTATTCCATAGTCTTTGGTAACGTTAGAGTAGTCTTCTGTTTGTGCCGCCTTCATTTACTTACTCGTTTTCATCACTTCCGTTTTAATTTTCCGGTACTGACTTGTTCAGAGTTCTCACTTTTTCCGACTGTCTCGACGCCGATACTCTGAGAGAAAGTCCGCGGGAACAGGCGGGAGTGGAACACTCAGGTTGCGGGAGCGGGCGGTCCTGGGGTGCGTTTCCCAAAAGCATCGTTAGCTAACTATGGTGGTTAGGTCCATTGAAATCTATTGGTGACGACGGAACTTGCGACCATAGTTGGTTTTGGGAAACGCACCCCTGGTCAGAAATTCAGCGGGACGGTGCGGGTTTAAGAAAACAGTCCCGCGCAGGGCTCTAGTCTGTACCGTGACGGTTCGTTACGAATACATGTATTTTTACACCCCTATTATTTTATATCTGGTTCGAGAGAAACAAAACCTGCATATCCGATAGAAAGTATTGTTTGGCATGTTCAAAATGAAAGAGTCATAATGATGCATTTAAGGATTTGTATTATGCTGACACTCATTTTGATTATATAATAATTACAGTCTATGTTATTATTATAAACTGATTGTATGGTTAATGTAATTGTATGTAGGTTTCTAGTCCATTCTGTCAAATTCTGTTCACTGAAAGTCTTTTATGGCTGTATATCTTTACATACAAAAGGAACCAACTTCCACACTGACTGTCAATGTGAGAGTCTAGCTTTCCTCATTGACAGTATCACCTTCAAGTAATTATTATTACTGCTATCTGTTAGTGTCTGATATTTACTGACATTTGTAAAAGCGTTTGAGCACTGATGAAGTTTTACTGGCGTCTTGTCTCTAGATGGCAGCACCTGTGCGGTATGTGGACATTTACACGTATGACACACTGCATTCGCCAGCATGTGCAGTATGCAACAAATCACACTGCATGAGGTACACATACCCAAATGCAATGCACTGTGCAGTGATTTACAACATCTTTCTAGACTTATTTGGTCAGGCCGCCACAAAACTGGATTAAAAATGCTAAAGTAGCATTATTTATTTCAAAGATTATGACTTCACACCACTCACTGAATCAAGCCTGCCATGTCTTGTACAGTGTTTGACATATTTGTTGTTGCATAAAGGAATTTTAAAACGTAGTAGGCGATAAGCATAGCAATCCATTTATGAGCATAGCCTTTTTATTAAACAAATCCAAGACGATTAGTGATTAATCACAGAAAGTGGCATATTATAAGGCTTGTTCTAAATGCCCTATTATATAAATACAGCACACTGATTCATCTCTTATAGTTGCTGTTATGATGCGTATAGTTCATCTGATCATTTACGTCAGTAAATCCAGTGTTTTAAATATATTAAAACACAACACACTTGAGCAGCCACTGTGTACTGCTAGTCATCATAGTGAAAGGAGAACATATAGGCATACATGCCATGCTTTGCATCGTTTCAGTGCTTGCTTGCTGTAGTGAGTTTAGTAGCAATGTCCACAAGCAAAGAATGTATGTTGAATGTATATGTATAGTCCAAAAGTCCATCATTTTTGTCTTCCTTCTTTCTAGATGAGCGTCTCCTGCAGCTGTGTTTTGTGTCTGTAGGGGGCAGTGATGGATCTGTTCTCAGATTCGCTTCAGAATCACCCAAAGAAAGAGTTTATTGGTGTCTCTCATCATCTGTTAGAACGCACAGAAAAAGAAGGGTTGAGAAAAATGAGAAGAAGAGAACACTGGTGGAGTGAGATCTGCAGTGAACAGAGAAAAGAACAAAAGCATAATAATACATGGCAGGGTTGTTAATTTACTAACATGATGTTATTCATTTTTGTTCCTGCTGTTAAGAATACATGACAGAACACATGTTGGGCTAAACTTAGCCAGTAAGTTGAGCTGGACAAACCAGACATCGGACTACTAAACTCGAGGCAGATCGATCAAACCCGACCTCTGCGAGACTCCCATCTACAACTTTGTGGAACGCAGAGTAACCCTGCAGCTGTTTGACACAAAACTGTCAGACAGACAAAAAAAAAAAAAAGTCAGATGAAGACAGGAAACCTAATATTAAACCATTCAGAACCCACTAGACCTTAACAGACCCTCAAGAAACCTCCTCCAACTGACAAAGCAATGTTCTGATAATGTCAGTTTTGCTGGCTCAAAGCGCAGAGATGCGAGTCAAATATCAAAAATTCTAAATGTATGAAACCAAGACTCATAATCTACGAAGACAACACAACATCAAAACAAAAACTGACATCACTTCAAGTTGCACATGGCTGAATGATTCGCTCACAGTCTTAATTTCCAATATCATGACTCAACATCTGAAATAAATTCATGACATCTTCCAGACATTTTGTGTAGTGTGTTACAGTTTAAGAAAAACAAAGCTGCTTCTTAACTTTGAAATATGTGCCCAGACTCTCTGAGTAAATGTTCGGAATTAAACACACACACACACACACACACACACACACACACACAGTGGAATGAACTCACTCCATCATGACGGCATTAAGCACTGGCTCATTGCCTTAATGCATTTAAACATCTTCAAAACATCATAATTCAGCCTTTAAAGTGTCGTGAACGCACGCACGCACACACACAGCTGGCTGAGGGACTTTGATTCTTGACCCAAATGCGTTCGCAATCAGGAGTCTCGTTTAAGCGGCGTGGTTTTCCTCAGCGGTAAATGCAGATTCTGGAGGTTGACTATCCGGCCAATCACAGACAAATTACAGAGAGAGAGACGGACAGATACGGGGGCGGCGTTCGGAGCGTCTCATGATGTTGTCTCTCTGCTTGCTGACTGCAGATTCTCTGTAATTGGTGCTAATTGCTCAGATTCGTCACATTTATAATTAGACTGAGTGTTTGTGCTGGAACTGGGCCGAAGGAGCTCTTCAGCGGCGGGAATCTTCATTAAGCAGAAACACTCGAACCACATTAACAGAACACGCACGTCAAAACCTCTTTCCGAACAAACTCATGCTCGCTACTTCATGAAACAACAGCAACACTGTTTATTTGCTAAAATAAGTTAACTGCATTATCTAACATGAACTAACAATGCAAAGGTTAGTACCTTTTAAGCATTTATCAACAATAGTTAATGCTCGTTTCATCATTCAGTAATAAAGGGTTTGCACTTACGTCATGATTAGGTCAGTTACCTGGATGTGCGGCCATATTGGCGATAGTCAGATGTAAACAACAGCATGAAGCCTAATAGTTCACCTGCCTGACCAGAAATAATATGAACAAACAGGAATGTTGTCAAGACTTTTGCCCTGGAAATCCTGGTTTCGTTTGGCCAACCACAAACACCTTTTGCTTCTCAGACAGTTTTTATGCACTCTTCTCCTTGATCTGTTATAACTTTTGGCAGTCTCTAGTACTCTAAATGTGTTTGTTTGTTTGTTTGTTTGTTTGTTTGTTTGTTTGTTTGTTTGTGTGTGTGTGTGTGTGTGTGTGTGTGTGTGTGTGTGTGTGTGTGTTTGTTTGTTTGTTTTCCAGTTCGACCGAATAGTACAGCCCGAAACTTAACAATAGTTAATCATTTTCAGCAGCAATAATCATCAAAATATGTGAGTGCCACCAGTATGACTTTGATTATTAAAATCAAAGTTTTATTTTATATTATTTAATAAACCTGAGCTAACATGAATTAACAATAAACAATGAAAATAACAAAAAAAAAAAAAAAAAAAAAAAAAAAAACTGCTTGCTTTACAAAACATAATATTTTTAAACTAAAACAAAACTTTGGTAAGAAATTAAATATTATGCTTAAAGAGGTCATCGGATGCCCATTTTCCACAAGCTGATATGATTCTTAACGGTCTTAATGAGAAGTCTATAACATACTTAAAATTTCTCAGCTGTAGTGTAAAAAACACCCTTTTTACCATGTCAAAATCAGCCCTGTTCAGAGTGAGCCATTCTATTGCATGTTCCTTTAAATGATAATGAGCTCTGCTCTTCTGTGGGGTGACGAGCCGGTCGGTTTACGTTAGCCGCATTTAGCCACGTTTACCCACATTTAGCTGCTAAACTTGCTAACTAGCACATGATTAAGAAAAGTGATTTGCAAAGATGCATAAAAACTCTTATACTCACTTCTGCTGTAGGTGAAGCTGCATCACGAATGATTCGCGTGAACATAGACGCATTTATGTAGATTGCCCAGAGGCATTTCCTTCTAAAACAAAAGTAACGTTAATCATCTGCATCTTCAGCGGCTCAGATGTCAGGAGTAAATGATGACTGCTATGAACATTATTACATCCAAGAACAGAACACCTCAATCACTCAATCAGAGACATTCTTCTCTTCCCCTGCACTGGAGTCAAAACAAAAAGTGGTCCAAGTTGACTGTTACAGCTCAGTCAGGGCGGGTCTAAGGTAAGACGGTCATGTCAATCAACTATTGTGGGAGCAGCCTTTGTCGGTGTGACGTCACAAGAAGCTGGCTTGATTTGAAAAAGGGGATATTTCTTATACAGATTACAAAAATACCACTGGGTGGATGTTTATCATAATATTGTGGTTGTGTACATACACTGCCAACACACATTTATGTTCAAACAACATGTAAAAGTGAGTTTTGCATCCGATGACCGCTTTAACAAATGTTACCATGTCTAGTCAAAATCAATACAGTTTAGTATAATGTTTGGATAATGGTAACATGGTTGATGATAAGGTTTTGCTGTTTAATACTTGCCTTTGACCTCAAGGTTATTAAACTAAAGCATTTAAATCTGCTTCAAAGGAAAATGTAATGCTAATATTTATAAACATATATTTATAAATCACTTGGTTTCTATACAAAATCATGGCAACAGAGTTGAATCACAACAAATACCAATAAATCATAAAAATGGTTGGCTATATCCGACAAGCACAAGGATAAATCTATGTATATATATATATATATATATATGAAGAGTTCAGATGCAAAACCAGCTAAAAGGTCAAAAATGAGATAATGATACTGAGGGAATACTTTTGACACATAGTATACGTCCAATGGAATGCAAGTTTCCAATGAAGCCAATGTGACAATGTGAAAGAAAGACTTCGATTAAACCGTTTGATTAATTTGGATTCCTTTGATAGTTGAAAAAGTTCACAAAGGCACTAGAAAGGCTTTAGATGAATAGTCTTTCAATGGAGGGACAGAAATCATTATTAATTTGCGTTCCAAAGATGAACAGAAGTCTTATGAGTTTAGAATGACATGAAGGTGAGCAAAAGATGACAGAATCTTTATTTCTGGGCTAACTAACCCAGCATTTTTCAATCACAAGGAAGTCTGGACTCTAAGATGAAGAGATGGATGGACAGAAGGAAGAAGAAATGGATATACAGACAGATGGTCGGATGTATGGATGATTGATGGACGGACATGCAGAGGGATGGATGGACAAACAAATGAATGGAGGACGAGCGGACGGACTGACGGACAGATCGACAGAGTGAGGATGGATGTTCTGCTCATGCAAACATTCATTTATTCTGTCAGTTTCTGGTTTCTTTGGGGTTTCAAAGTTGTCTGCCAACAGCAGGTGTCTTTACCGCATGCAACACAACTTCCCTTCCTTTCGACAGGAAGTGGAAGGGTACAGGGCCAAATAATCAGGCAAAACAGAGGCGCGCGTCGCACACCGGCACGTCCCCGCTGAGATCAGACTCCGGGGTCGTTACAGCACACTAGGAGAGCAGCAAGATGGAAAATGCTAAACATTTCATTAAGATGAGAATGCTTTTCCCCACTCTGCCTAGCGGCCCGGAGAGTCAATACATCAAAACTAGCGCACGCCGGAAAATATGCGTGAGTTTAAGAGGAAACTAATTACGAGAGACTTTAATCTCCTCGCCGAGAGCTTCACCTATAACTCTGATAATCTGCTCTGTTTAATATGCTGGAAAAAAACACTTAGGAGACATCGATCATTCCGAGTGCCTCCAGGCAAGGGCTGGTGCCAAATGTTTGAAAACACCATAAAATTAGCGCATTTCACAGTCGCACAGACGTCGCTGCATGGCTGTAAAATGGATTGTCTCTAAATGTTTTTGCGATGCTGCTGTTTGGTGTGAGTTAAACTGGCACATCTGTGCGGCGTGATGGTCGGTTCGTGTTCGTGACATTCTGCTCGAGCAAGTCGTTCCAGGGCTGGAACAAGAAAGATGACCCTTTCCAGCAATATAGCAAAACTGAAGTAAACACAAGAACAAATAAAATTAAAGCTCAAGTACAGTGTGACAACGGCAGACAGCAGAGCTCTTCCACACATTCTGTCTGCCTAGATAGCGCTCGTGGCATCAGAGGCTTTCACCTGACATAAAAGTCTTGTCTAAAATTAAAAATGCGTTGTGATAAGAATTTTTATCTGAAACAACACTAGATGAAACTCAAGTATTTCACTTAATACCACATTTTAAAAACACTGTGTGAAAAATATCTTGGCTTTTCATTAAACCCATGAACCCCTAGCAGTTCCTTCTTGAACTCTAGTTTGGGAAACCCTGTCATAATGTAAATTTTAGTACATTTCATGTTGTTAATAACAACGAAAGATATATATATATATATATATATATATATATATATATATATATATATATATATATATATACAGGGGTTGGACAATGAAACTGAAACACTCGCCAATATAGTATTGGAGGTTTCATGGCTATATTTGCGCTGTCTGGTGCCCAATCTTCACTTATTGTACATTACACCAGTTAGAGCAGAGTGTAAAGTTTCATTATGTGCACCCAATGGTTCAAACATTGTACCTTGAAGGTAGTGCTCTGTATCAGGATAATAATGCACCAATACACACAGCAAGACTGGTGACAGACTGGTTTAATGAACATGAAAATTAAGTTGAACATCTCCCATGGCCTGCATAGTCACCAGATCTGAATATTATTGAGCCACTTTGGGGTGTTTTGGAGGAGCGAGTCAGGAAACGTTTTCCCACATCAGCATCACATAGTGACCTGGCCACTGTTCTGCAAGAGGAAAATGGCTCAAAATCCCTCTGGCTGCTTTGCAGGACTTGTATTTGTCACTCCCACGATGAAATTATGTTGTATTAGCTGCAAAAGGAGGCCCAATATCATACTAATTGTGATCTAAAACCAGGTGTTTCAGTTTCATTGTCCAACCCCTGTATATATATATGTATTTTTTTTTTTTTTTCCTCTTTGTATTTCTATATCAGAATTGTACAAGATCCTGTTTAAATTAATGTGATAAGCAAGTTAGGTCAAAAGTAATCTAAAAGTAATCTAAAAGTAGTTTGATCCACTTTTATCCTCTATAATTTTGTAAAATATACAACACAACCACTGTGTTTAAATGATACCTCCTTTATTTTGGATGAATACAGTGTCTAATACAGCATATTTTATATGTTTTCATGCATGTATCCAGTGTTACATACATGTAAAGTCATGTAACCAAAAATAATTTAGAAATAAATATCAAACATATAAAAGTAACTTAGTCAACCAGTTTCTGTTACCTGACACGGTGACACTCGATGCTCAATTAGCGGACTGACATCTTGTCCCTGTATGTTGTGTTGCAGAAAATCAGGAGAAAGCAAAAAAAGCCTGCACTCTGTAACTCAACCGCTGGATAACAGAACCCAACAATGAAAAAAAAAATAATAATAATAATCCAATGATGTAGCCCGGCATTTTTAGAGTGCAATAAGAAGCAATAAACAAGTGCTTTGGAATCGTGGTTTAGAAACATGTCAGCACCAAACTCTTGAACTCTTGAAATCGAGAGCGTCTCCTGTGCACAGTTTGTATGACATGTAGAGTGTGCCAAATCGACCACTTATGAGCTTTCGCTGAAATTAGCTTGCTGTCTTATGAGTGTATACTATAGACGACAGCTCACTATTTTTGGGAACAGCTTCTTTTTTTCCAAACAATAGCAGCAGATGGAAACACACACACACAACCTGAGCTTGCCCTGGTTAATTGATAGAGTGTGAGTTGCATCTGTCCGAAGATGTGATTTTTTCCTCCATGTGCTGCTCGTCACCCCTCCATCTGTCAGGTTAACGTGGTAATTACTTTCCTCTCAGAGACAAACTGTTATAACACTTCCCAAAATGAAACAACACAACACTGTCCTCTGACATCAACATGCACCTGATTTCACGAGCGAGATTCAGATTGTGGTAAAGCTCTTCCTAAAACCAGCGATCAAAGGATGAACATGCTTGGAAAAGTACTGAGAATTTATTTCGGAGAGAATTTATTTATTCACGTTGGCTTGTTAAATAAATAAATCATCTCTGACGGTGTTTGCTTATGCAGGATGCTGCATTCTGTGCCAGTAGTGTAAATTTTACGAGGCGTAAATCAAAGACGACTACTGTATCTGCCAAAGAAATATGGCCAAAATATTCCTGAAAGCAAGTTTCCAATGCAGCTATATCGAGAAAAAAAATAAATAAATCTGGCCTCATCCCAGCTACAGCACAACCCGTTGCTGGACAGAAGAAAGAAAAAAAAAAAAAAAACTAGCATTTATTTAGAGTATAGTGGCAACATTGTGGGCTGCACACACACACACACACACACACACTTACTGTGTCACTAATGAGTTTCAGCAGCTATTTATCAACTTCAGCCAAGAGTTTCCTTATTAATTTCCCAACACCCTCCATTTCCTCCCGTTCCCTCTCTGGTTATTGAGTGAGTGAGTCGGAGCAGATAAGCCGCCACTATCTGAGCGGTGAGACGGCAGAGGGATTGTGGGTAATTGTGGTGTGGTGGTCAGTGGTGTTGGGCATCTCCTGCTGTCAGGACTCGATTTTAGAATAAGGAAACCCAAAAAATAAAAGCATCATAAAAGTAGTCCATAAAACAAGCTATATATTTAAGTCTTCTGAAGTCATGAGGTGTTAGGCTGGAGAATTATCTCAGAATCAGCCATTTAACCTTGACGTTTTTTTGTTGTTGTTGTTTTGTTCTGTTTGTTTTTGTTTTTTTTTTTTACAAAAATGGGTATTTATTTGAAGTAAATATATGCATGCATGAAAAGCAATGAAACAACAGAAACAAAGGGTAACGCTTTAGTTTAGGGACCAATTCTCACTTTTAACTAGTTGCTCAATAGCATGCATATTACTAATGTGTTGGCTGCTTATTAGTACTCATAAAACACACATTAATGCCTTATTTTGCATGAGCATGTTTTAGATCTGTTTAAGAAAGGGGGGGAATAGTGTGAAATACAACATTTTAGTAAAGAAGTTGTTAATAATCAGTAACTACTATAGGACTGAACTACATGCTCATTTGCTGCTTGTACATACATGTGTGCTGTAATTTGTTATTTTTATTAGATTTTTTGATTCCATGATTCCATTTTTTAACATTTTTTATTAGCTTTTTGTTTGTTTGCTTTTGCAAATTTAGAATAGGAAAGTTTATGCACAAACATGTATGATACGAGACCCAGTCACTTGTTTTCTTTGTAGATAAAGACTGACAATTGTCTTTTCATTTACTTCCACTTATGCTGTTTCGGCTCTTTCAATCTATGTCTAATCAAACATCTTCCCAGCTGATCTCATTCATCCAAGTGTATGTAAATTACCTTAGTCAGATTAAACACTATATTAAATTAATGAAGCTGTGATCGAGTGGATTTACAGTATTTACAATGGCAGGTACTGTGTAAGACTGTGTAATTGTCACAACTCAAAACTTTCAAAACTGTTTTATGAAGTTTTTGTGCATGAAAACTTTTTTCGTATTTATTTATTTTTTTATTTTTTTATTTATTTATTTTTTTTTTTTTGGAAAGCAATTTTGTTAGCTGGACAATATGGAGTTTACCAACAGTATGACCCAATGAACACACTGTGCTTCAGTCCCTTATTGCCTGGTTTTCATTCCTGTCAGAAATTAAAAAAGGCTATAAACAACAGAGAACACAACCTTAGAAGGAGCTTACATTAATAATCATTAATAATCATATAGTAAAGCACGCCCATACAAGCTGAACTTAAGATCTACGACAGCCAATATGAGCTTGGATGGTGTTAAAAGCGGAGGAGAAAATGAGAGAAATCTTAGCATGTGTTTCAGAGACAAGATTCATCTCTGCCCTTGCTGGACTGGGCAAATTGTCCAATAAGTGCTGAGAGGTTGAAATAATGTACCTTCTAATGAGCCTTTCACAGCACTTCAACAGCAAAGACGATAATAGGGCAGATAACCATTTCATCACAGGCGCTGGTAGTCTTGAGAATAGGTGTAATAATTGAGGTTTTCCTCATGCTGGTCTAAAGAGGACTGGCGAATAGAAGTAAAAAAACGGGGCGATTGTTCAGTGAAGACATGGCCACTACAGATATCTGGCCCTGGCCTCTTTCGTATATTATCGTATTGAAACTGTTCAGAATGTCTGACTGTTAAATAAGGTTATGAGTCTGCACACAACGGAGCCTCCCAAATTTTTTTCAACCCAGCTTTTATCTTAGAAAAGGGTGGAAAACTGATTTAACTGGTGGTAAACCCTTACGAAAGAGAAGCTTATTCAAGCATGCTATTAGTATAGTTCTTTTAAACTAAAAATAGGAACATATTCTTTTAGTCTACTTTTATGTACTTCTCAGAAATATACTTAAAAATACATTTAAGTATACTTGACTTATACTTAGGAAAAGTCTGCATGTATTTGAGCAATATTGTTCTCCTGGAGTCCATGTTTTCATTGTAATATGGTAGGGGGCGCTATTACACATCCTCTGTACAGAATTTCCAAAACACAAGTGAAGAAGAAACCGAACCAACAGATGTTTCCACACGTTTTTAACAGCATCATCAGTCATAAAACAGCATCAAAACTGTAAGGTCATGGAATAAAATGTGACCCATGAGGAGGTAATAATGACTCTCATGCTTTGGTGTGTTGATCGACTCCATCTACGTTTTGATCATCACTCTGAATCCAATGCATAGTCTTTTTTCATCTTTTTGTACAAAAGGATGTTTATTTCTTTTTTATTATTATTTATGAAATTTAGCCACATTCAAGTGTTTATACAAAAGAATGCATGAAGCTAGAATAAAATGTGTTTGTTTACAAGCAGATATCATGTTCTTTATTTCGTTATTTTGTATGTTCAGATATTCATATTACCAGGGTTGGAAATGGGGAGGGACACGGGGGGACGGAGTCCAGGGAGTGAATTTTGAGGGGGGATGGCGTTTCACTTCCAACTGGTTAGGCTTTCCTTTTTTTTTTTCTTTTTTGAAATTAAAGTGAATTCTATATTTACCCATTCATAAGACTACGAAAGCGATCCCAGTTCTGCATATAAACGTAGCACAATATAGGCTAAAAACGCAGCGGGATATTTGTGTCTATGGCTCGCTGTGCAATGCCACTTTTGCCATAATACCTGCAGTCTGCAGCCAATGGGAATACTTCTCTGTCGATGCGCGTCCTGCTCCTCACAGATCGTGAAACCACTGCAGACCGCAGTTTTTGTCACCCATTATAACAAACAAAGTGTAGAGACAATGCAAATAATAAATTCAGTGTGCAGTGTAGAGAGCTTTAATAATTTAAACGAATGTTTGTGAGATCGCAAACTAAGATGGCTGACAGCTTTCAATTACTATCAAGGACATTTGCAAATGTGGAATTGAATTATACATCATTAACAGTATACAGTTAATATTAAGTGACTTACATTTAGGAACACTGTTGTCCTCTATTTCGTCAACAAAAATTGTTCCAAACAAGCCACAGCCGACCCGCTGTGCATCTATAGTCTTTGACACAGCGCTGTTTCATTTATGAATGAATGTGCGCTTTTGAACGTAATCGATTTAATGAATTATTCAGTTATAAAGACTTTGACCTACTGGTGGTTTCAGTTTCATTTTTTTAAATTGAGTCATTTAAACTATTTAAATTGCTATATTCAAAACTTTTTAAAGTTTTTTAAAACTTTTTTTTTTTTTATTTAAAACATTAATTTCATGATATTATGAGATGCATTAATGCCACCTCTGAGCAATGTCAAAAATTCTGTAAATATTCCTTAATGCCACATTTAAGCACATTTGACCCCTACCAAGCTAAAGTCCCCACAGTGAATTTAGGCTATTTCCACCACTGCATATAACAAAATATATACAAATTAATACCTAATAGGGACATAGCAGTATACTTAAAGTATGATGTAAAGTTCACTTAAAGAAAACTTACGAGTATACTTGCAGTATAAAATGACTAAACTAGTAGTTTACTGAGACTATACTTCAAAGTGTACTAAAAATGCTACAAGTATTTAATTAGTAAACTATCAGTGTACCTACAAGTTCACTTTTAGAATAGTTGCAGTACAAACTAAAACAAAGATATAAACTAGTCATGTACTCACAGTTTACTACTGTTATACTTAAAAGTATACTTAAATGTATACTTTTATATACTAGAAATTGGGACAATTTAGTTGTCCCAATAGACAAGCAGTACTGAAATAATACACTTACATTTGTATACTTACTACATAAATTATACTTAATAATATACTTGAACTTAAGTATGCTTAATGGAATAAACTTGAAGTATACTAGTTTTGTCATGTGTTTGGATTTTTACATTGTAGTTCCTGTCTTTGAGTTTCCTGTTTCTGATGCTGGTTTGTATTCCTTTGTAGTTTAATTTATTATTAGTTATTTTGAATGTTTTCCCAGGTGTGTCTTGTTTGCTTGTTATCACATATATATATTTAAGCCCATTTCCGTTGTGTTCCTGGGTCATTTCCTACTCTTGGTTCCTCATGATTGGATTCTTGTTTTTAGTGTTTTGTATTCTTAGAAGTTCTTTGCATCTAGATTTGTTGATTCAAGTCTTTATTATTATTATTATTATTATTATTATTATTATTATTATTATTATTATTTCAAGACATGTTTGATATGTTATCTAGAAGCTGATGTCAGTGTGAACAGAGGAACAGAAAAGGCACCTTTACTAGCGCCATAACAAATGTCTAAAGTGTTGTTTTTCCTTGGGGCAGCACTTCACATACATTACTGATAACAGATCCACTGCAAGTTTTTCAAAGAACAACTGGACCTGACTGACTATGACCACAATGCAGTGTTTATTTTATGAGCAGGTTATAGTGAGACAGTTAGTTACACCATTATTTGCTGGTTCTGGGTCAGCTGTGGGAAAAAGAGCATCTGTCTCTCGCTCTTTTTCTTCATTGCTCATATTCTGACATTTCTTGCTTTCTATGCTCTCTTACACCTAATTCTCTCCTTCTGTGTGTGAGTCAGAGTAATTTAATGGCCGTCTGCTCTCAAGAGAAATGATGAATGTGTCTCTCTCGTTACAGTGATGATGGCATTAAACAGACAACCAGACCTGCCACAAACCCACAGAACATCACAAACAGACAACGTATTGATGAGATTGTCTTCATCGGCTTTATGTTACGTTGTTAGAAGTCATTTATATGAAAACAACAGAGGCACAGCAATTGTGGTGGATTGTATAGAGTAGACTCATGATCAATGATATGAAATAAAAATTATATATTGACTTCTACGTACTTGTTTTCTCTATTCTATGATTTACTCTTCTACCACAATATATGTTTTAAATATATTCAAATTGCAGTCTAGGCTCATTGAAAAAAACATGCTTTCTTGCTACAATGTATGCCTATACATACCTGTATCATTACCATAGTGCATGACTAACAAGCAAATATATGTTGATGTTTGCATCACATAAGCAGCTCCTTATTTCTGACTTTTCTGACAAAGTAAACTTGCTCGAAAGCGCACCCGGTACAGCATTGCACTTGTGATGTCAAGTGATTGAACATTTGTATGCAATTTATATAATGTTTTTTGTTTGTTTGTTTTGTTTTTAATTATGTTTGCTTTTGTTAACCTATCAGTTAGGTTTAACGTAGAGTTTAATGAAGGTGCTATGTTATTTTCAAACGTGATTAACCTTTTAGTGTTGCTCACTGGACATTTTATTTCTGAGCTGCTGCGATACATACAAGAACCAATAAAACATTGCCAGATTCATGTTCATCTGTTTCTGATAAAACTGAACAAGCTTTTAAAGTCACTCACTGGACATTTCACTTTGAAAGTGTTGTGAACCATGCAGGAAGCAATTTAATATTTTGCAGAAATGTCATTACAGGTAATATTGATATGTGACTACTAACAATAAATCTGATTCGGTTTAACAACTGCGTTGTTTTGATGGTTGCACGTATGTGCACTTACCTGTACTTACAGTGTACTTATCTAAGAAGGTACAGGGTAATATAAAGTAACTACGTGCGTTAAGTTAGGTTTGGAGGTAGGTTCAGGGTTGATACCTAGTTTTTTAGTGTAATTAATATAAAAAGTACACAGTATGTACATGAAGAACAGGACTGTAAAATAAAATGCTACTGTTTTGACAACAGTCACCCCAACAAAGCTTCAACTTTAGAAGGGGAATTTTGAGAAAGCACTTCAGTCTTTGAATGTTGGTCGCTTTCATAACATCAACAATTTGGACTCAATGGATTACTACAAACAGCAGAGATGTTATGAATTTTCCATTGTGCATGATGAACGCTGCGTTAGCGTGTGTCGTCCCAGACACGTCTGCCGTTTTGAGACCCCGTGCTCTGATTAAATTGGCAAACATTCGGCAGAACGTTACAACACCTCGATTATTGTGTTTTCTCATTAAACACAATCTCACTCCAGGCCTGATTACTATCATCTAGTAAACATATGCTAATTAATGAATGTCTGTTCATGCCCCGCTGGAGCGCACGCTTTCTTAAGGAAATGAATTCCAGAAGTCGACAGAAACAAACACAGATGAACTAGCACGGGCTGGGTCAAAGGTCACCACTGCAGAGCTGTCATTCATTTTTTATGGAGAAATGAGATGAAGGACGGGGGTCATTCCTGCTAAAACCTTTTGAAATCTGTCACTTTTAAAACATCAAGTTAATATGTTATCTGAAAATAAATAAATAAATAAGTATTTTTACAAATACTACTGGGGTACATTTTACAAGGAAATACCATTTTATTTTTTCTACTTCAAAGTGTAATGTTTACTTCAATGTGTTTCATACCGTTTGTGTAATTTAATAGTAATTTCTGAATGAAAAGTTCAGTGCATCTCAGTTAAAGCAATCTTAGTTTATAGCTATAATATATGTAAAATATGGATGACTGAGTCATGAACTGCCTTTTTTATTTTATTATTATTATTATTATTTTTATTTATTTATTTGTTTATTTTTATTATTAATCAGTACTGTTCTCTGATGTCCACTTATATTATCAAGATTTTTGCATTAAAAAAATATATATATTCTTATAGAATTATAAGAATTGAACAGTATATGAAAATATATGAATTGTTTGTAAATCACTAAAATAATTCGACCCTCTCTGGCCTAATAATGATGGATAGTAATTGCGAGAGTGCACCAGTGCAGTTTCATTTTATATTTTATATTATCTGCAGTACGCATAATTGTCTGACATTTATGACACACCACATCTTGTTAAGGTCAGAGAAGACTTTTTTTTTTTGGTTTCATGTTTGATCTCTCTAATACGGATTCCAGTACTGTTGCTATGCCACATCTATGTTTACATGTATGGGTTTTCCTACCAACAATGGCATCATCAATAAGGCATATACATGTGTTAGTTAAAAAGAGTTTATTTTAAAGTTGTTGTTTTTTTTGTTTTTGTTTTTTTTTTACACAAAAGACTGTGAATCATGTCAGGTCATAAACACAAACTGTTTCAATCTGCTGTCAGCACAAACTCAAGAGGATCAAACGTGTCTCCAATTTGCATGTCAGAGTGAAAATTCCAAGGGGAAACTTTCTCATTTCAGCAAGAAAGGATCAATTAGACATTCGGAGATGTGAGGAGACATTTAAATGGAGTCTAATATGTTTCCATGTATCTTGTCATGATAATGTTGTGTCATTTCAATCTCACATTCATGCCAATGATGTACAAGATTACAGGTTGTCACACTGACAGAGTCTCTCTCTCTCTCTCTCAAAGTGAATTCATTTGGGCTGACGTCGTTTTCCTGTGTGACTAACAGCTAAATGCGTTATTGGGATTTTTCTCTGCGCGCGAGTTTGTTTTTCGGCACATAATGAGCGTCTCTGGAGCTGAATAGACGGCTGGAATTCTGTAATCCCCAAACACAATTTTTCTTCCAAACTAGAAATGTGTTCTCTCTCATTTTTTGAAGATAATTAATAGGAAATTGTAGCTTGGTCGTCTGGTGTTTTTGTTAATCCGTGTGTCTCGGCTGTCTTTGAAGCTCTCAGACGGACGTTCGGGCCGTGTTCTGCCTCGCTTGTGTTCAACTGGTTTTGTTGAAATTAATGGTTTTCTGTATGCTGCTAATTTTCTCACCTATTCATGTAAAATGCTCTTTGTTTGAAAGCTTTGAAAGTAAATGTGTGGCTTCAAACGCAGAGTAAATGGTAAAGTTTCGGTTCTCCTTCGAGTCAAAACTTTTAGCTCAGTTGTCGCACAGGGAAATATTTATTTGCTTATGTATTATTTTTGCAAAGCTGAATCTGCAGCGTCCTTTGAATGGAACTCAGTCATAATGTGACCTGTTAACAAATATTGCCTGAAAGTTCTGAAAGGTTCATGATACTAAATCTTAGAGTTGTTTAAAATGCTTAGTAGCAAACAATAAACTACACAAACATAAGTAGTCAGAGATTTTAGAGACTCAATTTGTGCAGCTATTTTCAGCCAAGTACAGCTCATCATTCATAATTAATTTTGTTGTGTTTGAAATATGGTTAAAGTACTGCTGAATGTACTGACAAGCAGTAAATGCAATTTAGTCCATTTGAAATATATTAACTTTAATACTGAATAACACATACAGTTAAAATGATAATCAAGTACTTTACATATGATTTAGTCAACACATCAAAATAAGTGTACTTCTTTAAAACACGACCGAAGATTATTATTAAAACAATAATAATTTGAGATTATTACAAAGGTCACTTAAGTGTGTTTAGAAACAGTTTTCTTTTCTTTTTCTTTTTATTTATTTATTTATATATATATATTTTTTTTTTTAATTTTTAAACTTAGTGGGTATATTTACACAGAATCTAAGAAATACATCAAAATATGCAGAAATATATAGAATTATACAAAAAACATCCAATAGTTTACCTTACATATAATTAGTTATCTTTAATTAGTCGCTATACTTACTAGGTTTTATTAAGTTACAGCTACTTTCAAGGCAGGTAAAACTATTTACTTACTGCTTTGAGTGACACTTACTTAAAATATTCATGTAGCCACAAAGGAACCAATGGTAACAATTCAATTGTATTTATTTTTATTAATTTTGACAACCATTTTATTAATTTTCTCTTTTTGTTGTGCTACTACTGACACAAGACTGTAAATAAAATTAGCAAATAAAAACAACAACAGTAAAATAAAGCAATTGCATAATTTATTCATGCCGCAATGCACTCTGGGAGTGAGTGAGTAGCTATACTAAGTCAAGAGTAAACCTAAAGTACAGGATCAAGTACCCCCTACACTGTAAAAAACAATTTGTTGAGTCAACTTAAAATAATTTGTAACCTGGCTGCCTTAAAATTTTAAGTTCAGTCAACTCAAAAAAAAAAGTTTATTCAACTTGAAATGGTAAATTATACTAAGTGACAACTAAAATATTTGAGTTAAATCAACTTAAAATTTTAAGGCAGCTGGGTTACTTACCCATCTGTTAAGTTTAGCAAACACAAATATCTAAGTTGTAACTTAGTACAACTAAATGTTTCAAGTTGAATAAACTTATTTTAGTTGGCAGCAGGGTAACAAATTATTTTAAGCTGACTCAACAAATTGTGTTTTTTTTTTTTTTTTTTTTTTTTTTTACAGTGTACAGTACTTTTTTAGTTACTAGAACTCTCGTGTGAGTAAACTATACTAACTAAGCATTTGTCAGTACAACATACTATTACTGGTTCACTTTACTTAGTTTTTTCAGTTTACATGTTTTTTTTTTTTTTTTTTTTTTTTTTTAAGTAAGCCCAAATAATTCATTTTTACAGTGAAGTGATATAAATAGGCATTGTACAGTATGAGTTAACCAGAGTGCAAAATACTGCAGTGAAAAATAAATAATAATAAACACTTTTCAAACTATTTGCATGAGTAGCATGTAGCTAGATAAGGCTCACTAACAAATAAAACACTGGACTGAGTTTGTCACACTGTGATTTTTCAGAGTCGTCAGGTTTATAGTGACTGTTCGGCAGCAAAACTCCTCAAAAACATCACGGAACATCAATAGATGTGCTCTGAACAGAGCCGTCACCTCACGCACTCTGCAATCAAAGCCATCCAATCAGACTCACTCATTCCGCTTGTCACTCATGCTCAGTTTCGCCCGATTGGGCGGCTGCGAGCTCATGCCGTCGGCACAAAGGATGCAGTGGTGCGGCAGAGACAGACGCCCGCAGCAGGTATCAGCGCGGCTTTTAATTGTGCTCCAAACTGCGTGAAATCGACATTTTCTGAGGCTCTTTGATCGGCTGTCAGATAGCGGCTCGCAGAGGGCGTGGCGGGGCGGGGCTTAACAGCAGGGGTTTATGGGTAAAATGGGCATAACTGCATGGAGCTGAGCAATGATCACTGTGAGACGGACAAACGGACAAAATGAGCAAGACCGTGTGTTTCGACAGGCCATCAGAACACAATCATTCCAACTGCTATTCGTTCGCCACCCTTATTATTTTTTTCAGTGTAATGCAAAAGTAGAATTTTTGGAAGATTCTTTACACTGCTACAAAAAGGACAAAAAAACTTCTGTCCTTTATTGATTTAATAGATGCGTGTGACAGAAATGATTTTTACTGATAATCTCCCCTGAATCTTGTATGTGACCAGAATAAAAAAATACCATATTGACTTATTTTTGCATGTGCATCAAAAATGTGAATACAGAATTAAATAGGTCACCCCATAATGAAAATGTGCTCATCCTCGGGCCATCGAGGATCAGATTTGTAGAAATGTGTCATTCCATCACTGTCTCACCAGTGGATCCTCTGCAGTGAATGGGTGCCATCATAACGAGAGTCCAAACAGCTGATAAAAACATCACAATAATCCACAGGTAATCCACACCACTCCAGTCCATCAGTTAACATCTCGAGAAGACAAAAGCTACGTAAAAATATATAAATAAATAAAAATCCATCATTAAAACATTTTTTAGTTTCAAACTGTTGCTTCCAGCCAAATATGTGTCCATAATCCATAATAATGCTCCATCCAGTGGAAAAAGTCCATCTCCTGTTGTCTCTCACATCAAAATCCAGCCATATATTTGTTTAGAGCTGTTTTGGCTTGTAAACGGTGCTTGATCTGTGCAGATTTCTCTCCTGATTCAAGCCAGATCACTTTTTCACTGGAGGAAGCGTTATTTTGGATTATGGACTCATATTTTAGGTAAAAATATCTTAATGATGGATTTGTTTCAGCTTTTGTCTTCTCAAGATGTTAACTGATGGACTGGAGTGGTGTGGATTACTTGTGGATTATTGTGGTGTTTTTATCAGCTGTTTGGACTCTCATTCTGACAGCACCCATTCACTGCAGAGGATCCATTGGTGAGACAGTGATGAAAAATAAACAAATAAACAAACTCATCTCAAAACAAGTAATACAATGCAAGTAATATAATATAGTACACTGTATATAATATAAAATATAAAACAGCTTTAATTATATTTTCAATAATATGATACAGTGAACAATGTAAATACAAATGTGAAGCCCTTCTAAAACCACAGGCAGTTTGATTTGATTTTCACATTGTGTGTGTGTTTGTTCATGGATGAGTATTTACTCTGTCTGGCGTTCTCTCTCTCTCTCACTCTGATAGGGAGTGCACCATGTTTTGATGCTGGATTTGATAGATTTGTTTGTGGCCATATTCATTTGCTGTGGATCAGAAAGCTGACGGGCCGTAAAATGAAAATTTGCCTTCAGATTTTGGGAGCGTGTGTGTCAGCTGCTGCAGGATCAGAGAAACGCAACATGCTGCAGTCGAACGCGGCGCTTTGTGTTCGTCTCCGGCCGCTGCTCCACGACATGTCCTGCTGTTCGGATGAAATGTTCTATAATAGTCCTATTGCTTGTTTTTCCTCCTAACATTTATATTTTAGAAACTCACAACAGCACAAGCCTTCAAACACATACACGGTTGCATAACCAGGGAAATATGCAACCACATAGTAACACAATAGCATGCAGTGCATTATGTGGCAGCTGCGGTCTACAGGTGCCGCCCTGAACGTCAGTAAACTCGGTTCACGCTTCTCTCTCGCTCCCGCCATGACGGGAGAGACAGTAATGGAGGAGCTGCTGCGAGAGATAATTAGATTAAATGAAAATGCATGTTGTCTGGGAGTGACGTCCTAAACATCTAATTAAAATGAATTTGCTGCAGAACAGGCGGGACAGACGCTGTCGTCTTTACAAATAACAGCGGCCAAACCACAGAACTCAGGACAACGTTCACAGAGCTGCTGACGAGAGACGTTATTAAAATACCACATCAGTGAACCCAGTTTAAGTTGCAGGAAAACGTTTTCTTAAATTAAATAAATCTGCATAATTTAAGCATTGTAGCATTTCTCAAATAATGTGTGAATTCATATGCATTATGCCTGTAATGTGGGCTAAAAGATTGCATTTAAATGAAACAGATCGGCTGAATTTTCTTCCCTATTGTAATGTAGATGCAGTGATGGGTAAATTATTTTTTTAAGTCCGGATTAGTGAATACAAATTGCATTACATCATTTCTAGTTAGTAACATAATCTGTTGGATTGCACAAATGTAGTCACTACATTTGCACGTGTTGTTAAACCTTGCCCATTTAAACGTTCAAGCTATTTTAAAGCATTCAAGCGCAAGAAGATGTGAAGGAACTCAATTCAATACTCGCAGACTGTGTTCGATGCGCACTCCATGCACACAGAAAGCAGTCTCTTACAATGTACAAGCTTAGAATTCAGTTCTCTTTCACAGCTTCTTGCTCTTGAATGGACAAATGCACCTTTTGAATAGTTTAAAACCATTAAAGCGCAAGAAGATGCCAGCAATTTTAATTCAGCACGCAGAGAGCCACGTCTCAGCTGCAAACACTGCGATGAGTTTACTTCTGCGTCTTATTGCACTTGAACAGACAAATACATAATTACATAAATTATGCCAAAATTGGCGAGTATCCTTAAAAGCAATCAGTGACCGCTTCTAATTTACTAGCTGCTGTTTGTACTTTGAGGTTATTTTCGCATACGAAACTAAAACTAAGACAAAAATGACAGATCAAAAAACATTTTCGTAAACTGAAATAAAATAAAAACATCAACATAAAACTAAAAAAAAACTAACAACAGTTATTGAAAAATGAACTAAAATAAAGTAATAATTATCGTAAATGATCAAAAGTGATCTGCTAATTCTGCTAAACTTTAATTACTAAAACTAAAACTAAACTATATGAAAACTAAATAGAAACATGTTCACAAAATAAAAACAAAACTAAAACTAGCAAAATTGTTAATGAAACTAATGAAAACTAAACAAAATTTTATTGAAAATTTGAAAACGATATTAAAATAAAACAAATTTAAAAATGCAAAGCTATAATAACCTTGTTTGTGCTATTTAAATGCACAATTTCAAACAGAGCCCATAGGAACGACCTCCACTAGGGGTCTATGGCCCTGTGTGTACATAATGTAATCGTGTAATCTACAAAAAAAGTAACAATAATCTGATTACAAACACTTTACAAGTACTTAATTTTTAGAATCTGATTTCACAAGTACTAATCAGTTAATACCCAGCACCATGCATGAACTGTAAAAAATATTAGGCGGGACTTGAGTTTGTCCATCAGCGATTGTATCGTAGAAACTGGCCACTGCAAACTGAACATAAGATTGTTTAATTAAAAAATAAAAAAGTAAAAAAAAAATTCTGACATCAAGCAAGAGGAGTTTGATAAAGCCAAAAAAAAAAAAAAACTGATTCAGTTTTTTTTCACAGCCAGTTTTTAATGCATATTGCATCACCACTCCAAGATGTACATGAGTTTTTCTGTCAAATTTGTATAAATGTGTCATTCCATCACTGTCTCACCAAAAGATCCTCTGCAGTGAATGGGTGCCGTCAGAATGAGAGTCCAAACACCTAATAAAAACCCTCACAATAATCCACAAATAATCCACACCACTCCAGTCCATCAGTTAACATCTTGTGTACAAACACCAATAGTTGATAATAAGCAACATAAAGTACAAATAAATGTATATAAAGGACAGATATTTTTGTCTAAGAGGTTGTGAAACAGATGAGAACAATGCCATTAAATATTTAGATGTAGGTTACATACATATTTAACAAAACAGAGCACTGAATTATCATATGTGTTCACTATTCGCAAACACTTGTGGCCATAACATTGGCAGCTTATAGAGCAGTTTATGATATAAATGTTGTGCTAGTTGGGTTTAGCTGGTTGAGTGAGTGTGTATGGTTTCAGAGGGTAAAACTGTGTTTAGAAACCAAATCTTTGTGATATTAATACACTCGTGACACACACACACACACATTTGTTGTCTGCCTTGTTTGTCTGATTGTGAGCGCTGTGTGTTGACGGGTCTTCAGGTGCACTCATACACTGACCGTCTAATAACCAATTATTCCCTCGCACACACACCTGTGACCCGAGCCCAGCACATCTTGTCTGACATCTGACACACACACCACATTTTCCATCCATCTTCTGCATTCATGCACTTCCTCTGTCCGTCGCTGCCCTCATCTGTCATCACAAACTCATGAGCTGCACTGCTCACTCCGGGCTGATGCTCCAATCACAGCTTAGACAGTATATATGTAACTTTTAATTAAATAATATCAGCAATAATTGTAAATCTATCTACCTGTCTATCTGTCTGTCTGTCTGTCTATATTAATTGTATATATAAAATTTGTTTTATTACTATTATTATTATTAAATTATCAAAATAGTAGCATGGATATATGTTTACCGTTTTTTTTTTTTGTTTTTTTTTCATTGTGGTATTTGCTGGTCTGCGTTGCATTTGTTGAGGAAAAGCATTTCTCTGGGCATGACAGCGGGGTGTAACACGTCAATTTTCCCGCTATAGCACCTGCTGATAGCAAGGCTGCAATTTATATAATATACCGTTTCCTTACAAATATACTTATTTTTTTTCTCTTCCTTGCACACACACATAGTGACAAAGTGCAATGCTAGCACTTTTAGGGGCAAATTCATTTTTTTTTTTTTTTCCTTTTGAACCAGGTCACTAAATTGCATTTCACAAACCTTCATGAAATGTTGCCACAGTTGAACTGACTGCCAATTCACGTTTGCCGTAATTGAATACTGTATATGAAAAGTACGATTTCAGCACTGGCTGTTTGGACGCATTGAGACAGCTGCTTTCCCTCAGGACTCCTAAACGACGGCACTAGATTCAGAGAGAATAATCACACGCTGGACAGAGCTGCAGGTCACAGTACAACACAACACACGCATCTGATGAATATTACATCAGTATTTGTGCTTGTAAACGAAAAACAGGACCTTCTAGAAGGATATTTCAATGTGGCGTCAGGTCAACACTGTAAGCATTAATATTTATTCTTCATGAATTAATATGTTCAGTCACAAAAAGAGGGGAAAATGATCAATATCATTAGCAATGGTTTTTGTGATTTCAAATTTCAGTTGTTTTATAAACATAATTTAAACCCTGAATTCTGACTTTTTTTTAAGCTGCTGAATTGTGAAAGGAGTTTGATAAACTCAAGGGGGAAAAATGACATCTTGAAATCAACAAAAGTGAAGTAGAGGCAACAGAGGCCATTACGTGAGCCAGTTGCCATTTTCAGACCTGTTGTGAGGAGAAAAATGAAACTGGATTTCAATTTCAAGTCACTAACACAGAGCTCGATCAAACTCTCTGAGATTTCTGCTTCAGTGAAAAATGGAAAAGGAGAGCTGTATTCAGTTTTCAATAATGAAGGGGACTGAACTGAAACATCAATGGCCCACCATTTCGTTTGTCTCGTTGTGATTCTGAAAGCTCCTGAATTCACCATCAGCATCTGTGTTTTCATTGGAGAGGGACGAGACACATCAACACTATCAGACTTTAACAAACACATTTATTTAAGATCAGACGCTGAATCCAAACACAGCAGACGGGTTTGTCACTGAGGTTTGGTTTGACATACAATTGCATTTAGGACAGAGAGTGAAAGAGGGAGAGTGAAAATCATGAACTGAATGTTGAGTATTTGTTATTCTCAAGGGTGAGAAAGATATAAAACACACAACACTGACTTTCAATGAAACTTAAACATCATAAAGATCCCCGTGAGACAGTCAGAGAGAGCCAGCAAGGAATAATCTAATGTCCTTAGAAACTATAATTAAATCAAATTTATAGAAAACAGTCAGTAGATGTAACCTGATTTCTCCATTTAGGTAAAATTGTCACTATTGTTGGGATTCATGCGCTGATTCTTGATCTTTGTGTGAGTCAAACAGACACAGCTCAAAACACGTCCTATATAATAAAAGAAAAAAAAAAAAAAAAAAAAAAAAAAATCACAATATCTGATTGTCACAACATCATGAGACTAACAGCTAACATTCTCAGACATCAGACTCCCGATATGACCTGTGAGTCTGACTATTACGATGACTAGATCAATAAGTAATCAAGATCTGATCAGAGTTTCTCTTACAATTGCTGCAATAATAGATGTGCCTCAGAAATAAACAGTTGCAGCAATCAGAAAAAAACTGATGTTAAGTATTCAAGAATCAAGATCCCAGTTAATTCAAATGCTTATCTCCACAATGGTGACTTCAAACTTCATTATTTTCAATAAAACATCAACATCTAAACCTCAATTCTCAATAAGAAGTGTAGTATGAAAGAAATAAAGTCAGACTGGATTGCAATAAGTGTGAGAGAAAGATATGTTGGTGTGTTTTTTTTTTTTTGTTTTTTTTTTTTTCTGGTGCTGAAGAGTAGCGCTGTCCATTGTGATTTTCACTTTGCTGCAACTTAAAATATATAATAATTTCAAATCGTAATTTCTGAGCATTATTGGAAGTTGTATGTTGGGTCACTGTAATGGATTTAAGTTGAAATAACATTCACTCATTTTATGTTACATAATCTTGATTGAACTAGGTTATAACAACAAAATTAGAATTATAGGTAGTATCAGACAGAAATACCTCCTTAAAGCAACAACTGCACAGGTTCACTTTTTACAGTGTGTACAGAGTTCACAAATTCTCATATGAATCATTATTGTGCCATAGTTTAATATAAATGAACGCAATGTCTCCCTTTTAGGTTGTTTTGATTTGCTCTTGTAATCTGACTTGTTTCTGATTCTTATTATGAGCTAATCTGTGCTCTCATCACTGATTGGACGACTGCTAATGACATGAGGAATATGAGGGGAAGCTCTGTCTCTGATTGGCTGATGTACTGCAGCACGTCACAGCATTTCAGATAGAATTCAGATTTCATTTTATAAAATCACCTGAAGATCCCAGGCAGCTGCTGATAAATAAACACACGCACGCACGTTTATTTAGATTTAATGGTTTCTAGTTGAAGATTTCCCCACAGGTTTGGTCACATTTAGTTCCCTTCTCTCTCTGTTTCTCTCTCTCTTTTTCTCTTTTCTCTCTCGCCTTGCACGTCGGCTCTTAACGTATGACCGTAAAATAAAATAAACATCTAATTCCTGATATTTCTAATCACACGCAGATGTTCAGAGGTGCCTCGTCATGGTCTAGATATGATCACTTAACCTCCACTCAGTGGCCATTATTTCAATGGTCTGTTAAAAGGTTTATTCTCACTTGACAACTACCCTCATTTCTAAATGTTAATTATTCAATATCATTAATGTTTTAACAAATCCTGCAGGACAGCGCTAATAGAGCTCAGAGAGACAGAGCGATCTTCCCATGTGGTTCATAACTAAGTGTCTGTTAAATATTACAGATATCTTCATATTTTGTCCGTCAAGATTTGAAATGAAACCTGTCTGTGGATAAATTGATCATTTTGAGTGGTGTTCATCAAGCATTGCTATGATATTCCTCAATATATTACTGTATCTAAACCTCTAACAGTAAGCATTGAATGTATGCAAATCTTGTTGTAATGATCTCTCATTGTTTTTAATGTAAATGTCACTTCTTTTCAGAAATGTACTGTTACATAATGTGTCCTACTGGTGACATTTAAAGGAAAAATGGTGTCATTATAGAAAGACTGCTTGATTATGTCACTGAGAAATCACAGATGCCTGTTCTTACTGTATTTGTTCATTTTCAGGCAATTATTAGTTAGTGTTTCGGGCCTTAAACCTCCAGCGGTCCTGATATGACCTCTGACCTCCGGTATGAACTCAAAGGTCAGTTTTTTGTTCGTCACCAACCCTCGGTGTCATCTACACACAACGACTCTCGCTCATGGAGAAAAGTCAAGCGCATCGCAACAGAATCACAGTCTTGTGGAGGTCTGTGTGACATGGTAATAACACAGCTGTCAGTCTCGGTCAGTGCTGACGTGCGTCAGAATCTGTGCTTTTGCTGTCAGTGATGGTGCTCATTCAACATGACCTCACGCCGATCTCTGAAGGCCATTATAAGACAAACCACACCATCAGGAAATCAGTGACCCTGCAGACCGCGAACCCATTCCAGCGAAAATCAGCTGTAGAATGTTCTATGCTTCTTCACGTCAACAGCAAGCTGTGTTTGCAACTGATGTGAATGGCATAATGACACACATTTCTGTGTGAAACAGGAAAATAAATGATCAATCAGCAACTTACTGTATGCTGAAAAGTGTTTTTGTATGAGAAGTTGTTAAAAATGACGGGGTTTGGTGACATCAGCGACAGTGGTTCACGAGTTCACGCTTACATATAATTAGGCGGAGTATAGTAATGCATATTTGGCGTGCTGTCTGGAGAAGGGCTCCGAGCTCGGGAATGGCCCGAACCCAGAGAACCCGCCTAGGTGTAGTGAGAACTCGTGTGAGGAGTGAGGAGATGGGGTGGTGGTGGGATGCTGATAAACCATCAAATGGATAGAGGCAAGTTCAGCTGTATTTAAACTGTAGCGTTGATTAACTTGAGTGAGCTCCTCTTGTGATAATTAGGCTAGGTATCTGACGCGCTCCTCCCGAACCTTGTTAATAAAACATCATAAAGTCACTTTAGACGTGGACCAAAAATTGCAAAGTCTTGTTTACTTTTGGAATAGCGTGCACTGATGAATCATTCGCAATTAGACCAAAAACTTGTATCCATAAAGTAAAATGTCTATTTTTAACAACGTTGAGCCATTTAAGAGACTTGAAGAAAAACACATTCATGATTCTTAACACACTTAAGTGCACTTTTAAAAAAAAAAAACTTTACTTAAAAGTTATACTAAATAATTTTAACGGTAGTGTGTCATTCAATATTACATTTAAGTAAGGAATAATTGAATGCTGGCTGTTGAATTCTTTGAAAATAATAAACACCTGAGGTCAACCAAAGCCAATTATTCCACTTATACTACGGTTACCACACCTCAAGACATCGATCAGATGATATATTTCAAGGCATTCATCAAATTTTTGTCCTTAAAACGCTATTGTGAGTAGGATTAATTTCTTACGCAGCTCATCCAACGCCTCTATTGCTAATTCCAAAACGTCATTTTCAGTGCTGGACGGTTACTTTGGAAATGTAATAAGTTACAGATTACAAGTTACTCTATTTAAAATGTAATAGGTAGTGTAACTTTTCAATTGCTTTATTAATGTAACTTATTACCATTTGATTACTTTTTGATTACTTTTCTAAATTTCTAATATTTTCAACTGTTAATCGTTTTGAAACATTTGAACCAGGCAGAGTTAACCTAGCACTCATCACTGATTACTGTCAGACTTTCAAAATCTTTATTTTGCGATAACTACTGGCTGAATGTACATTATCCCACTTATTACACAGATGCTTGCCACAAAAGTGAATAATTAGACAAGAAACACTGATCTGAGTTGAAATATTTGAACACAACGCTTCCATGAAGAAAGCAAGTGGCAAGTTCAAACTAAACAGACATTTAAGGCATACAGTGTCGTCAGACCACTTTTATTTCCCCACATAAATAAATAAACTTACAGTACTAGTTAGTTATCTTATAATCCATTACAGTTTACAAAACAAAATGGCTGCAGCTGTGTTTGTATGAAACGAGTCCACGATACCAGGATGACAGAATGAAAAAAAATTGTACACATAATATTGAATTGAGTTTTAATATTTTTTTTTTGTTGTTGTTGTTGTTGTTGTTGTTTTTCTTTTCAGAGGGAAAATACATACAGAGATCACAGCATATATAAATTCTCTGAAAGACAGAAAAAATAAATACATGAAAATACTCTCCATTGTTATATTAATATGTAAGTAAATATACAGAGTATGTATGCCCTCAATCTTGAAAACATATTTCTCAAATGTTACATAAACATTATATTTTCTTTAAGTTTTAATGTTTTATTAGCTAACCAAACGCAAATGCAAAGTTTCCACCAAGAAAAAACTATCAAGCGTATAGCGCCGACTTAAGTTGCCCGGATGTGTCTGTATTATTAGCTTTTACCAGTTAAATAACATACCTTGGAATGTCATGACTGACCAATCAGAATCAAATGATAAATTCTGACTTAACACCTCTTATTTACTTTGAGATCATTCTGAGGTTAAATACAGATTTAAAATCATAACAAGAAATAGTTTAATAGCTATGGTACTGGTTTTGAAATCAAATGTTTTCATTAGAGATGACACAAAAAGAAAAACTGGCATCTAACAATGCCTTGGAAAAAACAATTAACCTTAAAAAATAAAGTATATGCATAAACTGAAAAAGGGAATGAAACAGTTATCGAATAAGCATGTGTCCTATTCTGTGTCCTAAACTCCTGAAACATTGGTGTCTCATTTTAGAGCAGGCAATGCAATTTATGAAAGAAGTCAATTAAATCTGTATGTGGGTGTGTGTGTGGGAAAAAAAAAAAAAAATCAGATGTAACCCCTTTTGTAACCCCATTAACATTTTCAAAAGTAACTATAATTAAATTACACAGTTTTTCTCAGGAACTGTAACTAATTACAATTGCATTTATTTTGTAATGAAATTAAGTAATTTCGTTACATGTAACTAGTTACTCCCCAACACTGCTCATTTTAGACCTAGTAGCGATGCTTGAGCCGTTGATAGCAGACTAGTGCAGTTAATAATGAAGTTTAGACAGACAGACAGATGGAAAGAGAGGGAGAGCAAGGGATTAAACTCAAGAATTACCTCTCTGAGTCTGTGCGTCTCTCAAAAGTGGTCAGCAGCAGTGTCTCTACTAATAGTGCAACTTAAGTTCATTTTCTTCAGGAACAGCGCCGTTGTTCCCTTGCTTGTAAGAAATGTCATGTAGTTTTAAGTTTGTAATCATCAGAGCAGCACTAACAGCATTAGCGTGTATGTTAATGTGTGTGCAACTGTTTGTGCGTGCCTCTGTGAGGGAGAGAGAGTAGGAGAAATAGAGTATGTGCTCTCCATACATAATAAAACATAATTTTGTTGCAAAACATGGAAATAGTCTGTCGTTTTTATCCCATTGTTTACTGTATTTATTTGTTTGGTCAGTGTCGTTGTGGGTTTTGGTTATTTTGATGTTTTAGGCTGTAAGGTCCTTTGAAATAAATGAAATCGTGTGGCGTGATATAGACATGTAATGCGGTCAAGAGCTGCCTAGAACTACGTTCGCCGTGCGTTTCCCTGAAAATAATTGCACAACTTAGAACATTCATCAGCCAATCAGTTTCAAGCATTCAACGGCCCTGTAGCATAAAGTTAAAATATTTTAGATGTACTTAATTACAACATTTGTTTAAGCAGGTCTTTACATGTGCTTATAGTCAACGCACCAAATTAAGTCTTAAAGGCTTAAGTACATCTTTATATGTAATTCCATGATTACTTCTTTGAAAGTACTACTAAATGTACTAACAAGCATTTATGGTAAATTAAACTTGTATTTCATGTATTTAAATATATTTGCAGTTACATATTTTAATGATTTTCCCATTTAGTGCATTTAAAATATTTAACTTTAAATGATTTAGCAAAACCTTTAAGCGAAGTACACTTAAGTGCATTTTTTAAAAGTGTTTTAAGCATCATGAAAGTGTTTTTCTGAAGTCTCTTAAGTGGCTTTTTACAATTTTTAAATATATACCTCAAAATACACTACAAAAGCACAGTCAACACAATTAAGCACACTTAACTGTCACAACATCTAAATGAATCATTCCAACATAGAGAGCCGCTGTCCTGCAGAGTTTAGCTCCAACCCTAAAAAAAACCCTCACACGCCTATAGACTTAGTAATCCTGAGGACATTGATCAGCCTGTTCAGGTGTGTTTGATTAGGGTTGGAGGTAAACTCTGTAGGACAGCGGCTCTCTAGGACTGAACTTACCCCTGTCCTAATGGGTCAAATCTTGGTTATGGTGTTTGGCAGTTTAGCAAACAACTCAAACCCCAAACACTCTTTTAAGTGAGACTCGGAGCCTGAAGAACCCGATCTGACTCTCAACATTGGGGTTCTCCTGATCTGGAAGTGTCGTCTGAAGCTCTGACCTGTTATTACCCGGAGTCGAGGGCTGATGTCAACATGTCGACTGCGGTGTGAAGAGCTGACGCTCGGTGGAGCTGATGAACTGCCGGTGAGGAGGACGAGGGAAATGTCACTTATGCGCTGGATCAAACCGGCTTCTTTCCTCTCAAAGCTAATGGAACTGTCATCTTTCCTCTGGCCGATAACGATCTGCTTTATATCCCCCACAAACCGCCCGTCTCTCTCTCTCTCTCTCTCTCTGCTCTGGTCATGCAGGGAAAGCAGATGTTTCGGGAGGTTTGGGACTGATATCTGCCCTGTTCTCGGTCAAGGTTATTATACAGCCTCTTCATTATTACCGCTGTTTGATAAGGGCGGCATCACTATTCCCATCGATTCCATAGGTGGGATTTTGTGATTTGACAACTTGAACTTCAGAAAGTGTAGTCCTGACATCCTAGCAACCACACAGAACAACAACAACTAGTAATTGTTTGTAATGCTAGCAATTTCTAGTGAAAACTGTTTCTAGATTATTTATTTTTTATTATTAAGTGTGGTTCCTCCTTCAGCAACAACCTCAATAAAAGCCTAAATCTAAATTTATCGGGGTTAGTTCAGTCTACATTTAAACTTTATGACAGCGACTTGTGTGACGCATCTTCTCTGGAAATCCATAAACCAGCAGACAGTATCGAAGAGGAAACGCAGCCGGTGTTTCTCAAGGATACTGTCAGGATACTATGTAGTGGAAAACAACATCTTCATTTCAGATCCAGCAGTTCATCTGATCTGCTCCTCTCCACAGTGAATCCATCATCCGAAGGCTCTTTTTAAAGATCTCCTGACGTGCTCCACTGAAGGACTGTGGATATACTGTGGTCCAGACTATGGCTATGGTAAACAATCATTACAGGTTTCTTCCTCAACTAATGTACCGTAATCATCTTTCGGAGTTTTTCACTCAGTTCCATATACATGGTAGGTAAGCTGGCGATTATTCACGCGCAACCCTACTTTAAATCATACAAATAAGCATTATGATTCACCCAGTAGAGTTAATTTGGCTAAAATCAAACTGGGAAGATTTATGTTGCAGTTAAACATGAGATTTCTCTCTCTCCCTCTCTCTCTCTCATAATCGGATTTATAGTTTGCGAGGAGCCCATTTCTTGGTTATCAGCAGAGTTAAGAAAAGTTTCACAGGTCACACCAACTCATCGAACAGGTGAAAAGGTGTGCATGTGCGCTTGTCTCGAAAACCCCCCAGTTTTCTCAATCTTTTTTTTTAATATTTATCATCTGTACGGCATTATTTCTCTTCCTGCTGTTTTCCTCTCTGAAATAAACAGCAGATAAGTGGATACTGCAGCCGGTAAGCCAGAGCTGTGCTCTACGATAATAAAAACAATTACATACAGCAGAAAGACAGAGACAGACAGACACAAAGAATAAGAGACAAAAACAGAAAGGTGATGAGTAGTTTAAGGATTTAAAAATATGTGTGCTTGTAAATGTGGTTCACTAGGTATATAATTATATGGGCATTATAACATAATCAGGTGTAACTTCAAATTATTTTGATTTGATATTGTATGACGTCAGAAGACTGAATACACAGCACAGCCCTGCTGAAAAAAAAAAACAACTAAAACCAGCCTAAGCTGGTTGGCTGGTTTTAGCTGGTCAGGCTGGGAGACCAGGCAAAACCAGCTACTTCCAGCTTAAACCAGCTAAAACCAGCCAACCAGCCTAGGCTTTTTTTTTTTGTTTTTGTTTTTTTTGTTTTTTTTCCAGCAAGGGAGTTGTCATTAAACTTATATGGTGTATATTTTGTTCATTTTGGAGCTTGACAGCACTGTATTCTAGTCATTGTATGGAAAAGAGAAGCCTGAACATTGTCGTAAATGTCTTATTAAAGGCTCTGAAATATTTTCATACTTTCATACACATCTAAACAGTAAACTTTTTTTTTTTTTTTTTTTTTTTGCAGGCAGTATATTTTGCACAGCTATTTTGAACGTCTGTTTACCCCAAACAAAGAATGAAGAAAAAACTATGCTTAGAGTGTTTACTGATTGAACTGCCCCTTTATGTTTTTTTTTTTTTCAGTAAATATCGGCAGTTGTGATTGTCCAGTAAAAGTATTTTGTTCTGCAAATATTATGCATAATAAACAATTTACTTGTTTCTAATGCTGACGTCCTCTTGAAGGTTTTACAGAGAGGCAAACAGCTAAACATATACTAAATCAGTCTGCAGAAGAGTTGTAGATAAACGCAATCCAGGCCATCAGTCTCCAACTGGATGTTAGCACGGACTTTGTCAAATTACTAGGTAAGTTGATGTTATTGTCATGTTTTACAAACTCTAACACTTATTAATAATAGTTTCCTTTTTTTGATTTGATTTGTTAAATGTTACTGCTGATCAATTAACCTATAGGTTTGTCGTTTGGAATCGGTATTGCGATCTGAACCATGCTTCTGTTGATTGCTATTGATTAGCCTAATCCATATTCTCAGTTTTGTTAATGGTTGTTACAGTGTTCGCAGTGTTTTGTTGCATCAGCCAATCTCAATACAACAGTATATTTAATCATGTCTGATTATTGACAAAATATGTATTCATCTTCTTTCAGTCATGTCTGGCGATATGTATTCAACACCATTATATCAAGTTAAAGGAACACTCCATTAAAAAAATTAAAAATAGGCTAATTTTCTAACTCTTAAACAGTTGAGTTTTACCATTTAACTTTCTGTCAGTCTTAGTACACGATGTAACTACAGAAGAGTCAAGTTTTAAATAGGAAAAATATAGGAATAGGAAACTCTTTGGTCATTTTTTAGCGAGATGCTAACGGTCTAATCAGATTCAATGATCTATGCTAAGCTATGCTAAAAATGCTAATGCCAGACCCAGAGATCGGCTGAATGGATTCAAAAACAGTAAAACTCAACTTGTTGGAAAATTAGCCTATTTTCAAAAAAAAAGTGGAGCGTTCCTTTAAAGTACTGTTTAATGATCTATAAGCATGTTGGAGATCGCAGATTTCTTTGCAGTCTTAAACTCAAGAGATAGCCTAGCCTGCTGTAAGTGTACTGTGTTTGTACAAATGAATTTATATGTATTTTTTTATTGTACGTGAAGCCATATACGTTGATACCAAACTATGAGAAATGAATGTATTTCTTAACTTGTGGCTCCTTCTTGCAGATGACATTAATATCACAGGCTTCCCCTTTTATTTACGTTGAATTTAGAAATTGTTGTAACGCCCTTGCAGCACCAGAAATTTATGAAATTTGGTATGTTTCATTAGAAAGACCTGCTTGTCATGCGTACCAAGTTTTGTAAAGTTTAGACAATGTGTTTTGCAGAAATAGGATTAGTTATCATAAGTCACACCCCAACATATCCGTTAACAATTAAATGAATGTAAATTATTCTTATTTATTTAATTATTTATTTAGTCATTTAGTCAGTTATGTCTCAAGATGATGCATATACAAAATATTGTTTGAATTGGAGAGAGGCCAGGAAAAGTTTGAAAATAAAAAAAAATAAAAAAAAGTATGTTTCAAAAAAAAAAGGGGAAGAAAACATACTGCGCTGACACAGATAAGAATATACAAGAATCTTTATTGTAGCCATCATAATTACAGAGTTATTAGCAAGAACATCAACTTTTGCAGTTATAGGCCTATGCTAAATTTCATCAAGATTAGTCATTCAGTGCAAAACCATTTTTGTTGATTTGTATGATGATTTTTCATGGTATGGTTAGCACTTGCCCTAAAAAAAATTCACAAAGATACACATCAAATTTTATTCACAAAGATACACATCAAGTTTTATTTTGTTTATTTTTATTTTTCTGCTAAGAAAAAAAAAAAATTTTTTTTTTTTTTTTTTTTTTTTTAACTGTGATCGATGCAGGATAGAACCAGCTATATTTGTGTTAAATGATTTTGCGGTGAGATATGAGAGAGTTATTCAGATAAATACTGTCATTTACAGTGTGGTTATGGATGACAGTGAATGTTATGAAAGATCTGATCACTATTCATCAATTAGAATCAATTTAGAGAACACACATTTTGTACGTTTCTGAATGTCAGTTCAATTCACGAATCTTTCTCCTAATGAGCTGATGATCTGAATCAGGTGTGTTAAATGAGGGAGACAAAATGTGCAGAGCAGTGGGGCCCGAGGACTGGAGTTGAGAACCACTGCATTAGAGTATACAAGAAAAATCCAGCAGTTTTAACTGAGGTTTATTTGACTCTGCTTATTTATTTTCTGCTTTCAAACTGAGGATCTTTGCTTATACACTGTAGTGTGCTATACCTTTGAAGGTTGAATGCTTTCGGTCTGAAGCAAAACATCTCGTATCTCCTGACACAAGGATGCTAAAAGTGTTTTCATTTGAGCAAATGATTCCATTCAGAGAAAAAAATAAATAAATATTTGTGGATGTAAGAATTATACTGGATAGGTATTAAATAATGAAAGCATAAGCCTGTTAAGATCAACGATAAATATTATTGACTAGAGTCAGATACTGTGTATAAAAAGGCAAAGGAAGTAATGAACATTGACTTAACAGAAATCTTATCTACACTGAAAATAAGTTATAAAAACAAGAAATCAGTGGAAAGTCCTCACCATGACAGAAAAAGAAACAAATGTGTTTGTGTGTGAGTGCAGTGTGTCTGTGTGTGCATGCACGTGTGTGTGTGTGTGTGTGTGTGTGTAGGTGGGTAAAAGAAAGGCTGCTGGGAAAGCGTCAAGGGGAGTTGGATGATTGACTACTGTAATCAGCGTTGTGACGATCCCACACAAACACACACCACCATTTACCTGCTTCACATCAATACAGACAGACACACACACAAACTCTTTTTAAAGTGTAAAATTAAAAAATAAATAAATAAATAAAAATAAAAATAAATAAAATGTTTTGGGTAATGAATTTGGATATTGAAAATCCATGGATGACTATTGGAGAAACATGATGATGGTTAGTTCACCGCTCAGGTGACTTTGATCATGAGGTAGGAAAATATGATTTCTAGAAAGTTTATCAGTACACTTTGAAAGCAAATGATACAATTTAAATTTGAAAAAAAAAAAAAAAAAAAAAAAAAAAAAAAAAAAAGTTCAATTCCTTAAATGTTCAGGTTGTCATTTCCTGAAGACTATTAACAGATTATTAGAACATTAGAACATCCTAAAATGTATCCAGTGGTGCATGTTTAATTTTTGAAAACAAAACTGGTTAATTATAATATAATATATTATAGATCCCCCTACAGACTCATACAGTATCTGCTGAGTGTGTGTTTGGTTTCTCCCGTCTATAGAGGGCAGTGTTGTCCTTCATTCTCCCCGACTCTCTCACCTCCTCCCGCTCTTTTTCTCGTTTAGCCCCATGCCATATTCAAATGCAACTTGATTAGATTTTTGCCCTTCCGCTAAAGAGGGATAACAGCATGAGAGAGAGAGAGAGAGAGAGAGAGAGAGTGAGAGAGAGAGAGAGAGAGAGAGAGACGACTGAAAGGGGAAAAGAAAAGAGCAGGACAAAGATGAAAATGAAAAGTGGAAATATCAGGAGGAGGGAATGAAAGAGCAAATAAACAACCAAATGTGGAAAAGATTAAGGAAATCCTGAATTCAAGAGAGAAACAGAGAAAGGTTGTTGTTTAGGAACTGTTTATTATTTGATGTTATATTACGCTATGTTATAATTCTTATGAAAATATTAAAATGCAAAACGGTTTTCATGAGGCTTTGATTTAAAGGAAAGAAAATATTATTAGCTCAGTAATAAAAAAAAAAACAAAAAAAACAATAGAAGTCAATGAAATAATTATGAAACTTGGTCCTTTATGATAAAAAAAAATAAAATAATAAAATATATAAATAAATAAATTTAAAAAAAAAAACAATGAGGAATGCTTGTAAAGCATTTATCAATCTTAATTAAATTAATATTGTTAATAATACAAATAATATTTGTATCTAGCAATAATATTTAATGGATTTGAGCTAACATGAACTAACCGCCAACATTTTATTATTGTATTTTATTAAAGAAATAGTTAACCAGAAATTAAAATATGCTATAAATGTGCTCACCCTCAGGCCACCCGAGAGGAAGATGAGTTTGTTGTTCAGATTTGTAGAAATGCGTCATTCCATCACTCTCACCAATGGATCCTCTGCAGTGAATGGGTGCCGTCAGAATGAGAGTCCAAACAGCTGACAAAAACATCACAATAATCCACAAGTAATCCACACCACTCCAGTCCATCAGTTAACATCTTGAGAAGACAAAAGCTGAAACAAATCCATCATTAAGATGTTTTTAAAGGGGTCATCGGATGCCCATTTTCCACAAGTTGATATGATTCTTTAGGGTCTTAATGAAAAGTCTCTAATATACTTTGATTAAAAATTCTCAATGGTTTTGTAAAACAACACCCTTTTTACTTTGCCAAAATCAGGTCTGCAAAATTCATCTCATTCTAAGGGGTTGTTCCTTTAAATGCAAATGAGCTCTGCTCACCCCGCCCCTCTCTTCTCTCTGTGGAAAGACGATCTTGTTTACTTTAGCCGCGTTTAGCCGCTAAACTCCCTAACTACCACGTTATAAGGAAAGGCAATCGCAAAGATTCATAAAAAAAAACGCTTATACTCACTTCTGCTGTAAGTGAAGCTGGAGCACGAATGATTCGTGTGAACATAGACGGATATATGTAGATCGGGAGGCGCATTCCCTTCACAAACAAACGTAATCCACTGCATCTTCAGCGGCTCAGATGTCGGGAGTAAATGACGACCACTACGTTCATTATTACATCCAGCAACACAACACCTCAATCACTCAATCAGAGATATTCTTGTCTAAGTTACATCCCTGCTCTGGCATCAAAACATGGAAAGTTACTGGACTATTACAGCTGATCTGAGGTAAGAGCTCATGTCAATCAACTATGGTGGGCGTGTCCTCTGCTGGTGTGACGCCACAACGACAGGCATCTGAGAACGACTCGATTTGAAAAAGGGGATATTATTTTTACAGATTAAAAACCACTGCATGGATTTTTATCTTCATAGGGTAGATGTGTACATACACTGACAACACACATTAATGTTAAAACAACGTGAAAAAGTGAACTTAGCATCCGATGACCCCTTTAACTAAAATCCGAATCTATAATCCATAACAACCTTTCCTCCGGTGAAAAAGTAGTCTGGTCTGAATCTGGAGAGAAATCTGCACAGATCAAGCACCGTTTACAAGCCAAAACAGCTCTAAACAAATATGTGGCTGGATTTTGATGTGAGAGACAACAGGAGATGGACTTTTTGTGGATATTATGGACTCAATGTATTTTAGTTAAAAACATCTTAATGATGGATTTGTTTCAGCTTTTGTCTCCTCAAGATGTTAACTGATGGACTGGAGTAGTGATGGGAAGTGCGGATTATTTTACCGACTTGGACCTTTGATTCTTTGAATCTTTTTTCGAGTCATTTCGTTCATTTTAGCAAAATATAATTAAAATGTTATGTGTTGCCTCCCTAACACATCTACTGCTTACACAATCGTTGATCACACTACAAACAAGACAAAACTATAATGCTATAAGAAACAGAAAAGATTAATTCATTGTTTACCTGGGTCTTTAGTCTATGATTAGCTCACCTCACCTCTTATCTGACAAGTTTTCAGGTTTGAGTCGTTCGTTCATCACGTGACAGCCCAATAAGCTTAACCTATGCAGTCTGAGCCGGAAAGAGAATTGATTAGTTCATCTCTCGGGTCTTCAGGTTTGAGTCGTTTGTTCATCACGTGACAGCCCCATAAGATGAACGAACGACTCCAAAAATGCGAAGACTCGAAACGGGTGAACTATTTCCAGTACAGAACCAAATAGGATGTTGCGCATGCGCGACTGAACGAATCACTCCCCGAGACGACTCGTTCGTCCCGAGTCACATTAAAGATTCGTTCAAAATGAACGAATCGTTCAAGAACGACCCATCACTAGACTGGAGTGTTGTGGATTACTTGTGGATTATTGTGATGTTTTATCAGCTGTTTGGACTCTCATTCTGATGGCACCCATTCACTGCAGAGGATCCATTGGGGAGACAGTGATGGAATGACACATTGATAAATAAACAGCCTCATCCTCCTCTTGGATGTCTTGAGGATGAGCACATTAACAGCACATTTTCATTTTAGGGTGAACTATTCCTTTAACTAAGTTTAAAAAATAGCCTGCTGTGACAAATGCATTACTTATTGTTGGCTAATGCATTAATGAACGTTAACTAATGTGAAATGTTACTGCATCTTAATTGCCAAATGGTAGAAATAAACATAATAAATCATCCAAATCATATGTTTGTGACTTAATTACCAAACTGAACTTTGACACATAAATTGACTGTAATTAATAGAACCAGAAAATAAATGTGTGCCTAAATAAAAACATGTAATGACGATGAACCATAACTAATGCATTGTTTTTAGTTTAGAAAGTACATTTAAAAAATACAAAGAAGAAGAAGAGAATGGTTATTTACATGCGGTAGATTTTTGTCAATCAAAGTGCTGTCAACAGTCGAAATGGTTCAAATTTTATTTATAATGGTAATTCGTTACGAACTGTCGACATAAGAGTTCTGACAGTCCTGAGCAAATGCTATGCTAATTAATATTCCTGGGATCATTAATATTCATGAGATGGATTTCATTGTCAAAATCTGTCTATCACCCACACAACTTGTTCATTGTGACGGTGGATCTTCTCTCTCTATCTGTCTGTCTCTCTTGTACTCCAGGCACGTTATATCTCACCGGTGACTTTTGATCTTATAAACAATTCATCATTTAGCACAACAACCGCGCTCGTCTGTAAACACGCACCATCTGTGTGACTCTGACAGACAGAGGCACAGACAGGCACCTGGCCAGAGCCACATCGAGAGCGGCTCAGCCCCGCGGCGACTGGCGCGTTTGGCGTCTTCGTTTCGCTGCGACTTCAGCGCTAACTTTGAGCCAAACCCGCCATCGCTCCAGAAGCCGGAGCTCGTCGTGGCTGCCAGCTGCAAGAGGCAGAGGTCGAGGGGCAAAGGTCGCCCACGTCAGTGGCGATCGTCGCCAGCGGCGGCGCGACGGAGGCCGTCAGGGTCTCGCGCATCTGTCGGGAAGAAAGCAGCCGCGCGCACGTGTGTGTGTCTTTTGGTAGCGGCGTTTGCGCGGGTGGTCCTTCCCTCGGGCGACTCGATGAGAATATTGCAGAAGCTCTTTCACAATCACTTTATTAGTTCCCCCACGGTAAACGCGTCTTTATTGAGTCTCTGGCGATTCGGTGCAGGGAAGGCTTTCTGCTTACTATTCAGGCCTTGTGTTGGGTGTACAGATGAGTCCACAGAAACACACACAAATCAGTGTGCTGCAAACAAACTTACTTTTATACAAGACCACAGCAGCTCCTGAAAGAGTTTGCATGCTGAAAGGTGTGTGAATGTCATTATAATAGAAAACAAAATATCAAAGGAAGTTGGACATTTAAAAAAAAGTATCGTGACATTTTGTGGTCGTTAAATGTTAGCATAACATGTTGGTACACTTTCCGGGTTTTTAGACAAAGGGCCAGATTTACCAACAGCTTGCACCAGTGCAAACCACCTTTTGCCGTTAAAATAGTAGTGTAAAGACGTGCAGTGATGAAATAGCACTGAAAAGGCATTGACACGGTTATTTTTGCACCTGACCTTACTGAATATGCATTTATAGGAGTTTCCCTTTAAAACGCAAAATTTATGGGAGGAGAGTATTAAAATCAATCACGCAACACGTTTTACTAATGTTTGCGCTCGTCAAATGACTCATATTTGCACTATTATTTAACGGCCAAAAAAAGCATGTCTTAAAGCAAAATCTTGGTAGGTCATCATGCTGGTCATCATGGAAATTATCTGGCTGTGTCTGTGTTCTTTAATGTGTGCATTGTCAGTAAATCGGCGCTTTTATGGAATTGCGCTCTAACACTAATTTGCCCTGTTTAGTAAATCTGGCCCAAAGTAATCCAAGGTTGGAATTAAAAGAACATCTTTCTATGAGGCGCCACGTAGGATTTAAATCAAATTTCGCTTAGAAATACATAGATGTATTTATACATGTAAACACGTGCATATACACCTATAGAAATTACTTGCATATACATGTACACTATTGGATGTTCAAAATATATATATGAAATACACGTGCACAGTAATATGAAATGCATACCAATACATCTTGTGTTAGTAATGAATGCATATACACTTGTGAATAACTTGTGTATACATATAAACATGCATACGCCTATAGACACTCGCTTATACGTATAAACTTGATCCATGCATATACACCTACAGCAACACGCACATATATAGATATATATATATATATATATATATATATATATATATATATATATATATATATATATATATATATATAAACTCGCTGCATGCAGACACACCTGTACATACTCGCATATACATATAAACTTGATCCATGCATATACACCAATAAACACTCGCACATACATATAAACTCGGTGCGCACATACACAACCATAAAACACACGCATACAAAATAAATTTCAAAATTTCAATCTTGCCTATTCAATTTTGATTCATAAACTTGATTATAAACTTGATCCATGCATATACACCTACAACACCACGCACATATACATATAAACTTGCTGCATGCAGACACACCTGTACATACTCGCATATACATATAAACTTGATCCATGCATATACACCAATAAACACTCGCACATACACTGTAAAAAATGCTGTGCCCATTTTTCTCAATAAAATTGTGGCAACTATTTGCATTAGACTTTTACGTATTTTGAAATTATTTTATTCTTGTTTGTTTTATTAGACTTTACATGTTTCCAACGTGAACTCTTAAGTAATGGCAACTCGATTTTTTTTTTTTTTTTTCAATTGGCAACTCATTTTTTTTTTCAGTTTACAAAATATAGTTGTAAGTTTGTAAAATAAGCTATATTTTTGTATTTTAAAGATGTATTCAATCTGTATTTAAATATTTCTATTTTTTTTTCTACAATAGGAGATCAGTAATGGTAAGCGGAAGCTCAAGCATTTTTGCTCGATGTGTGAGAACCAGTGAAGTTCATTCTTGTGTTATGCAGCATGTTTAAGCTTCTGCAAGAACCAATGAGGTTTGTTGTTATGTGTCAAGCAAGTACTTCTGTTTATGTTTACTGATCAACATTTATATGTGAATAAAATGCTAAATTCAAACTGTTCATCATGTGAAGCAATCATGGCTCTGCAGAAAATTTTAATTAAAAACTGCTAGATTATGAACTTTTTAAAGTATCAAAGTGGTAGTTGCATGGACTGTCAAAGGAGGGAGAGAAATCTCTCAGATTTCATTTAAAATATGTTCATTTGTGTTTCGAAAATGAATAAAAGTCATACGGTTTTGGAGTGACAAACAAGTAAATGGCAAGAATTTTCATTTCTGACGTGTGGGATTGTTGATGGCAAGTGATTGAATCTTCTTGGATTTCCAAGGCATCTTCATCATCCAGATCCTGTGAAGTAAAAACTGTTTTAGTCAACAAAGATTTTACTTTCATTTCAATTAATTTCATTGAAAGTGCTGATTTAGAGTGATTTATTTCTTTTTTTATTATCATATTCTATTATTATTATTATTATTATTATTATTATTATAATATTCTAAAACAACTGCTTGTCCACCGAAATAAAGAATAACAAGCACAAACTGTTAACTGGTAAGAAGTAGAAACACAATTATATTTAATTTATACCCCATTACAATAGTGCCTATTCTTACCTTTTTCAGGGCAGTTGGTCTCTGACGGAGAAGATTTTAGTCTTGTCTCTTGCTTCTCACGTGATAATGCTTCAGTAGTGCCCCAGTCATAATGAGAGCTGGTTCATTTTGACATCAAACTCTTTAAAGGGGTCATCGGACACCCACAAGTTGATATGATTATTTAGGGTCTTAATGAAGTCTATAATATACTTTGGTTAAAAATTCTCAATGGTAGTGTAAAACAACACTCTTTTCACCTCGTCAAAATGAGCTCTGCAACCCTAACCCTAACCCATTCAACATGTAAAAGTGAACTTAGCATCCAATGACTCCTTTAAATTTAAAGCAAAACAAACGTAGCGATTACTCCGTGACATGTTCCCCAAAACATGTCTTACCCAAATTCAGCTCAGTCATTTATACAAATGCTTTAGGATAAACTTTTGCCAAACGCTTAAAGATACTTATACTTATTTCATATAATTTCAACACAATTAAATAAAAGACACAAATACTGTATATTTACGTTGTATACAAGCAGTAACTTTAAATCACTGAGGAGCTGCATAACGAAAAACGGTGATTAAGGTATGCAATTCAAGGCTAAATTATATAAAACAGCTACTGAAACAAACATGTAACGTTATATTTGTGATGACATTTTTTTTGATATCAACCCTTTAAATGTCACTCCCATTTTTGAACACAGACAAGAAAATGTACTATCCAGACTTACATTTTTAATAATTAATGAATGAAAACATTTTGTAATATGATTTTGATGTACATTTTCCATGGTAATGCAATGTCTGATATTAAAATGCCTTTTAAAGGATGAATTTTGAGATTTTAAGTTTTGAACTGATATATAATTTCTTATAATTTCTAAAGCGTGATAGGGAAAAAGGAAACGAAGAAAGTCTTTTGTGACAAAGGTACATCATGTTATGATGTAGATTTTTTAAGTTGCACTCTTGACATATATTAATCTATTACTTTTCCTACATAATTTGTAACACAAAAATATGGTAAAATATCTCTTTAGGAGTCTTAGACCTTTCCAACAATGTATATTTTGTCGTGATTAGGTAAATTTAGGCATCCCACAGGGTGGACGGTGACAGTTAAAGGGGTAAAGCATTCCACCACTAACGTAATCCGCTCATTATTAATGTATTTCTTACCTTTTTCTGTGCCGCTGGCCTCTGACGGAGAAGATTCATGACGGAGACGCGACTGAGTCATAAACGCTTATGTCAAACTCCTCAAAATGAAAGAAAAATAAAGCGATTACCGCATGGCACTTTCCCCAAACTCCAGTATAACGTTAGCCAAACTCCGACACTGAAACGTCACCGCTCACTCCGACTGTTCAGTCATTTGTAACGTTAAATGCTTATGAAACTACTTTTAAAGACATATATTTCATATTATTTCAACAGATAATTAAGGTATCTTACGGCATATTGAGCACATAATCCAAATTACAACTAAATTACAGACGTAAAACCCAATTAATCCAGAACTATATAACTCACATGCTTAATACTGAGTGGATAAAAACCCTAAAACAAAGTATATTGCTTAAAGTAGTGTTGATAAAGAAAATGAAAAACGGCGTGAAATCGTTAGCCGATTTTAGCTTCAAGGCTAAATGCAGGAGTACATATGAACCAGCAAATAAACCAAACATGTTCCTTTGTTATTGCATACTTGGTGATATTTAAAGCATTCGACAGTTAATCTGCTCATATGTGATTTAATTCCTACCTTTTCAGCGCCCTTTGGGTTGATAGCCATGGAGAAAAATGCAGTCCTTCTCACCCATTGAACCGAAAATTCAAAATGGCCTCAGTCAAGATCACGTTAGCAGCCTAATCCACCCGTTAGTCTTTTAAGTACATTTTACTTAAACAGATCTCTTAAAGGCACACATCCAAAAAGCCTTGTAAATTTTACTCAATATTATACATACAACATTTAATTGAAAAAACACGTGTTTGCAACAAATTGATATTACGTATGTTACTCAAATTTTCAAATTAAATCACCATACATAGTTTTATTTGTTGAAAATATTGATATTTTCTTGTTACCATTACAATTGCCTCATTTTGAGTCATTTTTCTCAGTGTACATATAAACCTTTAATATGCTATATTAAAGGTCTTTTAAAAACACTGTTTTAATGCATTAAGTCACGTTAAGCGTTTCAAAATGCCCCGGCATCTGGAGATTCCGCCGGAAGTGCCGCTGCTTTCTTTTACATGAAATGCCTTCTGTTTGCACTGAAAGGTTCACGCACATCCACATATGAAATCACTTGCATATATGTATATACACAACTAAAGCAATGAATCAAAGTTGAATAGGCAAGACTGAAATTTTGAAATTTATTTTGTATGCGTGTGTTTTATGGGTGTGTATGTGCGCACCGAGTTTATATGTATGTGCGAGTGTTTATTGGTGTATATGCATGGATCAAGTTTATATGTATATGCGAGTATGTACAGGTGTGTCTGCATGCAGCGAGTTTATATATATATATATATATATATCTATATATGTGCGTGTTGCTGTAGGTGTATATGCATGGAACAAGTTTTCCATTGAAAAAAAGTAACTAATGCAGTTAGTTACTTTTTAGGGAGTAACAATACTGTAATTAATTACTTTTAAAAGTAACATTCCCCTACACTACTGACAAGCATTTACTGTATGATAAATTAAAATATAATTTAATGTCATTTTTTATTGAAACTTGTATGTCATGTATTTAAATATTTATAAAAATGACATTTTTTACAATTTAGTGCATTCAAGTTATATTAATTTAAATATAATATTGAATATTGAACACTACAGTTAAAACAATAAACTAATTTAATTTGTTAGTCAATACATACAAATAATGTACTTATCTAGAAGATTATTAAAACATAATTTAAAATGTACTTTAAAGGAACACTCCACTTTTTTGAAAACAGGCTCATTTTCCAACTCCCCTAGAGTTAAACAGTTGAGTTTTACCATTTTCAAATCCATTCAGCCGATCTCTGGGTCTGGCGGTAGCACTTTTAGCATAGCTTAGCATAGATCATTGAGTCCAATTAGACCGATAGCATCTCGCTCAAAAATGACCATATATAATGACAATATTTTTCCTATTTAAAACTTGACTCTTCTGTCTTACTTAGTGTACCAAGACTGACAGAAAATGAAAAGTTGCGATTTTCCAGGCTGATATGGCTAGGAACTGTACTCTCATTCCGGCGTAATAATCAAGGAATTTTGCTGCCGTACCATGGGTGCAACAGGCGCAGTGATATTATGTATTATGTAATATCATTGCGCCTGCTGCACCCATGGTATGGCAGCAAGGTTCCTTGATTATTACGCCGAAATGAGAGTATAGTTCCTGGCCATATCAACCTAGAAAATTGCAACTTTTCATTTTTCGTCCGTCTTTGTACACAATGTAACTATAGAAGAGTCAAGTTTTAAATAGGAAAAATATCTAAACTATTTGGTCATTTTTGAGCTAGATGCTATCGGTCTAATCAGATTCAATGATCTATGCTAAGCTATGCTAAAAGTACTACCGCCAGACCCGGAGATCGGCTGAATGGATTCAAAAACGGTAAAACCCACCTGTTTAACTCCAGGGGAGTTGGAAAATGAGCCTATTTTCAAAAAAAGTGGAGTGTTCCTTTAAAGTATAACATTTAATGTGACATTATTACAAAGGTCACTTTTTAAAAGTGTGTTAAGACAGTGTTTCTCCTAAAGTCACTTAAGTGGCCTTTAATTTCATGAATATGATAGTATCTACAAGTATATTGAATACTTTCAAGCTTTGAAGTACACTACAAGCGCACATTCAATACAATTAAGTATTCTTCTTCTATTTCACTTTCTATACTTTCTAATTGCTTATGCAATTGCTCTGTTAAACAGATGTTAAACACGTCATTATTTATTTTTGGCTGTCTCTTATAGTTTTACAGAAAATATGAACATTGCCAAATACCAAAGCCGTACCAGCCCTGAACTACACTGATGCATTTTCACATTGGGAATTTTTATAGATATATTGGCACATTGTGAGCAGAACGGACTGTGAAGCTTCCACATGAGAGTCAGCACGCTGAAGGATCTAGAGGGATTCTGTAGGGAGGAATGCTCTCAGATCCCTTGCCATATGTTTATCAACCCTATTACGCATAGGAATAGACTCAGAGCTGCTGTCTTGGCAAAGGATGCAAGTTTACCAAGGGTGCCAATATTTGTGGAGGACACTGCAGTGACATCAAACATATTATCACTTTTATATGTTTATTTGGAAGTGTTTACTATGATAGAATTGTATGATCTGCATTACTGCTTTTCAGATTTTATGGAATGGGTAGAATGGGTGCCGTTTCAAATAACCACTGTTAAAAAAAAAAAAATAAATAAATTCTTAATGCTTTTATGAACAGTATTGAAGAATCCATGACAATGATTCATTCAGGCTAAGTTTGCAGAAGTCCCAAGTGTGTAAATGCATCAGTTCATTTAATGTTATTTTAATTCAAGAGAAAATTGAAACTTGCAACACCCGTTTTAGACTGTTTCCCAAAAGCGTTTTCGTTTGATGTATTTTCCTACTGAACACAAAAGAATCTTTAAGTCATTCTGGCCGTATAACAACAGCTCATAATGACCATGGTTGTCTAGCTGAGACAATTATAACCGTAAATGAAATAAAAGCAGTTCATGCGTCTCTGGCACTTTATATTAAAGGAATAGTTCACCCAAAAATGAACAGCTGCTGAAAATGTGTTGCTCCTCAGGCCATCCAAAATGTAGATGAGTTTGTTTCTTCATCAGATTTGGAGAAATGTAGCATTCCATCACTTCCTCACCAGTGGTACTCTGTAGTGAATGGGTGCCGTCAGAATGTGTCACATGTGTTTGCTGAAGACGAAGTAGACAAATTAAGTTCCTAGAGACGACTGATGGAGAAGGATCTGATGGACTCAGATCCTTCTCCAGGTGATGGTACAGAGCAACACCGCTGGCACTGGAGACCGAGGCCGACCGAGTCGTGGCGACGAGAGCCTGGGGCGACGAGAGCCTGGCGCGGAGCCAGAGTGCCCAAAGACTGAGGTGGAGCAGAAGGGAAGAAGGAACCTGCTGAAGCCAAAGGGGTGGAAAGACTGAGCGTGATGAATGACCAAGGAAAAACTGGTGGCGTGACCCAGTGGAGCTGCAAGATTAAGGGTCTTTTTTGTGGAGCCCAAGGGTGGGAGGAGCCAAAACAGAGCCGACAGGTAGACGGGCCAAGGTGGAATGAAGGGATCAGAGACCGGAGGCGGAGCCACAGGATTCTCTCGCTCAGGCGAGGCTGGTGGTTGCAGGACCTGAGACTTCATGTCACAGCAAGGTGTTCCTGGGGAAGACAAAGCTTCCAGTAGAGCAGGGGTTCTCAACTCAACTCAAGCCTGCGAGATACATTTTCCTACAGAGTTTAGCTCCAATCTTGATCAAACTCACCTGCATGTAACTTTCTAATGATCCTAAAGACATTGATTATCTTGTCCAGGTGTGTTTGATTAGGGTTGGAGCTCAACTCTACAGGAAAATGGATCTCGTGGGCAATCAGGAATCAGGAGAGAAATCTGCACAGATCAAGAACCCTTTCCAAGCCAAAACAGCTCTAAACAAATATGCTGCTGGATTTTGATGAGAGACAACAGGAAATGGACTTTTTTCCATTATTATGGATTATGGACTGCAGGAGCAATGGTTTGAAGTTAATGTCTTAATGATGGATTTGTTTCTTGCAAACATGCAGCTTTTCACATCTCAAGATGTTAACTGAAGGACTGGATTATTGTGCCATTTTTATCAGCTGTTTGGACTCTCATTCTGACGGCACCCATTCACTTCAGAGGATCCATTGGTCACCAAGTGATGGAATGCTACATTTCTCCAAATCTGATCTTTGGGTCGACCTATTTTTTTACATTTTTTTTAAGTTATTGGTATTGGTCATTTTCTAAAGCCCTTTCAAGAATTCTTAATTTTGACATTTTTTTATTTTTACACCAGACATGTATATCGGTTCAAAATATCAGTTATCGGTCTACTTGATCTGTAATAATATGTATCACCAATTCAGTCGGACAAGAAAAACACACTTTGGTAGACCTATAATCTAGCAGTTCTCAATTCCATACCTTACAGCTCCCCGCTCTTCACATTTTGTATGGATCGCTTGTCACTTCAGATGTTTGTTCTGTTCGACTGTAAGTGCCCTGCGAAGTGGACATCACAGGATATTTATTTACAGAGGTCTATTATGTCACACTTCATGCTTGTGCTCTTGGAGTAGGGAGCAATGAACACTGTAGGGATCATGTCAGTCAGAATACAGGTCACGCATGGGGCTCACTTCCGATGAGCTGTAGATCTGGACTGGAGAACCGCTGTGCTAATCTGATCCTCCAATACATGTAAAAAGTTTTTCAGTTTTTCAATTTTTTTTTTTTTTTTTAATGAATGGATTTTCTGTAGTTGGGTGAACTATTACTATGTAAGGATCTACACTGTAGTTACTCTGCTAGGACTGATCTGATGAATCTTATTCACACATGTAGAAGTAACTCAAATGAACAGATTCTTTTTGTCGCCGCTGTATGTTTGTTTTTCCCTGTAACTCTGAAACTCCGTCTTTGATTCACTACAGCACGTGTCGGTGTCCCGCGCTGCACCGCTCCAGCTGTCTGCTTCCCCTCGCGTTCAGTTTGAGCGTCAGATGGAGGGATTGTTTCCTCTGATCGTGGCACATCAGACCTCTGCTGCTCGGCACATGGATAAAATATGTCTGTACATATCGTTCCTGACAGTCCATAGATCAGAGGGAATGAGAGAGACAGACAGGTATGAAGAGTTTCCCACTTTTTCGGTGAGGTTAATGGACGCCTCATGAGACATCTGTCCATTTTAAAGCAGAAAATTGTGTGTGGGCGATATGTAAACATGGACACAATCAAACTAGTTTGTATTTGTGTTTGTAGTCCTTTTTCAGGGTGGATGGTATATTTAGAGTGCTGTGTGTTCAGTGTGAAAAGAGATGAACCGGGGCCCGTGTGAAAGAGTTCAGGCCAGAGTTGCATTTCTGACACCGATTCAGCTGCTAGAGAGCAAACAGAGGAATCAAGCTGTCCATCCAATTCACGAAACCTGTCTGGATGAGTTGGTTGCGTTGCTTATTTTGAGGCATTTATCTGTTTCTTCCCTCAAACTGAATAATAATAATTCATATGTGTTTTGTGTGTATATGATCAGATGCCGTTTTCTGATTTTCATTCTGTTTCCATACAATCGCTTATGTGGAGAAAAAAAAAAAAAAAAAAAAAAAACCCAAACCGCATTCAGAGGCTTCAATCAGCAAAGATCATTAACCTTTATGGACGGCCGCTCGCGTCTGAGCGATGGCTTCCTCTGACTCACCGCCAGATCAACCTAGCGTGCTAATGAAGAACATTTAGACGCTAGATGCTAATGGCTGAGGAAGGATAACCTTCTCTTGATCTGTTACCTCTGAGAAGATGAGAGGCCAATAATGATAGAGAAAGAGATATTGAAAGACAAGGGTTGAAAACTAACCAAGATGAGTTCGATTAAAAGCTGGATGGCAAACCAATTTCATCCTTTGTCTCACTAATAACAATATAGCCAAATCATGCCACACTAATGCACTGGATTTGGTGGGAATTCACTGTGGTTTTTGGAAAAGATGGCACATGAATATATGATCAGTCAAAATAATCAGGAAAAAGCTTAGGACCAGCTTACATACATAAATACAGTAATAAGTTTAAAGTTTTTGTTACCAAAATAAACTTTGTTTTAATGAGAAATGTATAATGAACTAACAAAATGCAATGATACAAACCAAACCGTGAGAAGTTTTTGAACCATTGCACTGTTACTCAGCAAATACAGATGAACCAGTGAATCCAAATGGATGAACACAAACTCCAGACACCTTCCTCACTTAAGGAAACTCAAACCCTGCAGCCTGTCCTCTGATTTATGTAATGACTTTCCTGTTTAATATCTCACCGCTGCTTCTGTTATGACTGAACGTTTCATATATTATGACCACTTTTTATGGAAAGTAATTGGTATTGCACAGTAATCTCTCTCATAATTGCTTGTAATTTAGGGTTATTAGCCTACTATTATTAAGTGAAACCATTTTCATAACACAAACTAGTATAGAAATAAGTGCTTTAATTCAAGTAAAGATATATATATATATATATATATATATATATATATATATATATATATATAAAGATGAATCTGTGCATCTAAATTACTTTAGTTTTCAAATTGTGGGAAAAGAAAAGGAAAGGAAAGGATGTGACGTGTGGCCAAGTATGGTGACCCATACTCGGAATTTGTGCTCTGCATTTAACCCATCCAAGTGCATGCACACAGTAGTGAGTAGTGAACAAACACGCACACGCCGTGAACACACACCCGGAGCAGTGGGCAGCCATATTGATATCCCCGCGCGCCCGGGGAGCAGTTGTGGGATCCGTGTCTTGCTCAAGGGACTCACCTCAGTCGTGGTATTGAGGGTGGAGAGAGCGCTGTTTATTCACTCCCCCACCCTCAATCCCTGCCGGACCTGGGATTCGAACCCGCAACCTTTCAATTAGAAGCCCACATGCACACATTTCTAAGGCTCTAAATGATCAACATGATCAAAACATTACTGTTAAACCTGATTCACTCAATCTACTCCATTGGAAATCCTTGTATCCAGTAAAAGGACTTTTAGTGCAGTTGTATAAAAACATCCACCTTCACCTGGTGCTTCACATGTCTTTTTGCTGTCAAATCTTGACTGATTTTTATCAACCAAACGCCAGAATAACTGTAGTAATATTTCCAGATGAACACTTACTGGACTGAAGCAGCTTGGTTTTACTTGATTCTCCATTAATTATTTTGTAGAAAAATCAATGAGTGTCAAATCTGATCATCAGGATCTTTTGAGGAACGTTTGTTTCCAGAAGCTTTACTTTCACTGTTCCTCAGTGGAGGAATGATCTTTCCAAGCCTCCAAAACTTCTCACATCTTTTGAGGAACGTTTATTTGTCCATCTCTCAAACATCATTGGATTGGATTGCATTGCAGTATATGTTTGGATAATTTCAGTCTCATCTTACTAAGACATATTATTGGAAATACAGAGTGATGACTGATATTTAAATCATTTTATGTCAGTATTTGCTGTACTGTTATAAACTATTATACCTGTATAAAAATCAACATCTGTAGCAAATTCATATTTTTTGCTCAGTCTGAATAAAATTGAGCTTTGAACTTTTTCTCCCATGTTCTCACTATATCACACTAAATGAGCCATAAAAGCCTGATGGATCAAATTTGGCACTCAATAAAAACACACGTGCAAACTTAGATATTTTATTTCCAAAAATAATATTTGTCTGACTATTATTTCAAGTCATAAATCCCATGCGTTGCACAAGATAAAAACAAACTGAAACGGTAAGCTAAAATACAAATCAAAGCTATTTATAAGCTTGAGAGAAACATGAGCATTACATATGGAAGTTAGTTTAGCGAACAGATCTTTGAAGAGTTCCTTCCTGAAACGAGCACAATGCAAAGGCGAATCCAGCGCGAACCGATCTGAACTCTGGAGTCAGACTGAACCCGTGTGATGTTTGCTGAGGGAGTCTTCAGGGAGTCTGTGGGCAGACACGAGATACGTCTGACCTGTAGACCACAAACCAGAAAACACACAGCGATCTTCTCAGACTAATTGAAATGGGACAGATCCTCGCTCTAGAACGACTCTGTGGGCCTACGGCCTTTCACGAGCGGCAGGATTTCCCACACTCGGTGTTGACGTTACAGGAACCCGTGTTAGCGTGAGAGATCAGATGCTAGCGTTAGCTTTGAAGTCTCCAAGCCAGTTGGCAGAAGATGCTGTTGGGCTGTGGAAACTAGCAGAAAATTGCCTGCTGAGAGACGGAAAGTTCACGGAGGAAACATTACCTTTTCATTACTCAGAGTGTTGTGAGGTTGCCATGATCGTCAGACTGATTTCCGTTTAAGATACGGAGAGCAGATCGCTGCAGAAAAAAACTACAATCCTCCGTTGATTCATACGAGTGTCATCCGTGTTTTTCTCACAGCCGTAATTCGCCAGTGCTGATCAATAAGTCCATCGCAGGATCTTGAAGAATGATCGTTGTCACAGTATAATATCAGAACGTCGCTATCAGACGAAGCATCAATATCCCGCTGTTATTTACGAATCTACTGGTGATTATTCATCGATATGGTTAGGAAGTGTCAGCGTGTTCGTCCGTAAATCAACTTACTCTGGGTTGGATGAACATTTTATTTACATCATGGATAGTTTGAGTTATTTTATGTCATACTATGTCATTTTAGTCAAAATAAATCACAATTTAGTTCACAATACCCATGTGGGAATGGCTATTTTGGCCATATCTTAGGTTAAATCATTATTATTATTATTATTATTATATATTGTTATATTTTCTTTGTATTTTCATTGTAATTATAGATTTAGTATTTTTGTTGTGGTTGTATCATTTTTATTATTTTAATGATTATTATTATTTTTTTTCCTTTTGTGAGGAGAAACCCTAATTATCAATTAGAGCGCTGTAAATGTAACATTACTGTAACTTTTAATTTTTTTTTTTTTTTTTTTTTTTTTACTTTTTTCATAGTAGTGTGGTACCAAGTATAGCAAACACACTGTTGATTCATTACCATCATACGGCCCTGCTCTGCATTACCTGGATGTTTGTAGCCATTATATTCACCTTCCTGTTATAAATTAGTGTCTGACGCCTGACGTTTTGAGGATGCAGATACGCCACATGCACGCTTTACTGTCTTGACTTTATTTTGCGGCGAGTGTTTAATTGACTGGCACTACACCAGTCTTCCTGTATCGGAGCGCTTCATTGAGGAGCGTGTTTCTGCTGTGCGCTTTCACAGCCGATAAATCAACAGGAGCTGGATAATGTGGCTGAAGGAGATGCTCGGCCTCCTCTCTCGCTCCTCCATCTCCTGGGAGGGGCCGTAATCCTCTTAAAACACTCTTAAGCAGCCATTTGTCATCCGGCGTGTTACTGGCACGTCCCGAGGTCCTGAGAGAGGAGCAGCAGCATCTGCGGTGCTGCTCGTTCAGTGAAGACCGTAGTGCACACTACACGACACAAATTTGTCATATTTACATCTGTGACGAGTTTGAGACCAGAAGCTCCAGACTGCAGCTCATGTCTGTCAGTTGTGTGATGAGCTGTATTGCATTATCTTCTGTATTTATGTATTGTTTTCCAGTGAAATGTGAAATACACTGTTTATAGTATTTATTTATTTTTTTTCATTTTGTGTTTTTTATTTGTCATGCTTGAAACAAGAAAATAATAATAATTATATATATATATATATATATATATATATATATATATATATATATATATATATATATATATATATATATATATAATGTTCATGTTCTTTATCCTTTTTTTTATTTTGTTTTATACTCTTTTATTACCCCATGGACACTTTTTTTTATTTTTTTTCTTCTTGTTTTATGCATAAACCCACTGCAATGTTTTCAATATGTTATGCATAGTTATTAATTTTTCAATATGTTATGCATAGTTATTTTTTATATATTTATTTATTTATTTTTTTTTTCATCTGAGATCTTTTTGTTAACATCTTAAATAATCTTGCGTTTTTAATCAAATATATCTTGATTTAAGAAAGTTTAGCTATGTGTACTGTAAAATACAGATACAAAAACATAAGTATATTAAGTAAGAAGATCATTTTTGCAGTGTAAAAAATGCATTCATTATTTATTTTATTTTATTTTATTTTATTTTATTTTATTTTATTTTCCCTATCATGGGTCTCTTGCATTATTTATGTATTTATTTGTTTCTTTATTTACTTACTTACTTAATTACTTTAGTGCTGTGCAATGATTAATCGTGATTTATCGCATCCAAAATACGTCCCATAGCCCATAAGTTTTTGTTTATGTAATATATGTGTGTGTAGTGTGTATATTTATTATGTATATATAAACACACAAAATAGCCTAAGATGCTGACATGCTGGCACTACTATATATATTTACAGTAGTCAACATTTGAAGTGGATCAAAACATTTCATCAAAGTTGTCCTAAAACCAAAAATAATACCTTGTCTTAAGACAACTTTGATTAACTTTTTTCATCCACTTAAAATGTTGACTGCTGTATATACATATTCATGGATATATTTAAGAAAAGTATGTTTATATATTAAATATATTTATTTATATATAATATTAATTATATCAATAAAAATATATACATGCAAATGCATGTAAATATATAAAAAATCATACTGTGTGTGTGTGTGTGTATATATATATAATTATAAACTGTACACACATATATTATGCAAACAAAAACTTTTATTTTGATGTGATTAACTGTTGCACAGCACTTTCCCAAGCATCCTCTGTAGTCTAGACAGTTGTTAGGAACCGCCTAGCTTTAAACAAATCACAAGGCTGTATTACTGGAGTGCTTTATGTTGTACAATGAAATGTGAATATATATTATGAGTTTGTGTTAATCACTGGCCTAATTGTGACAGGAAATTTAACCAAAAACCCATAAAAAAATAATCATAAAAAATAAATAAATAAATAAAAAACACAATCAACTCCAGTAAGTAAAAATGCTTGTTTCTTGGCCTACAAAATACATCATCCCTGCAGTAAATGATGCCAGAGATTTCATTTTTGGCCGAGCTGTCCCTTTAAATGTGCAGACCTTCCATCTCACGGTGTGCGGTTTGCCTAAGGTGTTTTCAACCCGTGCTGCTCATTCAGTGTTTTCTCCCCTAATCAGGCCACATTTCCTGCACGGCGTTCGCACTGTGGGGAACGCCGGGGTCTCAAACACGGATCAGAGATTTCTGCGTCCGCGACGGCAAACACCAAGCAGTTTCATGTTCTCCGCTGCGTTCGGCCGTCTCGAATGACTCAGCCGAGTGCGGTTAACCAAAGGCGTCGCCTGGTCCGGCACGGCCCAGCAGAGTTTGACGGAAACCCACAACGTCTCGAAGGCACGAGAGGACACCGGCGCTCGTGCTAATGGCCGTTCTTTGACTGAATGGCAGCGCACAATGAGAGAATAAACAATAGGAGCCCAGGGGCACGTGAGCGCCTCTGCCAGCGCTTCTTTGATGGTACAGTTGGGCTGATTGGAACGCTCTCGCCGGCTTTTGCCAGATTTCAATAGTGTCAACAATGCAGCTCTCGGGCAACACAAACAGGCAGCGCTGCAGATAAGATGCGGTAATCAGAGCAGCACAGCCAGCGTGTAACGCGATTTAACTCAATTTATATGTAAATGAAATATTTTGATTATAATGAGCTTACTGTGTCAAGTTGTATGGAATGGAGTTTGTTTGTCTTCCTGTGCAAGAAGCACGAACAAATTTATTGCCTGAATCTCTCTCGCTATCTCTCTCCTCTACAGACCGGCTTCCCAAACTTGGCTGGTCGGAAATAAATGGGAGCCGAGCGCAGTAAAATCGCCTGGAACGGAGGGCGGAAACACGCTGCTATCGCTCGGCCTGCATGTTTTTAATTGACTCGCGGCGAGATCTCGGTGTCTGCCGTTCGCGGTCGGTGCCACACGCCGCGTCATTAGCGCCCGAGCTGTCAGATTTGTTTGAAGCGCAGAAATAATTCGGTTTTATTTCCCTTGCTCTTGACGTTCGCACGCGAGCAGAAACGCTCTTGGCTGGATACAAAACTGAGCCTCAACCTTTTCAAAAATGAAGGCATTTTTCATTTATTTTTCAACAAATGCTGCTTAACCCGAAGATGCCGGGAGGTCACGCTAAATATCACACTGGCCTAATTTAGTTTCCATTCCTAGTTTTTGCTTACAAAAATGATATAGAAATACAGCCTGATGATTTGTATGTGTGATTTTCTAACAATAGCCATTAACACCAATTATTTGATGGGGGAAAAAAAAAAAACTTTGCATCATAAAGGCACAGTTTATCTATGTAGATGAGTTTGTTTCTGGAGAAATGTATTCCATCACTCCCACCAATGGATCCTCTGCAGTGAATGGGTGCCGTCAGAATGAGAGTCCAAACAGCTAATAAAAACATCACAATAATCAACACGTAATCCACACCACTCCAGTCCATCAGTTAACATCTTAAGAAAACATTTTTAACTAAAATACGAGTCCATAATCCATAAACGCTTCCTCCAGTGAAAAAGTGGTCTGGTCTTAATCAGGAGAGAAATCTGCGCAGATCAAGAACCGTTTACAAGCCAAAACAGCTCTAAACACATATGTGACTTTTTGGTTTTGATGTGAGAGACAACAGGAGATGGAGGAATGATGCATTATTATGGATTATGGACTCATATTTTTGTCAAAAATGTCTTAGAGGAGAAGTCCACTTCCAAAACAAAGATTCACATATAATGTACTCACCCCCTTGTCATCCAAGATGTTCATGTATTTATTTCTTCAGTCGTAAAGAAATTATGTTTTTTGAGGAAAACATTTCAGCATTTTTCTCCATATAATGGACTGATATGGTGCCCCGAGTTTGAACTTCCAAAATGTAGATTAAATGCGCCTTCAAACGATTCCAAATGCGGTTTTAAACGATCCCAGCCGAGTAAAAAGGTTCTTATCTAGCGAAACGATCGGTTATTTTAATAAAAAATAATACAATTTGATACTTTTTAATGTCAAATGCTCGTCTTGTCTTACCCTGCCTGGACTGTTTTTTTTTTTTTTTTTTTTTTTTTGTTCTGGTTAATGTCAGTTAGGGTGTGTCGCTGTTTTACCTTTTTTGTTAAGGGTGTTTGATCTTCTTTGCATCTTCACTTTGCAAACACTGGGTCGGTACTTCTGCAGTGATGTAGGATGATTTTGAAATGATTTTTGAAGTTGAGGGAGAAAATACGGTCTGAGTTTTTCTACATACTCTAACTGTCTTGAGCCAGAACACACAGGCAGAGCAAGACAAGACGAGCGTTTTAGATAAAAAAGTATTTAAATTGTATTTTTTTAATGAAAATAACAGATCGTTTCACTAGATAAGACCCTTCTTCCTCGGCTACAACCACATTTGGGATCGTTTGAAGCCGCATTTAAACTGCATTTTGCAAGTTCAAATCGGGGCACCATATCAGTCCATTATATGGAGAAAAATGCTGAAATGTTTTTTTCTCAAAAAACATAATTTCTTTATGACTGAAGAAAGAAAGACATGAACATCTTGGATGACAAGGGGGTGACTACATTATATGTGAATCTTTGTTTTGGAAGTGGACTTCTCCTTTAATGATGGATTTGGGTGAGTGGTGTGGATTACTTGTGGATTACTGTGATGTTTTTTTTTTTGTTTTGTTTTGTTTTTTATCAGCTGTTTGGACTCTCATTCTGACGGCACCCATTCACTGCAGAGGATCCATTGGGGAGACAGTGATGGAATGACACATTTACACAAATCTGATGAACAAACAAACTCACCTACATTTTGGATGGCCTGAAAGTGAGCACATTTTTAGCAGTTCTTCATTTTTGGGTGAACTATTTCTTCCGCATAGTAGTACCACATAGTAGTAGTATAATCGTGTACCTCATTTGTGGACAGTGGCGTCCCTTTGCTATGTCCTTTATGAAATGTGTGAAATAAATGAGTGTCTGAGTGTAGCTAAAGCAGTATTGTGGTGCTCGGTTTTAATTGCTGCTTTGCAGGCACCGAATATCCGCATATGCATCATTGTGCTGCAAACTAATGGCGTGTGACGTTAGCGCTGAGTCAGCGCTTCACAGCATGTTAGAATCACAATAGCGAGAGGACACGAGAGGGAATGGCCTTTTGCCGAGCATGAAATGAAAATCGAGTTGTGAGAGCTGGTTGACACGCTCTTTTCATCCATTTCCGAAACAGGGAAAGCAGCACAGAGCAACTGAAAGCAGCGCGGCTATTCTCACGGGAGATTGACGAATGCTTTGCACCCGCCTCGGGAGAAAAGTCTGCAAATTCATTCACTGCTGGCAAACATGACATGACCAGCAAACCTGTTTCGCTTCACTCGCAGACTCTTTTCAAAAACCTAGGCAATATAAAGAAATTATTACACAATAACAGTAAATTTGTCATTTATTTCTAACACATTAGGATCCAAATTTTTTGCTTTTGAGTGTAATATCATATTGATATAATGCTATTTGGAACCATATTTGTCATGTGTTATTAATTCACTGCAGGCAATCATCACATGACCATTGAACACTGTTTTTTATTTATTTTTTTCCTACTGTACTGAGCCTAAATTTTCCACTTCAGCAGCATTTACATATATCAGACATTACAGTCTTGTTTCCATCTATACTCTCAAGGATTTTACAGAGGGGCTTGTTAAACTTTGCCTGATTTTATACATTTTATTCAAAAAAAAAAAAGGAAAATGCATTTCTTTGTTTGTTTGCTCTAGTTTGCTCTATTAGTCCATGCTATTGTAGTATCTCTAATTTTCTCTAACTAGGTGAATGTCCTGCTCAATGACCACTGACCACTGGTATAAACAGTATGAAGTGGGGCAGGTGTGTCACATCTGTTAGTGAATTCTGCATTTGAGCATGACCGGAACATTATCTTAACCAAACAGCATCCATTGACAATCAGCATTGAATGTGTGAGACAAACTAACAAGACATTCAGCTTAACCCAAAGATTCTGCATTGAACTGCAAGAACACAAAACATTCTCAGACCAGTGTTGAAGAAAAAACAGTTTTTTACCATTGAAAAAGACGCTAATCAAGGTCATTTTGATGAATACATTGAGCCTGCCAATGTGCCAGTTAATGGTGCAGATAATGGCGTATAAATGACCCCGTCCCAGAGAATCATCGGGACAGCCGTCCAGTCTCTCCGTCCGCTCTCAGTCCAGACCAGAGAAACCAAATTCTCAGCTGGCAGATGCATTGATCTGACAGTGAAACCCCCATGCATCAAATACAACCACTAATAATCAACTCTAATTAATATAATAATAATATATTGCATGCATTTATTTTTTTTTTATCCAGTCAGTAATTCAGCTTGAAACCTCATGAGCTGTCTTTGTCAGTATCCCACTCCTGTATTTTAATAAAAATGATAAGTTGTCACTGATTGCCTGCTTGCAGAGCCAAAATATCTATGCCACCCTGATCTGATTTGATCCTTTTTCAATCTAAGTGTGTTGGATGCTTCTCACCATTTGTCAACCCAATTGTATACACTAAACGCACTGTTGGTCACTTTGGATAAACACTTCCAGCAAATGCATAGATGCATAGATATCTCCTCCATATTAACTCACATAGAGGCATCACTCATGTCTGAAACATGAACCATGTTGGGAAAGTTTGGGGTTTTGGGCAGAAAAAAGTATAAGGAAAGGCATGTGAAGCCACAAATGCTGTTAACTTTGTGAAGGCAAAATCATGACTCAATTTAATGGTGACTTTGATAGGATGTTTTTCACATTTCTTTCTTTATATAGCATTTTAATGGGTTGTTTCAAAGCATCTTGACATTGATAAACAGGAAAACAGCAGTTTTAAAGGGATAGTTCACCCAAAATTATAAATGATATCATAATTTACTCTCGTTCCACACCTGTATGAGTTTCTTTGTTCTGCTGAACACAAAAGAGGGTATTTTGAAGAATGTTGGTAGCCAAACAGCTGATGGTAGCCACTGACCACCATAGCTTGCTTTATTTATTTATTAATTTGTTTATTTCCCGGCACTATGGAAGTCAATGTCTACAGGCAACTTCCTTTGTGTTCAACAGAAGAAAAAAGCTCATACAGGCTTGGAACAAAATGAGGGTACGTAATGATGACAAACTTTCCATTTAATGTTGTAAAATGTATTGATTATTGGATGTTTTATAAATGTTACTTGTTTCAGCACGTTTAGAGAACATTCAAAAGTAACATTCCCATAATGTTTGAAAATGATACAATGGAACGTCCCTTTAACTTTCACATAACCAAGAAAAAGCATTTTTAAAACATTTTAAAAACTGGATGTTTTGAACATTTCAAAACACATTGGGAAATAACATTTTCATGGGAACAGTACAGCAAAACATTCATAGAACATCATTTTGTTAGCATAGGGATAGATAATATAGTTCTTATTCAGTTCGGTGTTGTTTCAGTTCAGTTCAATAACAGCAGAAGCTCATCAATTATGAAACATTTTCAGTTCAGCTGTAAAGCAGCCTTACATCATAGTGTCTTAATCCAGTTCAGATCAATTTTTGTTCTCATTCGATAGTGGCAGTGCAGTTAAACCGATAGTATTACTGAATATTATTTGTCTTTTAAACCGTAGATGTAAAAACCTGTTACAAGGTACATTCCACCTGTTTGAAATTATAATTTTACATTAAAAAATGGAACTGAATGAACTCGCAACCCATTTCTGTTTTCATGATTTCATAATCAAATCACTGTCAGAGACAACAGAGGTGTGAGTGGATGTGTGTTCATCTCTGACAGACCCACAAACACGGCCGTTTCGAATGCAAAGACGCATCCATCTCTCACGCGGCTGACGTGAGCACATTAGCGCTGAAGAAGCGTCGCTCGCCGCTGTGGGCTGGGACTGTTTTATGAGCTTTGTTGTTCGTGTGACTTTTCTCACGCTGGTTCAGATCTTGACCGCCGGCAGGAACCCCCACCCCAATAGATTTATGACTGCTCCATTCCTCTCCACGTACAGATGGAGAAACTCATCGCGCCCGCTTCAGCTCCGCTCACAGGCCAGCCATTCATCAAAACTGGCGTGCGGAAAATACGTTTTATGAGGATGGAGCATATCAGTATTGGTTCTTTTAATTGCGGTATTGCACCAGTACGAGGCGACGGTCTTTCGAATGGCCGACATGGTGGACTCGCTGTTTGAACAAGGGCTTCTGCTTTTATCAGAGGTTTATGCAACAAAAAGGCACTTCTGTACTATGATTTAGTATATTTAGTCTCATAATCGATGACCGAGGTTTAGGCAGTATGATGTAATATCATATTACGCTAAAGATAAAGTCACATTATGCAATAAAGATATTTTCCATTATTTGAAAGCAGCTTTCTGTTGGTCAGCAGTGGTTCAAAATACTGAACCATTGTTTTGGCCAACAATCCAATTTATAAATTGTATTTAAAATGCATGAGACAACAGTTCAGCCAAGACCCTTGGCTTAATATAAGTCAGTGTGGTTTATCATGCAATAAATGTGACATTGTTGGAGTCAAGAAAAATGTAATTATTATTAGGCCAAAATGTAAGATTTATGCGTTCACTTATAACATTTCCATCCATTTGGATACACAGTTTTAAAATAAACTACAAAATGTAATACACTGTTTTCATCTAATGCATCTCCAATAGAAATTCCATTGGTAACGTTTTAGAAAATTCCAATCTGGAAGTGTAGGAACATCCTGAAACATTTCACTCGATGAACTCAGTGGAACAGATTAAAATGGATCTCGCTGTGTGTTTGTCTGAACAGACAACCTTCAGCAAAACCGGCTACAAATTCAGCATGTCCCATTAAAATCATGTACCATTTGATTATGAATAACATCAGCTTGCAAGGCCACATTTGTAGTGTGTCAGAATGTGTCAGAGCGACTGTGTGACACAGATAAATTCAGCTCATTCAGTCTGACCCCGGGGCCGCAGTAACGGGGGACTGTGGGTTGCCAGATCCTCCGCTGCAAGTCCACACTCTCTAAATGGACACAGTCTTTATGTGAAACCTGTTGACACCGGACACATTTGATTCCATAAAAATTACAAAGGCAACAAAAAAAATCACAAGAAAAACAAGATATTTTATCCATCTTGCAGTCACAAATAAATTATTGCCATACCCGCTTTGACAAAAGTATAATGTTTGTTTGTTTGTTTGTTTGTTTTTAGAATTTTACTTTATTTTCAATCTTTGGTTGATATAATCAAATTTTGCCACTCAGATCTAAAAGCGTCTTTACTCCACCCTTCTTTAATATAATTCTTGCTAATTTCCACTCATCAGCTTAATCTGGTGTCATTAAAATCAAAATTTCCTGTGATTCTAAAGCCATTAAACATTTTCAAACACTATTAATTATTTAATTAATTTTCAATCAGTCACAAACAGAATTAGCGTGTGATTCAATAAATGCACGACACTCATTTGCTGTTTTAGTCATATCGTATAGCGCATCTCAGCTAACCAAGAATACGTTCTAAGAATGTTGTGCTAAAGTTCCTGTTAAGTTATGATCTCTGAACGTTCGGTTTTTGAAACATTTCTCTTGGTTATACAAACAGAATGTTCTATTTATGGTTTTTACAGAAGTTAAAATGGGAATGTTACTTTCGTTCTGAAATAAATAGTAACATTTATGAAATGATGTATCAACGTTTTTTTTTTGTTTTGTTTTTTTATGCTGACGTAAGAACACATAACTTTGCTTCGAGAACTTTGCGTTCTAGTTTCAATTCTTGTGTTTCGTGGAAATCTGTTCGAGTGCTGTTGTTTTATTACTGTTTATATATACTTGCCACTACTACCCAATAGCTTCATGTGGTTATCTGAACAACTTTGTCTTTTGCATGGTGGATGACCTGTCATGTTGAGAGAAATTTCATCAGCTGTCCTTTCATAAACTAGTACTGCAGGACAGATGATGTTTTGGGTTGTAAGTTCGAGACTGTCTTATCTCGATACCTTCAGCACATTTGGCCCAATCGTGCCCCGGGTTGCCAGAGCGGCATTGGCAGAATCGGCGGCTCGCTTCGGGTTGCCAGGTCAGTCTCAGAGCGCTGGTTCTGAGGTCTGGAGAGGTTTCACACAGTCTGTCCAAATGGACCTGTGCGACCGCGGACTGAATATGCTGAGGGAGGCGGTGCCAAGTCTGGCTGGCAGACGGCAAAAGGACTACAGCTGTGGAGAGATTACATTTACTTTGAAACAATGTTCGCTTGCAGCTAGAATCCACGTCACTGAAAACACCCGTACGTGCGAGACATCTGCTAATCGTGCTCCTGCTTTAGTTTTGAAGCTGGGCACAAATTTAAATTCAGAAAACCACTGTAGTGATGAATGTTTGAAGTTCAGCCCCTGTTGAAACGTTGTTGCTGCTTCTACAAATAAAGTCTTCTACATGCAATGCCTGGTACAGTATAATTATTAACATGGGACGTGACTAATGTGCTACATTACACATTAGGCCTACATTTAAGTGAAACATACTGACTTTTTTTTTATTTTTCTTTATTAAAGTGATAAATAAATATGATAAATATGATATATATAGACCCTGGTCACTGTATTTGACTTATATTGCATTGGAAAGTGCAGCATGAACATTGTTCTAAAAATCTTTTGTGTTTGACAGTACAAAACAAGTACAGTCATCTATTAACTATAAAACATCCTTCAGGATTAATCAGTCAGTAGACACTTTGCCCCACTTGGTTCTTTCAAATATCTTGTTATTTCTAATAAGAACATTTACCTAATACACTAGAGGTGTGGCGCTGTACAGCTGCGTGTGTGTATGTATGTGCCTCCTGCGGCATATAGAAACATATAACATCTACACATGAATGATCGCTCACTGGAGGAAAATCTAGTGCCCTGCGGACTGTATATGTGAGTGTGTGTGTGTGTGTGTGTGTGTGTGTGTGTGTGTGTGTGCTTTTGGTCAATACAATCTTCTGAGGGTCTGTTTTAGTCCACTGTCTGTTCCTAACAGCCCCTCGACCTGCTGACGTATCGATTTCTCTCTGGTGTAAATTGACAGAAGTTCATAGTTTTCTCTGGCGCGTGTGTTTGGAGTAAGTGGGGCAGAATGAACCACAGACCGTGTAAAAATCCCCTCCGGGTAAAAATTCATTATGAATGTCATGGGTTGCCACAACAAGCGATCCCATTGGATGAATCAGACTTGTGCTGCGAGGTCATTGGATCAGCTTTGATGGAATGTTTCAGGTTCAAACCAAATATGTTCTTTCGAAACTCACCATCAGTTACGAACATATCATGATGATTCAATGTGCCACAGGTGAATGTTTGGGAGCATGTGAGGGAGTAAACCGGCTGTAAAATCTCTTAACAACATCCCACCTGTTAGGAATAAAATCCCATCACATCAAGAACAATAAATATAAAGATAACTGTAAAGGTGCATTCACAGTTCATGGGCATAAAAAGGTCTATTGTCTATTGTCAGAATCACAGAGAAGCTACTTTCAAACCAAGCAGATTTGTGTTGATCAATGCAGCAAATCTATGTGACTGACTTTATCATGAGCAAAATCTGCACATGCCAAACTCACAGTCACACAGATTTCTATTGAAATGACTGTATTTTGCTGCTTATATATTAGCATCCACACCAACTGACGATAATGCTCTGTTTATTATAAACGTGCACTGAAGTGATGCTGTCTGCTGCTTTGAGTGTTCAAGCTCCTTAACCAACTGTGTTTACTGTGTTATTGGAGAATAAAAACATTCTCTGAAAGTGATTCCAACAATATTGTTCCCCCAATATATTGTGTATTCTCACAGAATTAGAATGATTATTTAAACGTTATACTAGAAACACGCATGCGATCCCATTTTTAAATGGCAACGATTCGCCTGTGTCTATTAAAACTTTGAAAAAATCTTTGAAAAGTGACTGTAAAAAATGTATTTGTCATTGAATGTATCATTAAATCGAAAGATTTGTTTAAAAACACTGATGCATCCAGTAATGAAACAAGTATTTATGAGTGAGTCATTGAATCATTCATTCAGACCACTTTTTCATAATTTTAATATTAAAAATTGGTGTAATATATATATATATATATATATATATATATATATATATATATATAAATGTTTCATAATTCATTCACTTTTAAATAAACTGCAGCAATAATATTTTGTCAAACATTATTTTGTTTAGTTCAGAATCGTGGGAGAATCAATTTATCCAGAATTGTGCAGCTCTACATTACACCCTGAGGAAAATATGATGTAGGATTTACTTTCAAACAATTTTCATTCAGAAATTGCTAGTAAATTTCATAAATAATAACTAGGAGTCGACTGATTATTGGCACCGATATTAAGCATTTTTATGGTTAACAGTATGGTCATTTTCAAAAATAACATAAAATAATATAAAAACATTTAAAGAGAGTTTCTGTCTTTGTTATTCTTAATTTTGAACTTAATTTTCTTTTTTACACCAGACATATATAGCGTTTCAAAATATCAGTCTACTTGATCTGTAATTGATCTGTTCCCTACAATTAACATGTGAAAAGGATATTTGCCGACGTGTCTCCTGAGAAAAGAAAAGACCCCAATCATCACACATGGGTTTTCAGAAGCAATCTCAACAGTCTCTCCATCTATGCTCACATTTGCCAGGATACCAAAGTCTGACATCTCAGATTTCAATACTGCTTACCAGATTCTTCCAGTTATCCACTGGGTCACATCTGGGTCACATTTTATGACTACATGAGGTGTGTTCTGAATTTTCCACACTGGGAATGTCTGTTGTTGCTGTGGGCTTGAGCCTGTCTACACCAGACCGTCAAAGCTAACAGTGCAGTAAAATCTCTTTAATGATAAGTCTTTCCAAATACAGAGTACGTCAGATATCGAACAGAGCATCGGTCTACTATTTGGACTAGTTTGGCGTGATGCTTTCACCAAACCATGTGTTTGTTTGAGATTTTAGTGTATTATTCTGCTGGTTTTTGGCACATTGCTGTGCACGGTGTTCTGGGTGGATGGGACAAGTTGTTGTGGCCCAGCTGGTCCAGTCACCAAGTACAATCATGTGGACTTTGATGCACTAACCACATTCGTTATTTTTGCAGATCTGCCAACGGTTGACTCATCTGTGGTTACTTGTTTTGTAGGAAAAAGCACCAAGTTGATTCTTCAGTGAATATGACTGAGAACTCTAGGTCTCTCAAACGTGTATCAGGATAAGCAGATGTGCTTTCGAGGCTGAATTACTTGGCAGAGTGTGAACTGGTCAGAGCAGCCAGTTGCATGAGGCATTTTCAGGTTTGGGTTCTCGATGCGCCACCATTTGAGCTTTAGAATCAGATTCTGAGGCTTTTGAATCGCTGCCTGCAAACGAAGTTGAGGTTTGAGCCAAACAGCAAACAAGAATCCCCATCTCAGTCCCGTCTCACCGTCCCAGTCTGTCTGTCTGTCTGTTTCTCAGGTGAGGTCGGTTAGGGTTGTCTGGGTCGTCGAGGTCCAGTGCCGCTGTCTCTCTCTCTCCTGTCGTCCGCCCCTCCCTCCATCCCAAGAGTGACACAACAAGTTAGTGGTGTAATAAATCACAGTGCGGCTGGCCGCTCTCATCTTTGATATAATTAATAGGTGCTAAGAGAACGTAACAGCCTGTAATTTGCAGATGCCATTTTGAGGAGGCTGTCAGAAAGCTTCTCCTCCGCCTCGCTGCTTTATTTTTGAGGAAAAAGAGCAGAGCCCTGTTAAAATTGTCAAAGTTAAATTTCATTATTTTTCCACGTAGACAAATCTGCAAATAAAGAGCATTTGGTGATAAATAGAAAACAAGATTTGTATGATTTCTAAAGAAAACCTGCTCGTTGCCAAAGTGTCATTTTCGGTGTGGTTGTATGTTGCGATGGCTCAGTAGTTTTTAACACATTGCTTTGCACTAGAGCTCCAGGACTCCCCAGTCCTGCCGTACCTTCCCTTAGAGTTTAGCTTCAGCACACCTGCATGGAAGTTTCTAGTGATCCTCAAGACCTTGATTTGCTTCAGGTGCGTTTATACGGGCTGGATTGGACATCCACGTGCTGGTCTTAGAAGTCGCAGCTTTCCAGTAGAGCATTGCACTAGAAACAATAAGGTTATGGCTTTGATTCCCAGGGAATGCAAGAACTGATCAAATGTGTACCTTGAATGCAATGTGAGTTGCTTTGGATGAAAGCATCTGCCAAATATATAAATGTAAATGCAGTGCATTGCTATGCAATTCTAAGGCTGTAGTGTGTGGCTGCTAGTTTCTTCTGAATGGCTGTCACAGTTGCTAAGATGTTCTAAAGGTTTTTGGGATGTTGTTATGCAGTTGCTGGGGTTTGTGGGTTGTTAATAAGTTGTTTAGCATGATGCTATGTGATTGCTATGGTATTGTGGGTGTTTTTAATGTGTTGTCATGCAATTGCTAGGGCAAAGTTTTGTAAGTACTTTTAAATGCATTGCTATGTAGGTACTAATGCAAAAGTGTATTGCTGTATGTTCACATTGGGGTGGTCTGGTCAAAGAAAGCAAGTGATTCCCATGAAAATTTAGGATTTTAGGGGAACAACAACAATAAAAAAAAAGTATTGAAGGTCCACTCCTAAATCTAACCCTCAGTGTGGCGTAAACTGATACATATGAGATTGTAACAATTAAAACAAATTAGCCAGCAATTCAAAATGAAGTAAACCAGTTGTAATTGTTGGTTGCCATGTTGTTGCTTTTGTTTGTTTGTTTGTTTGTTTGTTTGGCATCGTGAAGGTATTGTTGGTGGTTGCTTTGATGTTGCTATGCAATTGCTAGGACGTTGTAGGTGGTTGCCAAGGTACTGCTACGCAGTTGCCTAGGGTGTTTCTGGATGGTCTTACGCAAATGTGTATGTGTGTGCACACGTGCGTTTCACATTATAAAATTAGATCATAATCTCTCTTGTTGAAGCAATGTTAAAGTAATGAATAATTTCCTTTCGTTGTTTTTTTTTTTTTTTCTTGATCTGTTCTGTTCCTCTGTCTGCTGATGTTTTTCTGTCATTTATGTGGTTTTGGATCCCGGGTCAGTAGTGATCGCTGTCATTTTTCATACGTTTATCCAATTTCAGAAATCCCTCTTTAGCAGAATGACAGCATTGCTCTGTTTTTCCAGTCATCTGTTGCGTTTCTCGAAGCCAGAACCACACTGGAGTCATTGATTCCTCAGGAGCATCTGCTCTTGTTTCCAAACGCTCGTCTGGTTTAGAGTCGGAGGAGTGAGTTTGGGAGTGGGCGGGGCTTAAAGATGATTGGACGATGTGATATCACTGTATGAGAAGGCTGAGCTGATGAATATTAATGTGCTCATGCTGATGTTCCACAGTGATTTGACACTGAGGGCTAAAATGATCATCGAATATTACATAGCAGCGCTCATCTGTAACACCTGTACGTGGAAGCAAATTAGATATTTTTGCTATCTATATTTAATCTGCTCTATCTCTGTAAAGCCGCATCACACAGATTCAGATCCAGTGTGGACAGAATGAGACTTTTTCACAGTTTGGTATCAATAATTGCTCTTTTTGGATTTTGAGTTCTGAAAGATGGAAAAAGATGAAGGAAATCAGACTGCTGATGATATGAGATGTTTAGGAGCTCCTCCTGTCTGACAGCTCGTTAACTGGAACTTCACACCAGAAGTCAAAACTTCCACTCAGATTTTCCGACTCCTCCATGTCGAGCGTCTATTTCTGGCGTCCGCCCATCTGCAGTGTTTTCCTGTGGGGTTAATGCCGTTCTGAGCCCAGGATTGTGCGTCTCGCTGCTTCTAATTGTGCTAATAAGCACATATTCACTTCCGCTCCTACTCCGGACTAATTATGAAAAATGTAATCTGCAAACCTGTCCGCCCGTCTGTGTCTAAGTCTCTGTGCGTCCTGTGTCGGGACGTTGACATGTGTGTGGGTTAAAGCTCTGCCCGGGGTCTTCACACGAGGGCCAACAGCTCTGAGATTATAATTAACATCTGCAGGCCTTTCATTTTAATGTTCTCAGTCAATTTCTCAGGCCTACACAAGAAAAACACAACAAAGAAAGACGGCAAACTCCAAATAACAACTTCTTAATTTTCCCTCGTGTTATAGTCATTCATTTTGCTCCATTTTACTCTAAAGTTCTATGTAAGTCACATTTTTGATACTGATTTATGGGAGAGAAAAAAAAAAAAAACTTGCCAAATTATTGCTAAAATTGTACACAATCCAAATTACTATATAAAATGGCAACCAGCAGATTATTATTATTATTTATTTATTTATTTATTTTTTAATACTGCAAATGTTTTTATGGTTTTAGTTAACAATAACTCAAAAAAAAAAAAAGTACAGCATACAACAAAGCTGTTGCATCTGTCATTGTCATTTTTGTTGAAATGAAAAGCTTTTTTTCACTACCAACTAATTCACTCATGAACTTGTAGTTTCGCTTTATGAAAAGTGACTGGAATCTGTTCGGGTCGTCTGCTGCTGCTGGTTTTTTTAAAATCAATACTCCAATTACTTCATCCTCCGGAACAACAAGAAATGAAACAAAACAAATTCCAAAAGCAATTAAAATCGCTCATCGTTTACGTACATACAATCACAGAGCGATTTCACGTGCCGTTCTTCTCTCGGCCGTCAGGAGAATTTCTCTAATCAGAAGCGAAGAATCATCCATGTCCAAACGAGATGAGACTCCCCACGCTCACTTCCTGTTGCAATGAATTATGGATCTTTAATTGTCTGAGGAAATAAGCATAGCGACACACCTGACTGCCTAAACCACTAATAAAAAAATGAGAGCGAATCATTTCATTCAATTACTTCATTGTGAATTTGCCGTGGGGCGAACGAAAGCGGCGGATGACAGGAGGTGTGAGGGGTAATTTGAAGGACAATAATGAATTAAATTTTAAGTGAAGCCATTTATTCTGCTGTCTGGATGATCAGAGACTCATGTTACCGAGCAAAACTCCATCTCATTACGTACAGGCATCTCAATATTTGCGATCGTAACTGTATGCGTCCGGCGTTCAGTGAATTTGCAGGACATTCCTGCATTCAGAGACTGTAACTAGTTTAGCTGTTAGCTTTTGCTGCTTGATGACATGATGTCATTCTGCTGCCCAAAACCATATTTCTCTATGGACGAATGTTCAAAAGTATATTACGAGCAAAATGTTTATGCAGCATATGTAAAATATGTCATATTATAGTTAGGGCATTTCTAAGCAATTTTGTAATTGAGCACTGTAACAAACACACACACACATGTTGTGTTTCCATGTTTTTTGGGGACATTCCATAGGCGTAATGGTTTTTATACTGTACAAATCGGATTTTCTATCGCCCTACACCTAAACCTAGCCCTCACAGGAGACTGTGCACACTTTTACTTTCTGAAAAAAAAAACCTAATTCCACATGATTTATAAGCCTGTTTCCTCATGGGGACCTAAAAAATGTCCCCACAAGGTCAAAATTTACTGGTATTACTATCCTTGTGGGGACATTTGGTCCCCATAACGTAAAATTAATACCAGGTACACACACACACACACACACACACACAACAACAAGCAAACAAACAAACAAGCAAAAAATGAAATGAATAAATAAAAGATCATTATTCATTAGTAGTTTAGTGTTCACATAAATTAAAATTTTGATTTTTTTTTATTTATTTTTTTTTTTCAAAATGTTACTTTTTTGCAAAACATTTCAAGTAAGTTTATTTTTAAATAATAATAATGCATTCAAAATAAGTTTTTAACAGTATGTATATAGTTTTAAAATGTCTACAATTATACAAAATAAAATAATAAAATTAAGCAGTATAGATTTACATAGACACAAAGAAAAAAAAAGTTCAGTTTGTGTATTTCCTAGGAAATGAACCTTGGCCTTGGAATTGTTACCGCCATGATCTACTGTTTGAGCTATAGGAATACTTTCCTCGACCATTTTAACTTCTGTTAAATTATGTGTTCGTCTGTCTTTAAGAACAGTGAGAATAGCTGTCATGTGAGAGATCATGTGACAGGAAGTAGGAAGTGAAGAAACTTCACTAATATGTATAGAAAGAACAGAATGACTAAACACTGGGGCCTTAAATTGCGAGCAAACATTCTACAAACTCAGAAAATGAGTTTTATCAATTTCTTTCTAGAAAAAAAATTAATATCCAAACACCAGATGTAAATGATTTATGTTTTAGATGCTTTCAGTATGTCAGTCAATGTAGTCGTGGTAGAACCAAACTAAACGTAAAAAACACATGAGATCAGAGCTACTGTTATGATGTTTTATGGTGACTTGTCCTTATTGGAGCTTAACAAACGTGGTCACTATGAAAACTCTACTTTCTTAAAATGGAGCTGAATGCATTTCACAGAAAGAATATCAGCATACAAGCTTTGGATTGACACAAGACTGAGTAAATATAATGACACAGCGTTCATTCTTGAGCAAATAGTTCTTTAAACACCAAAGTGTCAGAGTCGTCTCTTTGAACCGCCACACGCTGTGAGTAGAATATTTCTGCGTACATTATAGTCGATTATATACTCTAAAACACAAGTACAACTTTACAGCTACCATGAAGTTTTATAGATTGACCTTAAAACTGATTTCTGACGGTGGCGTGAAGCAGCTCGTAAACGTCAAGCGTGGAGGCGACCGGGACGCTTTATTTTTTCTGGACTCGAGCAGCAAACACAGAGCAGCGTGAATTTATGAAAACACTATGAAGTACCACTGTCGAGCTGAAACGCTGAACCTGTACATGCTCTCGCTGAAACAACGGCTCATGTTCTCCGTCATGCTCCGCAGGAAGTGGAAATAGGGGATAGGAGGAGGCAGATAAAAGAGAGGCAATTTAAAGCACCATTTCCTCCTCCGTTGCTTCTGGACGTTACTCAGAGAAAGGCGGCATGTGTTCTGTGCTGTCAGCTCAAAATTTTAAAAGCCTTTTCTCTTTCTGCTTGTTCTCACTGGAAACAAAATGGAGGAGCGAATGGAGAAGTCATCTGCCCGCTGGCGCGTCGTTTGTACTTGACAACTGAAGCGAGTGGCCGCTAATGTACACGACCTCATACCCTCTCGTGAAACAGGGAAAGATCAGATGATAGTTGTGATCAAATGTTTATGGGCATCTCTTCAATTACAGCAGCTTTTATGTGCTGACTTCTGTTGAAACATAGAGTACACATTTCCAGTTGTCTTTTTTTTTGTAGTAAATCCATTTACAATCCCTTCATTTATTTTTTGCTATATTTTTGCTTACTTTAATGGATTTTATTGAAAATCTGAATATAAATGTGTGTGTGTGTGTGTGTGTGTGTGTGTGTTGGTTGGTTGGATAGACAGACGGATGGAAGGGTAGATATGGATGGACGGATGGAAGGGTAGATATTGATGGATGGACAGACAGACAGACGGATGGGTAGAGATGGATGGATGGATGGATGGATGAGTAGAGACTGAGTGATGGATGGGTATAAACAGATCGATAGATAGATAGATGGATGGATGGATGGATGGATGGATGGATGGATGGGTAGATATTGATGGACAGATGGACAAACAGATGGACGGATGTGTAGATACTGATGGACGGACAGACTGATGGATGGATGGTATATATGAGTAGATATAGATGGACAGACAGATGGATGGATGGGTAGATATTGATGGACAGACGGATGGACGGATGGGTAGGGATGGATGGATGGATGGATGGGTAGAGATGGAGTGATGGATGGGTATATACAGATAAATGGATGGATGGGTATATATTTATGGACAGATGGACAAATAGATGAACGGATGTGTAGATATTGATGGACGGACAGACTGATGGATGGATGGTATATATGGATGGATGGATGTGTAGATATTGATGAACGGACTGACGGATGGATGGATGGATAGATGGATGGGTGGATAGATGGTAGATATGCATGGATGGATGAGTAGATATTGTGTGATGATGGGAATAGACAGAGAGATGTGGATGGATGGGTAGATATTGACGGATGGACAGATGAGTAGAGATGGATGGATGGATGGGTAAATATGGATGGACGGATGGAAGGGTAGATATTGATGGATGGATGGATTGACAGATGAATGGATGATATATATTGATGGATGGATGATGGATTGATGGATGATATATATTGATGGCTGGATGGATGAATGGATGAGTAGATATTGATGGATGGACAGACGGATGGGTAGATATGGATGGATGGATGGATGGATGGATGGATGGATGGATGGATGGACAGATGGGTAGAGATGGAGTGATGGGTATATACATATAGATGGATGGATGGACGGGTAGATATTGATGGACAGATGGACACACAGATGGACAGATGTGCAGACACTGATGCACGGACAGACTGATGGATGGATGGTATATATGGGTGGATGGATGGGTAGATATTGATGGACAGATGGACAAACAGATGGACGGATGTGTAAATATTGATGGACAGATGGACAGACAGATGGATGGATGGGTAGATATTGATGGACAGACAGATGGACGGATGGGTAGGGATGGATGGATGGATGGATGGATGGATGGATGGATGGATGGATGGGTAATGATGGAGTGATGGATTGGTATATACAGATAAATGGATGGATGGGTATATATTTATGGACAGATGGACAAATAGATGGACGGATGTGTAGATATTGATGGACGGACAGACTGATGGATGGATGGTATATATGGATGGACCGATGTGTAGATATTGTTGGACGGACGGACAGACAGACGGACTGATGGATGGATGGATGGATGGGTAGATATTGATGGATTGACGGGTGGATGGATGGGTAGATATGCATGGATGGATGAGTAGATATTGTGGGATGATGGGTATAGACAGAGAGATGTGGATGGATGGGTAAATACTGACGGATGGACAGATGAGTAGATATGGATGGATGGATGGATGGGTAGAGATGAAGTGATGGATGGTATATACAGATAGATGGATGGAGGATGGATGGATGGACAGATTGACGGATGGATGGATGGGTAGATATTGATGGACAGACAGATGGAGGGATGGATGGATGGATCGATGGGTAGAGATGGAATAATGGATGGGTATATTGAAATAGATGGATGGATGGGTAGATATTGATGGACAGATGGACAAACAAATGCATGGATGGATGGATGGATGGATGGATGGATGGGTAGATGAATGGACGAATGAACGGATGGATGCGTGGATGGATGGATGGATGAATGAATAGATATGGATGATAGATATAGACAGATAGATGGATGGATGGATGGGTATATACAGATGGATGGACGGATGGATGGATGAGTATGGATGGATGGATGGATGGATGGATGGATGGATGGATGGATGGGTATATACAGATAGATGGATGGACAGATGGATGGATGGATGGATGAGTAGATATATATGGATGGATGGATGGATGGATGAGTAGATATATATGGATGGATGGATGGATGGATGGATGGGTAGATATTGATGGACAAATGGAAAAACAGATGCATGGATGGATAGATATGGATGATGATGCATGATAGATATAGACAGATAGATGCAGATGTATGGATGAATGGGAAGATGGATGGATGGATGGATGGATTGGATGGGTAGATATGGATAAACGAATGGATAGATACAGACAGATAGATGCAGATGTATGGATGGATGGGTAGATGGATAGACAGATGGGTAGTTATATAGATGAATATTTAAACATCTACAATATAAAATTTTAATATGAAAAGACTAAAAGATTCAGTGTAGATTCACACACAGTTAGTTTGACTGTCAGTGATTCTCATGTAAAATTTAACCGGAGTAAATGTTCATTTCTCTGAATACAAATGATTGTGCAGCTCTCTCCACGAACTCTGAGGAAACTGACTCCTGATCGGCAGTGTTTGTAAACCTTTCATTTTGAATATGACGAAGGTCCTGTGAATCATGGCTTTAATCGCTGGTTTGATTTAATGTCATAATCTCAGGCTCCTGTCCCTACCAATGCAATCCTGCAGTCCATGCCTTTAAAACTACTTTTCATGCTGTGTTAATCTCATGTTAGATAAGAGTTTATGTAACACATCTAATGGTTCTCGCGTATGAAAATCACAGTATTTGTTACTCAAAAGTGGAGTCTAGTGTACTGTTGCGAAACGGAGCCGCTTGAGACGCTACGTTACAACACAAACCCAACTTTACTTCTGTCGTTTTCGCATGTTGCGCTGTAGGCAGTGCTCAGCAAACTCGAGTGCATGTTGTAAATTCATCTTCAAACCCGAGTAAAACAAGAATTACGACATGTAGAAGTTTATTGTGGTGGCTGCTCATGTAACCGCCTAGAAATATGAGTCTCCTCTCCAGCGTCAACCTCCGCTTTAAACCGTAATCATAAAATATATATAAAATAATCCTCCGTCTTAGTGAAACATGGAATTATTAATTTATCAGCTTTCTGGACGCGGTGATTGAAACGGTGCGCCCTGAGCTCCGGTGGCGTCTGTGCGATGCATATTTTGACATAAATCTGATGAAGAAATAAATAAGTCGGCTGGGATTAGACGCGTTCCCCCTCAGCGGCCCTGAGATACTGATGTTAATTTCATATCTCATAGCACATCATCTGATCCTGATAGAATTCCATCCCAAAAAAGACAGACCCGGAGACAAAACACACACACACACACACACACACACACACTCGTGCTCTCTCTCTCTTTATTATGAGTCACTCTTGAAAAGGCCTCTGGCTAATAGTTCATCATTCATACAAGCAAATGAATTATTAAATGCCTCTCTACCTCGGCAAGGCAAATAAGCTGAAAAACAACTTGTCATCATCTTTGATCCTTTGAGATTCTGTGTGGATGGAGAGACCGTAAACAGGTGGACAGAGAGCAGGACACACACACAGTTGAGCCCTGGGGAGATTTCACCTGTAGACGTGAATTAAACACACGCATTATATAAACGCCTCCTCCGTTATCCTTGCTTTCAGCCTTTCGTAACCCAGAACAGCAGGGCGAGTTCTTCGTATACAGAGCACTGAGCTAAGGCTCAAGAGGAGCATTATGGGTCACGGTTTGTACAGCTGATGGTCTAGTTGTGCTAAAATGTGTGATATGTCACTATGTGCCTAATTCTTCAGATTGGATTAAAAAACAAGTAGAAAATGTGAAAATGGAAATTTTGAAGAAGAAAAAACAAAATAGTATTTTCTTGAAAAAACATACTCTAAAAGTGTTTGTTGAAAAATCATTTTTCTCAGTGTGTATGAGGGCAAATTATGTGTTAATATTTGCATTCTCTCACAAAATGGCAGTGGAAATAAGTATGATATTTCAATACTTCATATTGTTTTTTTGTTTGTTTGTTTGTTTTTGTTTTTGTTTTTTAACACCATACATTTGTAGGAGAGCATAAAAAAGGTATTTACTCACTCTTGCATCATTACAATCTTCTATGACTTTATTCTGAACAAGATGTTTAGAAAAATGTTGCAGGTTCATTTAGTACTGTTGCCCACAATCTGCAAGTTCACATTTTTTCCCCCTAGTGGTTCAGAGAATTAAATCGAATACACCTTTAGCCCTGCTGTACCTTATATTCATAGTCCTGAAGGTGATTGCCTCAAGTTTTTGAGTTTTCATGCTACTTTCCAACATAATTAATTAGTTTATGGAATAAGAGTATATTTAATCACATTTACTTAAAACACAGTCATGGTATTGAAGGCAGAAAAAAAGCGCTGGTCATTCACACCCCCCCGCCCCAGTCCACGGGGGCCAGCATCAAGACTCGAACCCGCGACCTTTGGGTTACAAGTCTGACTCTCTAATTGTTAGGCCCCAACTGCCTAACATTAATTAGTTTTCCAACTCAAATACAGCTGGGATGAATGTGAGATGCTTCCTCTGTGTGTGTGTGTGTGTGTGTGTGAGTGTGTGTTTTGGTGAGGGTAACAGATTGGCACTCTGCTGTGATCTTCTCCATAACTCTTCATTTAGTCTGTCCACTCAGTCTCTCAGGCCATGAATGACAGAGTCGGTGATTTGGCCTCATTTCAAAGGACAATGAGTGACCGGCTAACGAAGCTCGCATTCCCAGCGCTCACCTGCATGAGCTGAAGTCATCATTAAATCACAGTTGACCCTATTTACTTCATTAATACATGACTCTGCTCTTATTAACATTTATTAACATGCATGCATGAAGAATTCACTAACATTATTCGCAGATGAGATCATTCATACAAACAATTCCATGAAAACTGTTCTTATGAACATTATGGAGGAAAAAAAATGGTTGATATGAGTTGCACTGGTTCATAATGCATTATATGAAAAATGAACAAAAACTAACACCTGCTCTTTGCCATTGCAGTCATCAAGAACAGAAACAAAAGGAAGAGATTTTACAAGGCAAGTCTGTCAAATTTGCATCAGAATTACACTTATATGTGGCTCACTAGATTTTGTATCAAGCATTATTGTGGAGCAAGCAATGCTCTTCTCAATGATGTAAATGAAGCTCCAGATGTCAAAATAAGACTTAACTGGGCAAAGCAACAAAGCCGAGATCACAGTCACCGCATCTGACTCTGGTCTCTTTGGGCATCAGTGCTTGAAGTATCTTATTCTTTTCAGACTTTTTAACCGAAAATTAGCAATGTTTTTTCATTTATTGATTTTATTTATATATTATTGTTATTTTTATTTTTTATTTTTTAATTGATTAATCATTACTCCTCTTGGCATATATTCTAATTGTGGAATCTTGCCAGTTGAATTGTTTTTCCTTTTTTTAAATAGCCTTTATTTCACCCCCTCCCTTTGGGTGCAGGTGTCCTCATGCGACATACATCAACCTTGTTTGTGCTATAGCTGTCATATTATGGAAGTCACCCAAGTCCACCAAGTCACAGAGTTTGTATTAAAACATCCAATATTGTAATAATCATATTTATTAGTCTACTGACTCATGCATCATATTTTGAGTAAAACATCACAATACATTTAATTAATTAAAACTAATATAAAAGTTCATACCTGTTTATTAATTTATTTGTTCTGTAACCACTTTTGTCTGCCCGACTGACTTTACATTATGCCTCTCTTGTTTCTCCAAGTGTTGATTCATGCAGTTCATGATATCACATAGGATTGCACAATTAATTAATTGAACACTGAAATTGGGATAATGGCCTTGTGTGATTACTAAACATCTAAAAGGTAATGATTTAATTGCCACATAGCAGGAAAATGTTGAACTGAAGTCGAAGTGGCGTAATTACAGAACACTTTAAACAGTAAGGGTAAATCTCTTTAGCTTCGAAAAAAATAAAAATATAATAATAATAATAATAATTTAGGGGCAAAAAAAAAATCAAATTAAAAAAAAAAAAAAAAAAAAAAGTTAAATTCATCCATCATTTCAAAATAAGAGTACTGGTGTATTTCAACTAAAATGTGTGTCTATGTTTTTGTTTTTTGTTTTTTATTATTGGTATTTTGGTATGTAATAAACTCTCTGACCTTTAATCAAACATAAACTCTTGTGTTTTCTTATTGGGCCACCCATCACAGAAAGGCAAGACTGAGAGCATTATTTAACACAAACAATATCAGATTTTGAATAGTTTTGAAAAGTTTTGGATATTACTATGTATTGATATATTACGTTTTAGTACATATGTACTTACTGAATTAAACATACATTATTCAGTTTTGCTTTGTTTTGCTTTGTTTTGTGTCCCAAACCCTGTTTAAGTAAAAGGGATGCATGACTTATGACATTTTATGAGTTTGTTCTGTAGGGACATTTAGCATTTTGCTTTTTTTGGGAAGGTCTTAAAAGTTTGATTTTAAAATCTCTGTCTGTTGCTGGTGACATGTAAAACTTGATGCTTTGGTTTTGGTTTATGGAAAAAAAAAAAAAACATGTACAAACTGGTCAGATTGTATTACTGTATGTTGTTGTAAATAAAATAAGAAAATGAGATCTGCGACTGTGCTGCTGTTCTGAATATCTGTGAGCCAATCACAGCAGTGCTGATATATGGAATAATTAAAGCCACGTAACGCTGACATTGTCCTGGGAGAGCGGTCGTGTCTCTCTGGAGCAGGAACGGATGGCCTGTCCTGGTTTACGGGCTGTTGTAGGCAGTAATGTGGCCTGACCTTCCTGATATTTTCAGGGTCTCTCTTAATTTGGGAATGTACCAACACGCAGCATGAGGGCAGCGCTGTTTCGGTCCAGAGAAAGGTCACCTTGGCCTCGTGTGGAACTGGAAGCCCATGGCGCTGCTCTGCCTCCATTACAAATGAGTGTGGAACAGACTGCAGCTCTGTGTGGACTCCTGAGAGGACGAGAAACACCCGCCTTCATCAGGAAAACTCACGCCGTCCCTGACCTTTGCCTAAATAACAGTTTAAGTACAGGCTCTAATGTAACTAACAGACTGTAGCCACAGTTTCTTCATCAAATTGCTGCTTCCTCAGCTAAGGAAAACATCATCATCATCATCATCATCATCTGACAGTCAGTGCAGGTCTTTAGAAACTGCTGTTTTTCTTTCTTTCTTTTTTTTTTTTTCCTAGGGATTTTAGATAAATCACAGTAAAATTGCAGACATTAAATGGGAAAATCCGCAGTTTAATAAATATTGGGGGGGGGGGGTTGTAGACTCATAATTATTATTTATTTTATGTTTTTTTTTTTTTTTTTTTTTTAGTCATGGTTTCTTTACTTTTGACAAAAATAGCATTTAAATTTGGTCAATATTTTGTCATATTAAACATTTATTTTAGCCATTTTTACTGTTATTAAAATTGTTAAGTCTAGTTGGTGAAAATAATATTTTGGTTAATGATAAAATGCAGAATAAATCCACATATTCTAGCATTTCCAACATTGAATGAAATATTTATCAATATTTAATTAAAAAAAAAGAAAAAGAAAATGTGTTAATAAAGATGTGTTAATAATTAATGCTTTAGATGTTTATTATCGTATCTTTAATGTGGGTACAAACCATTAGTTAACGTTGGAACTTGATTTTATTGAGGGACATCAGCACATATTAAAATTGCACACATTTGTTTCAAATGGCCACGACTCTGACTGTATGTCGGCCGACAACTTTTTACACGCTTTGGCAAATCTGCGCAGCAGGAAGCTTCACGCAGTCGGGCTGTAATGGTCACACTGAGCAAAAATAGGCAAATGGGACGTGACAGTTTTTGCACTTTGCACTGCTGAGTCGACTAGTTGACTGCTTTTCTGGACGAGTCGTCGAATAGTGAAAATGAGCAGTGGCGCAAATCCCAATAGCTAAAGGAGATGTGCATTTAATGTGTGTTTTCATCGCTCGGCGGGCAAATAGTCCCTGCCGGAGTGGGTTATTTGAGTCTCCCGGATATTGATTATAGTGGTTTACACAAATTGCACAGTCTGGGAAGTGCATGGCAAATGCTGTTCTGTATGTCGGGTTGTACGTTTGAAGCGAACATTCAGCTGCCTGTCTGTCTCTCTAATAACGGTCCTGGCAGTCGCAGCGCCGGAGGCGGCCAGATCCCGAAGCGGCCGTGTGATTGGTCAGGCCTGTGCCAGCTGTGCACGGATGGACGCTTGTGCTGGAAACGATGCCAGGCGTTCGGCTGCCAGGGCTGATGATGGACATGGAGTACCAGCTGCCCGACTGACCCTCCGAGCAGAACCACAGTCATTTTTCACGCAGACCTGCCTGTCTGTCTGTCTGTCTGTCTTTCGGTAGGCTGATGTGAAAGCCCCTAATAAACCAGTAACTTCAATCAGCATCTCTATTTCCAGAGATACATTCATGTTTTATGTTGTGATGGAAAACAGACGAGGCTTTTCTTGGATGAAAAGATCGAGCAAGACAGGGAGAGCCATTAGGATTGCTTTTTAGCAGCAGTTTTTTTTTTTACATTACACTCCATGTTGGCTTTTATATTTTGGTGTCAGAGGACAGTCGTGCTGAAAGAAAGATCTATTAATGTCTTTTACTAACGTCATTTGCTGCTGCTTACAATTTGTCAGTTTGTTCTTTTATCGAAAATAACTTTTAAATTTAGGCAATATTTTCAGCATTGACAATAAAAATAATCAGACATGTTTCTTAAGCAGCAAATCAGCATATTAGAATGACTTCTGAAGGATCATCTGGAGTAAAGATGCTAAAAATTCAGCTTTACATTTAAATGGATATTCACATAGAAAACAGCTATTTGCAAGTACAATAAATATTTAACAATATTTCAGTTTTTACTGTATTTTTGATCAAATAAATACAGCCTTGCTGAGCAGAAGAGACTTCTTTCAAAAACATGAAAAAAACACCAAGCTTTTGAGCTTGTATATTATTGCCTTAAAATGTTTTGTTGTTATCTTTGACATAAAAAAACACCTTTTTATTTTATATAATTCTAAACATTTTACAGCATTTTAAACCACCAAATTTCAGATTTTTTCCTATGTCCCAAGACCTGTGCCTGCCATTTTGATGAATGCAACACTTATGAGTGTTTTATTTTTATTTTTTATTTTTATTTTTTGTTTGTTTTGTTTTTGTTTTTGTTTTTGTTTTTGTTTGGTATATCTCTAATGTATATATATTCCAAGTATTGCATTTTTATTAAAGTAAATAAATAAACAAACAAATAATAATAATAATAAAGGTTTTTAGCTTGTCCATATTTAACTTATATATAACATTACATAAAACACACACACACACACACACATATATATATATATATATATATATGTTTAAGTACTGCACCATTAGTAACATGCTAACACCATACACTACTGGAGAGGAAAAAACAACAACAACAACAACAAAACAGAATTTCTACACATGAGGAGCACTATTTAAATGGCACACAGAGTTGTTTTCTATGTAGTAGCTCACTAGATTTGATTCACAGGTTTATCGTGTCGTCCATAAAAGCACATTTAGACACACTGACATAAACTCACCTCAATCACTAACGGTTTAAGCGCTCTAGTTGCCGAGAGACAGGTGTGTCATTCCTATGTTTACCTCTGAGACCAAACAGACGTGGAAATCATGCAAATGAGGACGAGCCAATCAGATTCAGGCCTGCGGCAGCGGCTCACGGAGCGCGTGCAGATGCGCGGCACGGCCTCGCTCTCGCTCCAGATAAACGTCTGTCTCGTCTGACTTACTGCCGTCTTCACACGGCAAACTCTCTGCACTCAAACGCCTGCAGGATTTCACCAGACCTTATGAGAGCACACAGATATTAGAATGATAAAACACACTGAAAATGTGGTAGGCCAGTACTTTCAATGCAAACAATCTGGTGGATTTGCATTTCTGTGATTTACAACAAGGTTTTTTTTTTAGGACTTGCTGCTTTAAACTTCACTTCTACTGCAGAAACACTTAATGAAATCAATGCTTTGTATTTCACAGACAGAAAAACAAATAGCTGATTCACTTATTTCCCCCTTAAACACATATAAAGTCAATACAAACAGGAAGCCTATTCCTTACAATAAATGACCCTTCAATTTGTTTAGTCCTTAAAATCACCTGAGCTGCTCAAACTGGCATTTAACTTCTTAATACTCTTATTCAGTGTGCAAAATCAGCATTTGTGAAATTTGTTGAAATCTAGCTACATTCGCAAAATGTGATGGCACTGTACAACTGCAATAGAAAGCATAATGATTCAATTTACAGCACCTTCACCTTCATTTCCTCCATATTGGGAGTTACACTGCCACCTTGCACTAACCAAAGTAGCTTAAACACACCTTATGTCATAATTATTGTACGACTTTTTAACTCGTTTATACGATGTTCCCAAGTGGGATTTGAACGCACTATTGGTTCTTGTATTTGGTTCGATGTATCACTTAGTGTCATGCATCTCCTTCTTCCTAATAATTATTAAAGGCTGCATTTAAATCTTTATCTCATGTCAAAGACAATTTCTGTTCACTTCTTTTTCTAACATGCTTAACATGTTACAACAACATGTAGACAAACCCTTAATGTCTACATGACATTCATGTGCTCTACACTCTCAAAAATAACGGCCCTTTTTTTGCCATTGATGGTTCCGTTAAGAACCTTTAACATCCATGGAAACTTTACAGTATGGTAAAAAAAAAAAAAAAAAAAAACAACAACAAAAAAAAAAGGCTCTTTTAGGAACCATTTGTCAGGACTATGGACCTGTTTTGTCATGCGTTGCCACTGTTTCAGTTCCTGTTTTGCCATGCACCTGTGTTTGCCTAATTACCCTGTGTATTGTAGTTCCTGTTTCTTCAGTCTTCCTTTGTCGGGTCTACTTGTGGAATATGTGTGTTTGCTCTAACCTCTGTGTGGATAATCTGCTGTGTTTGTGTATTAAAGACTGTTTGCGTTTACTCTCCTGCGTGCTGCCTACTACAGCGTATTGTGACAGTAGACCTGACCGAATACAGTTACCTCCGTGTTTCCCCTTCATTTTTGTTTTTTGTTTTCGCACAAGTTTTTGGTTTCTGTTGTGTTCCCCTCATGGATGTCCTTCTTCGCCCAGAATATCTCCTCCTCTTGCTGGAGCAGGTGGATAAATCTCTCGAGAACCACACGAGACTGTTCCTTTTGCTGGTCAACACCATCAGCTACCCGGACGACGCGCTCCGAAGATAATCCTCGAGAGGACTTCCCTGCTTTTGTGGGGTGGACACGGGATCTCGCCAGTGCCACTCTGGACCCAGCGCCCAGCCCATCGTCTTCCCGCTGCACAGAGTGCATACCAGAGCCCACCGCTGATGGAGAGCCCGAGCTCACCGCGGGCGACGAGCCATTGCCGCACAGAGCGACAGAGCAACGGATCGCCGTGGAGCCGAAGCTGAATATGACGTCAGTCCAGGTGTGTGAGCCGGCTACGAATCCCGATGCCAGTGTGATCGTGGAAAGGAGCTCCACTCACTGCAACATGGCCGAGGGTGAGCTGGTTGTGGATCTGGGACTGTTTGAGGCTGAGAGGGGTTTTGACTGGGGCATTTTTGCTGACCTACCCCCTCTCCTCCCACCTTCATCGGAACTTACTGAAACTGCCACACCTGAGCTCAGCCCTGAGGAGGCATACAGATGCCCACCCTCCCACCAACTCATGGCTCATCCTCCTCCGCTGTGGCCCGGCAGTCCACTGGCTCCACCGGGCTCCCTCGTCAATCCAGCTCCGCCTTGGGCTGTTTTCAACCATCCTACGCCTCGGGACTCCACTCCTCCGGCTTCGCCTCATCCCTCTGTCAAGCTCCTCCATCCCTCCGGCTCCACCTTGGTCTTCTGTCTTTCCGACTCCACCGCGGCCTCCCGGATCCACGCCTCCGCATCAGTCACCGGAGTCATCAGTTCCACCTCAACCCTCCGGATCCTCCCCGTCCCTCCATTTCTTCGACTTTGTCAGGCTCCTCCATCCCTCCGGCTCCACCTTGGTCTTCTGTCGTTCTGACTAAACCGCAGCTATCTGTTCCACCTCGGCCCTCCTGATCCTCCTCTTCACCCTGGCTCCCCCTCCCTCCTGCTCCAAGTCCTTCATGTCTCCGTCTGGTCTGCCCCGGTCCCTCTTGTCGTCTCCCTGGCTCCTCCTGTTTCCTCCTTTGCTCTTCCCTCCATCGTCTCCACCCAGGACTCAGTTCGTCATCCTCCTCTCAACCCTCCTCCTAAATTTCCACCTGTGCCTCCCTCTGTTGGTGTTTATGGCACAAGGGCGTGCTTTCCGGGAAAGGGCGATATGTCAGGACTATGGACCTGTTTTGTCATGTGTTGCCACTGTTTCAGTTCCTGTTTTGCCTTATTTGGTCTTGTTCCTGTCCTCGTTTAGTTTGATTAATCCCATGCAGCTGTGTTTCCCTAATTTAAGCTGTGTTTCCCGTGTATTTAAGTTCCTGTTTATTCAGTCTTCCTTTGTTGGGTCTACTTGTGGAATACATGTGTTTGCTCTAACCTATACAACAGCATATTGTGACACCATTCACTGAAAGGTTCTTTGAGGAATAAAAAATGCTGCTTTACAAATCCCCCCTTTAGAAGCCTTTATGGCAACACACGGTGATATATGACTGTACTGACTAACTGATTGCAGTTGCAAAAACACTTTCTTGGCTGTTAGGAAATATTTATGACTGGTTCGACTCTCCCATCGTCTCAGCCAAAAATTAATGCAGTCTTTGATGGAAATAAATGTTGTGATGGTGCATAAGGTTATTGAAACAATGCTGTGAAGAATGCATAATCAAAGCTAAAAGTGGCCCATATTTTTGGCCAGGTAAATTATATTATGTGGTATATAATTAACTTGGCTAACTTAAATTGGAATTTTTTTTTTTTCCTAATCATGTGATTTCAGAGCATGTGAGTTTCTGAACATGTTGAATGATGGGATACAAATGATGGGAGAACATGATGACAGTAGGAAAGTCAAACCAGCCATAAATACTAAGCACTTGTATTTGAGTATTTAAGACTCTCTCTCAACTTATCTAGACTAAATTTCATGGTTTCACAGTGAAGCACAGCAGATGATCCACATTCAGCCCAGTGCGTTCATAGCTTGCAGTGAAACATCTGTGCACATTTCTATTCCGTGCTACTTTGCACATTTCACTCAAAACAAGTCCTCGGTCAATACACCTCAAAACATTTCCAAAGTCTTTCAATCACCTACTCCACAGAAGCTCGTCACTAACATGCGGCCATGTCTGCAGTACTGAGAGCCGGTTCGACTTAAGCATTTGGGATCAGCCAGACAGAAGGAATCAGAGCTGACAGTCTTTCTCAGGCCAGAATGACTCATCTGCTCTTTGTTTTTCATTACAGGTTTAATTCTAGAACTTTCTGCAGTAACAAAGAACAGTCGGTGCAGTATTAATATTAATGAGGCCCATCTGAGAGAACACACTTCTGCTTTTAAAGGGTCTCACACTGAATGCACAGTCGGGTCCACAAAGCACAAGTGACACGAGCGCAGTGGGAATATTTAGGTCAGAGCTGTGGAATAAATAAATAAATCAATTAAGAAAAGACAATACAGGCAAAACCATTGTGTTTTTACACAGTGGTCAATTTTGAGATTTTGTTTTCTTTTTGACTTTTCAAAATGTGTTGTTTGAGACTAATGGAAAAAAAAAAAACATCCAAAATACATGTTTCTGTTTATTTCATTGCACTTTATCTGTTTCCGCCTTTAGATTTCAATTCCAGTCCATATGTTTAAAGAGATTGTTTCTCCACTTCAGCAGCACTTACATACACCAAAACTTATTTGTTTTATTCCTCTCAATATTCTGAAGGTTTTTATAGAGGGGTTTGTTCATATATCATTCACACTCATGTTTACAACATTTTATTAGTAAGAACATAGTAAAAATGTTTATCTTTAGAAGCTGTGAGTTTGTTTCTCCACTTACACATAAACTGCATACACCAAACTTTACAGTTTTATTCCTCTCCATATTTTGAAGGATTTTACTGAGGGGTTTGTTCATTTATCATTGACAATGATTTACAGAACATTTTATTTTATTTCTAAAAAAAAAATTTTTTTTTTTTTTTTTTACTGTTCACAGTATGATTTACGCAGTGATAAAAAAGAAATCTAAAATCCCCTCTCGAAAAAAAAAAACAAACCTTTAACCCTAATATGTCAATAAAATCAAACATGAATTTTGAATCTGACTTTATCCAGTGTTAAGATTTATTTGCTGGAAATGCGTGCAAATTAGTGCATATTTTATCATATAATATCTCAGTTGAACATTTAAATTAGTTTTAGAAAATGTAAACCTCACAAACATGACAAAAGAAAAAAAAAATGGTGATATCTGTTAGTTTAATACTTTATTGTATTCACCTGTGGTGTTTTGCCTTAATAAAATAAAATATGATGAAATAAGAATAGCTAAAGTCACGACTGGAGGATATTGTAGGTTTTCTACTAAAGCTCCAAATGGGTTTTAAAATAAGAACAACTTATGACTGACCCAAAACTGTACTAATGCACTTTTGCAATAACAGTGGGCTGGTGGAAGATTCGTCCTGTGAATACAGTCCTACACTGGTTGTCCATTTTCAATTTAATGATTGATAAAGCTGTATTATTTATCAGAAGTTTCATTCACAGCCTCCTGTGATGTGTGTGTTCCACAGTCGATCATCTCAGGAAAACAGTCCGACCCTGGGGGAAGAGTCTAATGGAAGTTTTTCACCACGTCTTGACCATCGAGAAGACATAAAACAGAGCAGTTCATGTAGCATACTGTCCCAAACGCACACATCTCAGCTTTCAAAGGACTTTCATCAGATTTATGACTTCATTTTATTTGGCCTTCGGTGATTTCTCTCTCACACAGAATGCTCCTCCACCCCATGAGGCTCCACAGAAAGACAACCAGGTGAAAATAACAGTTTGTAGAAGAAAAAATAAAACATCATTCAACACATCTGTCGCCTCGACTCTGCCATGAGCGACTCAGAAGAGAAACTCTGAGGACAAATCTGAGTGTTTGTGAACAGTGTGTCTGAAAGAAGTAGTGTGTCTGGTCACTAGTAAGTCTTATTGAATAAAAGTGTCTGCTAATTGTGTAAATGTGCGTATGAGCGACAGTAATCCTAATGTTTTCCTCAGGAAGAGCCACTAATAAACAGTTCAGTGAATCTCAGTTCTGCTCTGTCCGTGGCCCTGAGCGCACTGGAGCTTTACTAACAATCTGCAAAGGAAATCACAGCAGCTTTTATTCCTCTACATAAGCAATGATGCCCCTGTGCAGATTATCAGGATTTAAGGAACAAGACGGCCTGGCTGAGATCTAAATCTGTCAGTAGTTTTGCAGCAGGTCACAGCGCACTGCCTCGGTCTCGTTTATCTCTGTGCAGCGACAGCAGCAGGTTATCGATGGATCCTAAATCAGTCAGAACCTTAATGAAAGCGTCTTTACTTGATGATGTTTTTTGAAGGTGTTGAGAACAAGTCGTGCTTAAGATGGTACATATTTTCCAGTTTACAAAACCTTCTGAGTCACACATATTAAGAAAAACCCATGTTAGACCAACAGAATCCCCCAAATGTTCCAACTAGTCAAACACTGTTGTCTGAATAAAGTAATTCATGCTGAACAATATTGCTGAAATGGTAAAGGTTTGTGAGTTCCCACTTTTATGTGAGCCATAATTCTCCTTTTGTATTCTTACGTTTAATGCTTATTTATATTCTTAACCCTTCAAAGAGTCTTTTCGACCCTGAATGACATTTGCTGAAAAAAAATGTAATAAAATAAAAAGTTCCCTTTATCAAAATGGCATGAGACTTTGTGCCATTGTCAACACTTAACTCTACAGCAACAACAACAAAAAAAATCGGGTTGGATTGGATTGACATCTGGTTGTATTTTAGGGTAAAAAAAAAAAAAAGTCATACTCAGGATGTTTATAATATTGTTTATAATAGTGCTTAATAATTGTATTATATGTTAGTAGCTGCTACATACTAACGCAGAAAGTTTCTGGAACCAAAAGTTGAAGTTACTTATTCGTAAATTTACCAGAGTATATGGCATAATGTGCTATTTCAAAGTATAAGAAGTGAAGTTAGAGCAAAGAAATTCCAATCAATCAGCTCATTTTCACAAATTGTCTGTGGAGATCCCAAAAGATTCGTACTCCAGACCACCGTTCTCTTGCAAAGACTGAAGAATGGCTTTCCTACCAATGATTTGAACTGACGTCAAACAGAGCCAGATCCACACCAAAAGATCTAGTGCGAAAGCAGACTATCTGGGACAACCATGCAATGCTATTGTCTCAAAAAGCCTTCAGTCCTAGAGATGCAGAGAAGCAATTGTTGTAAGATTCTGAATTTAATCCAGACCTGATCCTAGCTTTGAGAAGCAGATGTCAGAAAACACCTGGAAAACAGCCTTAATCCTGGATAAGGTCTCTCTGCCACCCTCCAGGACTGTGTTTGGTCAGAGGTGTTTGTACCAGACTTCTTCCCCAGAGCTTTCAGTGTCCCTTTATGAACCTTTCAGTGAGGAAAGCGCTGTGAGTCTCCAGTGAAGGATGAATCATTGGCGTCTGTCCTGTGATGCTCATTGATCTTGCTGTAGGAAGAAGCTGCCCTTTATGAGAGACAAGTCTCAGATGAATTCTTTCAAAGTGCCACAGGAAGAGGTGCTGGTTTGGTCTTACGGATTCTGGGAAAACTTTATCCGCCACTAGTTAACATCCAGAAGTAAATACACAGTCTTTATAATATACGTAATGATAACATACGTGAAAGTGTGAACTTGAATGTAACCTATTACCTTTTTGTAAAGTCTGCTCAAAAATAATCTAAAAAAAAACAATGAGACCAGCTGAAAATTTACCTTGAGAGAATTTTATGTTTGTGATTTTTTTATTTTTTTCAGGGACTCTACCACTCGTGAAGGACAGGACGGGGAGAACCGTCTCTCCAGACCAGAGGTCAGATTTCATCATTAGAAACTGCCATCCAGGTTAACGGCTGCCAGATGTTGGGCTGAATTTGTTTTCTAACGTGCCGCACAATCTGGCCGTCTATCAGGTGTACGTCCACAGGGAAATGTGCTGTATGTTATTGATGATAATAAGGACAGGCACATGTCCTGTTTGTTGATAACACTGAAACCGAGCGAAATCACTTCGCTATTCTGCGCGTCTGTGGCCTGTAAACACAGGATCAACCCTCGCTTCGTTATCTCAGCCGCTAATGTTTATGTCAGGAGTGTGTTATTATCCAGAGGTCTGATTATCCAATCACAGAGCTTTGACCTGCAGCTGTGTCCAATTACAGTGGGTTATTGAGGAGAAAGCCCCGCCCCCTCTTCATCTTCTGCACAAGAGGCGAATAAATGGCGGGGTCTCGGTCGACGAGGGCAGAATGCTGAGAGGCCGACATCAAGCATCTCTCCAGCGTTCGGCAGGAAATGAAGAGCGGCTAAAGTAGAGGCTATTTTCATACAGGAGATGGAAAACAGCCCTCTTCAGATCATATCATACACTAGGTTATTAAAACCCCCCTCTCTTTCTCTCACTCCCTCTCTGTGAAGGTGTGATGATGGCTTTGGCCTCTCTGAGATCTGGCAGGCCTGTAATGGGAGGTGATTTGAGAGCACAGATCTTCGCTGGGCTGGAGTTAATGTGGGACGTCCACTCTGACCTCTGCCGTACTCACTGTGAGGGTCGAGGGTCAGACGGCATCTTTCCGTCATCTCGCGGGAGACTTTCACGAGAGGGTTCTTCTTCACTCTGGGGCGTTCGTGTGGATCAAACGAGATGTTCACATTATTATGAGGTGTGTTTGATATTACCATTAGTCATACCTAAGGTTCCACTGAAAGAAAAGTTCCTCAGTATTTTTGTCTTGTTTTCCAGAACAAATATCTAAAGCATCCTTAAATCAAGACACATTCACTGACTTGAGATAGTCTTGTTTTCTGAAAAATGTATCAAAATTAAGAGAGTTCTGTCATGACAACTCTCTGAAAGTTTAGCATGGTCATAAGCATGGCAATGTTAATGTGTTTGGTCTTGGTGGAGTAGATCTGCTACGATGCTGCTACTGCCAATACATCCACAGACATGCTGCTGTGACCACATAGAAAATACTGCTGCTGCATACATATATAAAATAATCCCCATATATAACATACATGAAATTATCCCGTAGTAGGTCTATACAGGTGGAGGGTCCAGCAAGCACTAGCCAAGTATTTAAATGTTGAGGAGCAAGCCAATTGGCTGCTGATGTGAAGGGAAACCAATGTGTTGTGCCATGTGAATAATGATTGAATTAGAACTGGCCTGCATCTAGAGTTTCATGACAGAAATGTGGCTTTTTTGCTAAGAACAGGGAAAATATCTGCCAGTGAAGTCAGAAAAATAATCCAGTTAAATCAAGTTGGCAGATACACTATATGGACAAAAGTATTGGGACATGCCTCTTAATTATTCATTTTAGGTGTTTCAATGAGTCCCATAGCCACAGGTGTATAAAATCAAGCATTAGCCATGCAGTCTGCATTTACAAACACTGGTGAAAACAAATGGGCCATTCTGAAGAGCTCAGTGAATTTTTTGCAATAAGTCAGTTTTAGCTCTTTTCCTCCAAGGCAGCTTGGGTGCTGGTTCAGCGCCAGAGCCTAGTTTCAAATCGGTTATTTGTATTTCGACACCCAAAACACCAACTCTGAACCAGGAAAAGTGATTCACAAGTAGCACCAAAACATTGCTGGTCTAGAAGCAAGAACCGTTTGTAGGTTCGCAAAACCAAGAGCATCAACAGCAATGCAACGTCTGCCATCATTGATATTAGGTTTGTTTAGGATGTGTTGGTGCTCCATGAACCAGTCAGCATGTGCTACCCGGTTCATGATAGTGAAGTGGAAGTGTTTAGGAACAGCAGAAACTCAGTCATGAAGCTGAAGATCATGTAAAGTCACGGAAGTACGCCAAACTTCCACTGGCATCAATATCAGCACAAAAACTGTGCAGTGGAGCTTAATGGAATGGGTTTCCATGGGCAAACAGCTGCATGTGAGCCGCACAACACCCAGTACAGTGCCAAGAGTGGGATGGAGTGTGTAAAGCACACCAATACTGGACTCTGGAGCAGTGGAAACCTGCTCTGTGGAGTGACCAACCGCTGTTCTTCAGTGATTGGGCTTGGACCCTTCCTTTAAGTGAAGGGAAATCTTAATGCTTCAGCATAACAAGGTGTCAGGTGTCCCAATACTTGTCCCCATATAGTGTGTTTGTTCTTGTTTTAAGTATAAACTCACTTAATTTTGATACTATAATGGAAAACCAGATAAAAAGTAAGAATGTACGTATATATATATATATATATATATATATAAATAAATCATTGTCAATGATAAATGAACAAACCCCTCAGTAAACCACTCAAAACATCATAGCAACCACCCTAAGACACCTCATTGACTATGATCGCGAGTTCCGTCATTACCAACATCGTTCAATGATTCAGTGTTTCCTGAAACCATACTTCCAGTTCCAGTAAACACTGGCAAACACAACTACAGCTCTTGCCCTGTTAGTATGGCATGGATGAAGCTGACCTGCAGTTCACTCTATAGCTTTCATCTTATGTTAAAGGGGTCCTGTTATGCTCTTGTACAAAATCTTGATTTTGTTTTGGGGTGTACTAGAACATGCTTTCATGCTTGGCAGTTCGAAAAACGCATTATTTCTCACATAATTTACATTATTACAATACCTTTCTCCCCAACCTGGCACATATGGCTCAATTAGTCCCACTGCGTTGCGATTGGCGAACAGCAGTGTTTCAGTACTGCCGTGTCAAAGCAGTTAGCGGAGCTGTGTGAGGCACTTTTTATTATAGATGGATGCAATTTATTAGACTTGTTTTGGACTGATGAAGAGAAACACTTGTCTATGCCGTTCTAAAGCTTGGGAGTGCCAGGATAATTTTTAATATAACTCCGATTGCATTAGACTGAAAGAAGTAAGTCATTTACACCTAGGATGCATGGAGGGTGAGTAACATAATACGCTACAGTAGTGTTGAGTCTTATCCTCAGTAGGGCTGTGACGGTCGCAATGACAACCACGGTGGTCAGTTGCCACCGACAGTACTGCACGTGACGTCACACAATCTATAACAAACTTAAAATACAGTGTTTCTGCAACAATTATTCTGCCGTGGCCATGTTTAGTGTCCCTGCCAGCGGCAGCAGCAGCCTTCACAGCTGCTGAAAAAGATACGCGTTCATACGCACACAGTGGGGTGAAGCTTGCAAAGCTCCAGAAAAAGTAATTACCATGAATGCGTCGGAGGGAAATAAGGGCATACTTGAATGAATACATACTTGAGTGTTGCAAAGATGACGATCCTGACTCGCCATCTGCTCACTGGACGCGCCTTTAGAGAGAAATGCATCTCTACGGATTTTACAATGTCAAAATCCGTTTTTGTTTTTGATTTGATTTTTTTTGTTTTAAAGTAGTAAAGTAATAATTTAAAGCTTTCTAGATATATTTATCCTGACTGTAAGGCAAGTATTCGCTGAGTTTCATTTCATGTTTGTGTAGCGCAGCTGTTCAACACAGAGACATCAGAAAGCGCATCTTGTTTTTTTTCTTTTATTTTGACAAAAGCACACGTTTTGTTGATATTGTAAGTGCATGCAAATAAAATTAGACCCTTTACAGTTCCGGATGATATATTAAGCTTACCTTTATGACCAAAGATTACGGCATATTTTCTTTTATTTTATTTTATTTGTAACGTCACACCAGCAGAGGGAGCCCTCACCCATTGACTGACTGTTACCGCTCCCTCTGCTGCCTCTATGGTTACTTCCTGTTTGGCAGCCATATAAGCAGGGCCATGCCAAACAGGACTCCGTGAAGTATTGTTTTGCCTGTGTGGACTCTACTAAGCGTTTTCTCTGATTTTCTTGCCTTGTTTTTGTTATTTTCCACGGTTTTGGTTCTTGTCATAGTTTTGTCTTGTTTTTGCCATTGTTTCGTTCTGTTTCATTGCCATAGTTTTGCCTAGTTTCATAGCCTTGTTTATTTTGCTTCCTTGGACTGCTCACTTGGACTTTGACCCTCTGCCTGTTTATTTTTGGATTTTGCTTTTGTCTTTGCCCACGTGTTACTGTTTGCTTGGAGATCTACCCTGCCTGTCTTGACCACGTTGTATTCATTAAAGCTTGCATCTGGATCTATTATGCTTCCCACGAGTCATCGTTACATTATTTTTATTTTTTTGCAAGTGATGGTGCTGGCGCCTACATGTCCTGCAAAGTGCATTTAGCTTCCACTCTCCAACAAACAATTGTATGCGCATAATAGCGTGCATTTATCTAAGTTAAACGTTTAAAGTAACATTGTGATATGCTTGAAGATTTTATTTTAGGCAAGTCGTGATGATTTGAGAAGGCAAAATTGATCAAACATAGGCTGTGATCAACTCACTGCCTGCCTCTGGCCGCTTGGTCGTAACTTTAAAAAGCAAAAACCTTAATGTAACAAACAAAAAATGTTCCAAACATATTTCTAAATTAACTAAGAAACGAAAATAAATATAACCACGTTCCTATTAAAAACAAAACTGAGCTATTTTAATGGATGCAACAGTGTTTCTTTGATATTTACTTAAGTATTTTGTAGGCTGAAATAAACATGCACGTTTGTTATGTTTATATATATTATATTATATTATTTATATATATATATATATATATATATATATATATATATATATCAACAACGCGCCACCAACGGTAGTTGGTCCATTACCACTGCGGTGGAAAAAAGGCAGGATTTAATTGAATGATATTCTAATGGACCGCGTTGTGACAAAATATGCGGAAAACAAATGCTGTAGTCCAAAGGAGCCGTTTGTTGTAGTTCTTGAAAAGGAATTTTTTGGAGTGGACTTTGACATTTGTAACTTTGTAGATCTTTTTTATGCCCAAACATACACACCACACACTGACTAAAATTCAAAAAGTGAAAAGCATAAAAGGACCCCATTAATATTTATACGTTTCAAACTAATATATATATATATATATATATATATATATATATATATATATATTGGTGTACCAACAATCAGTGCCATTTTTGAAGAGTGCATTGAAGGTTATCACCACAAATATTTCTAAATCATTTCTGTCAAGTTTAATTTAAATTTTTCTGTAGAATAGTAGAGTAATCATTGTTTGATATGTGATGAAAACATTCACCAAAGTTCACCACACAACCATTGATCTGTTGCAAAACTGTCTAACGTTGCCATTGGTTTGCTGAAAGTTTACTATATTTACTATAAGTATATAAAATGTAATGTCAAAGGTCAAAGTAAAAAGCGCTATGACATCTCAGTTTTCATTTCTTAAATGAATAGGGCTGTTTTTTCTGTTTTTCTGAGATGCGTCGTGGTTAATCTCAGTTGTCTGTCCGTTATTGTGTTGTGTCTCTCTCATGTTCATTCTCAGTGAACGACGGTTTTATTGAAGGGGGTTTACACAAAAATCCCATTTAAGCATCACACATGTTCATGTTGTTGTATAATCATGGATGAAGTCTAGGGAATATCAGCTTAACATTGGCTCTCGTACGAGACATGCTGTGAGATTGTCCTCGCGGTTCAGTTCAGGCCACCTGTGTTTGATTGTAAGATGTTTTACGAGGAGGATTTGTGAAGCTAGGATTATTTATGTGAAATGTGTTCAGAATCCAGCGGATTAGTGCTGGTGTTGCATTAATACCCGTGTGTCCTGATGAGAAACCTGGCAACTGTGTCCTTACGAGGGGTCAAAGGTCAGAGACTGATATTTTTTGCTTCTGTCTTAAAAAAAATGACAACAAAAGGTTTTATCAAGACACTTGGCATAAATCTAGCATTGTCATTCATTTGTGTTTTAGCATTAGAGACGCAAACACCAATGTTTCTGTTGTTGCTTTGTAAGAACTGTTACAGTTTATGTTTTTGAAAGAAGTCTCTTCTGCTCACCAACGCTTATTTGATCAAAAATACAGTAAAACTGTAAAATTGTGAAATATTATTGTGATTTAAAATAGCTTTTTTTTGTAGGTGAATATATAATAAAATGTCATTCATTGCTGTGATCAAAGCTGGATTTTCAGCATCATTGCTCCAGTCTCTAGTGTCACATGATCTTTCAGAAATTATTCTAATATGCTGATTTGTTGCTCAAGAAACATTTCTGGTTCAAAAGAACAACACATTTAAAATAGAAATATTTTGTAACACAAATGTTTTTACGCTCACTTTTAACAGATTTATTTCCAAGAAAGAGAATCTTTTACTATCGTTTACACATATACCAACGGCTCTGCTTTCTGCTGCGTTTTCTGAGTGCTGTCAATCAAATGGAAAACCGTTGATCTGCTGCCTTTCCTCACGAGAGAGATGAACCCCAAACGCTTCTTCTGTGATCCTCGCCTGGATTTCTGGACACTAGAAAGTGCTGCGTCGGCAGAACCCAAGGGCAGTGTGTGTTCATTTGAATGCGATTCCTCTCCTCCATCTGCCGTCACTCATGGTCAGTCTCTGTCACATTTCTTCCTGCTCTCCTGCTCTTCTGTGATTTTAAGACTTCATTAGGCTGATGGTGCTGATGGTGCACAGTTACTCTGCCAACACTCGCAAACACAGTGTGTGTGAGTAATTTTGCACAAGCACAGAATATATCACAATTTTTATTATTTTTTTAATTTTCTTTTTTTTTGCTGAAAATTCAGTGTAAAATGTTAATGGCCCTTTTACAAATGTAGTATACATTGTCCTACTTTCAAAAACTTCTTATATACACATATTATTATTTTCTATGTTTTGTCTGTGTATATGGGATTTCTTGTCTGTTATCTATTGTCTTGTTTGTAACTTACTGTGTGGTGTCCTTGAGTGTTGAGAAAGGCGCCTATAAATAAAATGTATTGTTATTATATTGTAAAAAAATACTTTATACGAGTATGGGTTATTGGGTTATTGTATAAGAATTTTCGAAAGGCCATTTTAAAATACAAAAAAGTATATCTGTTGCAATTTTCCACACATTAATAATGTTGTATACACATAAATTCATATTAAAATTTAAAAATTAAGTGATTTTAGTGTTTGTTTGTTTTTGGGTTTTTTCATCTCGATGAATTGGCCATAGTCTTAAAAATGCCATGTGGTGCAACCATGATTTATATTCAATTTAATTAATTTTCTTAACATGCTTAACATTTTTTTTAGATGTTCTCAGAAATTACAGTGTTTATAAACAAAGTGTTTGCATTTATTTTGAGTTTTTGTAAATAATCATCTCATATTTTTGTTTTATAATTTCAGAGTTGCCTTCTTAAATATAGTTTGCAGACTTATTTTTATGCAAATTGCAAAAAAAACAGATGAAATTGCTTTAAAAAATAGCATTCACTTAAGCATGCTGTATCAGTGATTCATATTCATATTTCATTTTTTCTTTTTTTTTTTTTTTCTTTTTTTTTTATACAGTTATTCCTATCATTGGTCACACCACATGATGAGTGGTCGCTCCAAATGATGCAAAGGCCTTATATCATTAAAAATATATTTAAGGAGAAAAGTGCAGCACATGGCATTAACTGCAGGCATTTTTTAGCCCCAGTTATTTCTGAACTTTGTCCAATCTTGGCCGCTCAATTGACCCTTCACCGGGAGTTTGATTAACAGGCGATCCGACCAATCATAACGCCAAATACGCCATTTTGTCAGGAGAGGACAGGAGAGTAGATTGAAGTCAGTGGACTTGAACTTAAAAGTTCATGGATGAAACTAGATACCTTCTGATGGTCATTCATGTTTATTTTGTGCTATAACTAGAAAAGATGAAGAGATGATCGGTTCATGTGCCGCTTGAACTGAGGCGCTATGGCAATCTGTCAGGACACATTAAAGAGCCACAAAACAGTATTTGTTGTTTGAAATAAAAAAAAAAATTCTAAATTTGAACATGTACACCTTGTTTCACACCAAAAGTAGCCAGCTCTGTCTTGTATATCGGCGTGTTGTCAGTGTCCTCTTTGCTCTATGGTGTGTTTTTTACTGCATGAGAACATTGTGTGGCATAAAAGTGCCATGGTTTGTCGGACATAGCAACAGAAACTAAGGGGTGCGGGTCTTTGCAAAGGGTCAACTTAGAGTAGCGGGAGGATGCTGGCTCAATTTCTGAGATGACAGCATGAACATCTTTCTTACAGTAGAAAATTAAGTCTGGAGTTTGTGCTTGACTGCAGGGTCAGAATTAACATGCTGCCTTGGCGAGCATTTATTTTACTTTGCTTGGCAGTGGAATCTGGTAAAATAGATTAAAATAAATATTAATAAATAAATAATAAATCACTAATAAATACATTATTACCAAACTAAAATTATATGCTCTAAATTACTATTTTGCATTTTTTTTCATATTGTACAAAGATTAAACATAAACCATCTGAAATGACCCAAATAGCATAAAAATATATTCCAAACGATACTAAAATAAAGTATTTCACGTATACAAAATATCAATTGAATATAAAAGCACAAAAACTGCCAATCTGGGACATATATCTATAATGGAAAACACTCTGCAGTGGTCGCACCACATGCTATTTCAAATTCATTCAATATTTACAAGCACAGAATTGGCTACCTAAACAAAACAAGCTAGATTGCCACAAAAGGTCACTATGAAATTTATAATAAAAATAAATACTTGTAAATTACCATAATATTCTTTTTTTTTTTTTTTTTGAAGTCATACCACATATTATCCAAATGTGGTCACTAGATACCAGCTGTTAAAAGGTTATTTTTTTCCCCCAAATTTGAAGGAGAGTTACAAACTAGCTTGATGCTTCCATGGGTCATTGGCATATTGGTATATGACATAAAAGTCCCAAAATGGTAGTATTTTGATGGTCGCACCACATGATATTTCATAAAATGGAAATCATCGGACAAAGTTTGCTTGTATATTATGAAATATAAATACAAACACTTTGCAATTCTATACAGGATTACAAAACACTTTGAAAATCATGGCAAATAGTGCAGAGAATTAATCAGAATAAATTTAAGGTAATTTCAAAGATGTTTTCAAAACAACAGTTATGGCCGGATAGTCGCACCACATAATATTTTGACACTTTGAATAACAGAAAAATTACAAATAACTAATCTTTTTTTAAAAGTTAAAGTGGGTCGATACATACGACAAGTACTTCATATACATCTTTTCTATGCATTTAAACCAACTGTTAACTGAAAAAATGCAATCAGACAGAAATTTTAGGCGTCACGTCATTGACCCATATACGTAAGTATGAACCATGTTGTAACGTGGAGTAACGGACGAGAGGCGAGTGGATCCATACGCGAGCTTTTATTAAAGGGGCGAGACAAAGACATGGTCGTACAGGCAGGGTGAAAGCAGGAGCAGACAGGAATATCACAGGCAATCGTAGAGAAATAATCCAATACAAGTCCAAAAGGCAGGCGGCTAGACAGTCAAAACGAGATAACCAGGCGGGAAAGACAAAACACTGGGAACTAGGAACTCGGAACAAGAAACTAGGAAACGCTAACAATACAACAACAATCCGTGACTAGCATGGGGAAAGACCGGGGCTTTTCTTGTGCAGTGGCTCTGGCGTGGCAGCCATCTTGTGCAGTGGCTCTGGCGTGGCAGCCATCTTGTGCAGTGGCTCAGGAAAGATGGCTGTAACTTGACTTGAGACAGGAGCGATAGCTCTGACTTGACTTGACACAGGAAACAGCTGCAATTTGACTTGACTTGGAAACTTGACTTGACTCGGGAAACACAGCTGCGGCTTGACTTGACTTGGAAACTTGACTTGACTCAGGAAACACAGCTGCAACTTGACTTGGCTCTGGTATGGTGGCTGTGACGTGACAGAGCTCTGTTCTCGCCGCCATCTTGTGAACGGACTCCGCCGTCGCCACCATCTTGTGAGCGCGCGCCGGCGCTGCCGCCATCTTGTGAACGGGCACCGCAGTCGGCGCCATTTTGTGAACGGGCACCGCTGTCGCCGCCATTGCTCGAGCATGCTCCGACACGGCCGCCATTTCACGAGCGATCCAGGCGGAAAACGTGTTTGTGGGATCGTGCTCCGGCATGACCGCCAATTTACGAGCGGGACGCGCGGTCGCCATTACCGCGTTGTCGCGTTCCCTCTGCGCGACCCCCACAGTGCACGGTGAACCCACACACAACAGTGCAAAGTTCAAAAAAGCCTCCAGTGACGAGCGCGGGCCCTCGCGTCTCAGTCGTGCATGGAGGGGCTGGTTCACGCCGTCACAAAAAATCTCAATTATTATACAGTCCGGGAGAGTGGAATGGTTTGCAATTGAAATAAACTCATGGGTATACTGTTCGAGTGTGTGTGATCGCTGTTTGATTTTGCATAGAATTCTGTCCATGTCCATATCAGATGAATGTCCGGGGGTGAAGCTGCTGGATTCTGTAGTGACGGATTGTTCTGTAACGTGGAGTAACGGACGAGAGGCGAGTGGATCCATACGCGAGCTTTTATTAAAGGGGCGAGACAAAGACATGGTCGTACAGGCAGGGTGAAAGCAGGAGCAGACAGGAATATCACAGGCAATCGTAGAGAAATAATCCAATACAAGCGATAGTCCAAAAGGCAGGCGGCTAGACAGTCAAAACGAGATAACCAGGCGGGAAAGACAAAACACTGGGAACTCGGAACAAGAAACTAGGAAACGCTAACAATACAACAACAATCCGTGACTAGCATGGGGAAAGACCGGGGCTTTTATGGTGCTGCTGATTGGTCACATGTGCTGACGCAATCAGCGTGATGCATGACGGGAGATGTAGTCCGGGGTGTGGTACAAGAGTCAGAGTGTGATGATGGGGTGAGAGTGACATCTGGTGGTAAGCGGACAGCGGGACACCGACCAGATTCGTGACACATGTAATGTTTTCTGACGCTTAATTGCATGTTATTTACAATTAAATGAACATTTTAGAAATTTACATTTAAAATTGATTTAGACATTATTACAGAGTGCACTTTAAGTGCCACTTAAGTGTACATAAATTGTACTGTGTGATAATGACAAATTAAGTTTTACATTGAAATACATTCTAAATCATTGTTTTAGTAATCTTTTGCCACATTTAAAAAAAGCTTTATTTCATTAATATTAACATGAATCACTCATGCCCACCATGCAAATATACACTGAAGTTGTATTTTCTTGTAAAACATACTCCAATAATCTTTCTTCATTTTACAAAAAAATCATTTTTTACAATGCATCGACTGCAGCACAGTTGAATATGGTTTCTTTGCAGCACAGGTTATACCATGACTCCGCCAGCCATCGTGTGAATGATACGGTTAACTGTTGAGTTTGTCTTGCATTTATGGGATGATTGTGCCAACAAAGATAATAGTTTCATGTGTGTCTAGCTAAAGCGTTCATTTCGAGAAGTACACACCTCAGATCCACACATTCCATTACGACACGGCCGCGGCCGCCGCTCGCGGGATTAAACCTGTTATCGGTGTTCAGGTGCTGAGGGAATTTACTGGGAATTCTGGGAATAGAGGCGATGGGAAGTCTGGCGGCTGATAAGAGCGTGTGTGATGTGATTTATAAAGAGAAACCAGTTCTGCCTCTTAAAGAGGTTCCGCAGGGCTCGGTACCGGGCCCTTTTATGTTCTCCATATGCGCTGTTCTTCCTTATTTCGTATATTTTTTAAAGCGGGAGATAATGATGTTCATATTTATCCAACCATGAACCTCTGACTGCCCTACAGAAAATAACACTAATAAGTGAGATATTAGACATTTAAGGAAAGATCGGGCGGTGGTCAAATCTCACAGCGGACATTTGTGGCGACATTTAAATAAGCCATTATTTATGTGCAGACGGTGTTTTAGATGGTTACTGAGCACGAGGGAGTTTCGCAGGGGAAGGTGTATCTGCATTAGCAGACGGCAGACGGCTCTGTGCAATTTTCTTCTAAAGGCAGAAGTAGGAAGTCAGGATTTCATTATTCACCACACTTATCTCAAAGCCTGCGTCTGTACACACACACACACACACACACACACTGGCGCTAGCCAGCTCTCTCCCACACAGCTTCATCTCATGTATGCATTTGGATAAAATGTATAAATAATTTAGCTGCAGACATTGTGGGTGCTTATCCAAGTCTTAACCTCCTCTCTCCCTCTGTAAGCTGAATGTTAACTAATTATTTTGTGTTATCTTGCTGCATGGCTCGCGGCTCTATCAGACTAGTGCACATGCAGAACAGATAAGACTGCGGTGGAGAAGCAAAGACAGAGAGAGAGAGACAGTGAATGGGCGTTGTGTCTGTAATACTGGTGGCTGTGTGTTTCGCAGATGTCTCATTATTATGAATATTACACGTTAGCATACGCAGTGCTGGCTGAGCTACTCCAAAAATATAGCTGGCTGAGCTACCGGCTCCTCTACAGAAGAGAAATCACTGCAGTTAAGGCTAAATTGAGCTAAGATAGTAGCTAGTCCGACTAAAAGCTACAAGGTAAATGTGACTAATTTTAAAGACTACTTTGAAGCATCTACATGCTAGTGTAGCAAACTGACATATTGATGACTCATCTTGCATTAGACCTGTTAAAACCAAACAGAAAATTGCAAATCATGGATAATGGCTGTAATGAAACTAAAGTTTGTTGGCTGATTCTTATTATTATTATTATTATTACTTTAAAATGTATAGCAGATAATATTATCTGCTAGAATGTCTTAGTTCAATAGGGGTACCTTCTATAAATCTAAAATAATAAAAAAGTATCAGCTGTCATTTTATCTGTATGTATATTAGAAAAAAATAACATTTTAAAGGGTAATAAAAATCTATTAATTAGTTAGTTATTTGTTTATTTGACAGGGACAATACAGAACACAGTTACATGAGTTTAAAAGATGGTTTGTACATAGACTTCTAGCTAACAGCTAATTTGCCCTGTTTATGATTTTAAATAAATAAATAACAAAATGATTAGAAAAAACTGTACACATGAACACTGTAAAAATTGTTTGTAAAGTGTGTTAACTGGTTAACTGTAAGTTAAATATATGGTGGAAAATGATAAAATAATGAATAATGTCAAAGGAATGGCTTTTGCCAGTAAAAACTATGAATTATCATAGTTTTTCATCACATTTGATGATGTTTAATTTGAATATTTATTTATTTAATTATTTATATTTATTTATTCTAATTAGAGTGTTTTTGTGTCGTATATATATATATATATATATATATATATATATATATATATATATATAGTATTTGTGATTATTGGCCATGTTCTATGAACAGGCCACTTATGATGATGTCTGATTCCTCATGTGGCTTTCTGGTTACATTCATTTATTTATTACATTTATTTATTTCTGTATTATAGTGGTTGTCAGTATATTTTGAGCTAAATAGTTGATTTTGCTAGTTTAGTTGATGAAATATACAGTCATAGGTTGTAAAATATATATATATACAGGGGTTGGACAATGAAACTGAAACACCTGGTTTTAGATCACAATTAGTATGATATTGGGCCTCCTTTTGCAGCTAATACAACATCATTTCATCGTGGGAGTGACAAATACAAGTCCTGCAAAGCAGCCAGAGGGATTTTGAGCCATTTTCCTCTTGCAGAACAGTGGCCAGGTCACTATGTGATGCTGATGTGGGAAAACGTTTCCTGACTCGCTCCTCCAAAACACCCCAAAGTGGCTCAATAATATTCAGATCTGGTGACTATGCAGGCCATGGGAGATGTTCAACTTAATTTTCATGTTCATTAAACCAGTCTGTCACCAGTCTTGCTGTGTGTATTGGTGCATTATTATCCTGATACAGAGCACTACCTTCAAGGTACAATGTTTGAACCATTGGGTGCACATAATGAAACTTTACACTCTGCTCTAACTGGTGTAATGTACAATAAGTGAAGATTGGGCACCAGACAGCGCAAATATAGCCATGAGACCTCCAATACTATATTGGCGAGTGTTTCAGTTTCATTGTCCAACCCCTGTATATAAAGTTATTATATATGCTATCCTGTAATACTTTATGACAACCAAATTGTCATAATTTATTAATTTATTGATCCTTTACGGTGTAAATTTCTCATGTTTAAAAAGCTTAGATATTTTTATAGATGCAAACAAAAATGCTGATTCATAAAATTAAACTGAATCAAATTTATTATCAAGCTAAAAGTACAGCAGGTTCTTCAGGACAGTGTTCATTTCAGGACCCAAATTCTAGGACAAACTTCCTAGAGCAGTGGAAACACATATATTTAGGAAGTTCTTCCAAACATTAGCATCTCATCAGGCGTCCTCTGTGAAGATGCGAGCTGTGTTTGTCCTTGTTGAACGCACAAATGCAAAATAACATTGAGCTGACAAGTTCCAGGCACAAGCGGTCTGATTACATGAAGTCAATGGGGTTTAATGGGGCTTGAATGGGGCTGATTGCTCGCTGCACTTTTCCGCTGACTTTGCTGTCCGTGAACTGCCACAAACTTTCTTATTTAAGGGCGAAACTCTGAATTTGAAAATAAATCATTGCTCTGAAGTATTTTAGCGTGATTCCAGCGAGTCTTCACGAGATTGCTGTGATGCAATCAGACGTTTGTGTCGCTCGATCTCATCACACAGAAATCAAGAGGCTTTCAGGATCCATCAAAACAGGTATCTGTGAGTGACTGTCACTAATGCTCAATGAGTTCAACTCTCATCGCAAACTGATCGCACACGCATTTGTACGTAAAATATGTGATTCCAGCACATGTGCATTTTAAGAAGCGTACAACGGGTTTAAAGGTGCTGTTCACTGCACCTAAAATGTATAATTGCAGAAAAATGTATATGTTTGTATTGAACATTTATGGAGCAACAGATTTTGTGTGACAATAAATCATACAAGTCATTTATTTTGATTTAAAACCTTAGAAATGTATGAGGTGACAAGGGGGGCCTTTTACCCCACACATTTTCTGTCACCAGATAAGCTCCGCCTACAAAAACGCCATCCCTGTTTCGGATCTGTAAGACTATCCCACTATCTAACGTCAATTTCGTTGAAAAACAGTGCTTGTTATCGCTGGGTGACAAGCTCTTGTAATATGCAGGGAACATTTTGAAAATTACATCTAACCAATCTAATCTATAATCTCTTTAAATCTAAATCAAAAACTATTTTGCACCGTATCCGTGTAATTCTCTAGCCGCAAAGGCTATCTCTCCAAGGTTTTCTGCAACCATGCTGCGCGCACATCCCAAATGTTTACGGACATAATAATTGGTCTATAATGTCTAAGTTAATACTCGTTCAAACAACCACTTTAGCAAAGTCTGTACTTTTTTCTGCTTATTTTGAAAAATAAAATAATACATTTTTGTTCAATAAATATACTGTCATTAAAATATATGAATATTTAAAAAAAAAAAAATTTCTGAATACAGAAACAAAATCATTTTAAAAAGTAAAGATACTGAAAGCACTAAAGGAGATCCCATTATAACGTAATATAGATTTACAATAGTAACAACAAATGATATTTTATTATATAATATGATTTATATCATGTTTTTAAATATGATGGTATCATTCTAAACATGATTGTGATTATTTCTAAGATAGACACCCAACATAATATATGATATTTACCATCTGAATCTAACAATGTCATGTCAACAAATGGAAAAGTCAGCCATTTATTAATTATCATGTTAAAGGAGAAGTTCACTTCCAGAACAAAAATTTACAGATAATGTACTCACCCCCTTGTCATCCAAGATGTTTGTGTCTTTCTTTCTTCAGTCGTAAAGAAATTATGTTTTTTGAGGAAAACATTTCAGCATTTCTCTCCATATAATGGACTGATATGGTGCCCCAATTTTGAACTTACAAAATGCAGTTTAAATGCAGCTTCAAATGAAATGTGGTTGTAAACAATCCCAGACGAGGAAGAAGGGTCTTATCTAGCGAAACGATCTGTTATTTTCATAAAAAATAATACAGTTTATATACTTTTTAATGTCAAACGCTCGTCTTGTCTTACTCAGCCTGAACTCTGTGTATTCTGGTTCATGACAGTTAGGGTATGTCGAAAAACATGTCCCATCTCATGTTCTCCCTCAACTTCAAAATCGTCCTATATCGCTGTTTTACCTTTTTTGTTAAGGGTGTTTGATCTTTTTTGCAGGTTCACTTTGCAAAGTCTGTGTCGGTACTTCTGCAGCGATGTAGGATGATTTTGGTTTTTGAAGTTGAGGGAGAAAATACGATCAGAGTTTTTCGACATACCCTAACTGTCTTACAGAAGATGAGCGTTTAATATTAAAAAGTATTTAAATTGTAATTTTTTAAATGAAAATGACCAATGGTTTCGCAAGATAAGACCCGTCTTCCTCGTCTGGGGAAGCCGATTAATTATTGTGCCTTTCAGCCCCAACAGCAGGGGCACTTTTACACCAAATACCATACTTTTATATATTTGTTTTCCATGCATCCATTTTAGCGATTCTTATTTGCTACTTAAATCTACAACATTTTAAAAAACATCAAGTAAGCACAGAATCAACTGGATCAGACAAATTTGCACGTGTATCTTGAAAAGTGAATGTTTTAGAAAGTGCTAGGCCACGTTTTTGTGCCATCTAGTGGTTTAGAGGAAAATAATTTCAAAGGCGCCTTTATCCGAGGGCTCCTTTCACCCCCATTGTACCCTATATTTAAAAAGACATTGAAACACACAATATCAACATGTTGACAGCATCCAAGACATAAACCTTACTATGCATGTAATTACAGATGTAGAAATTAAGGTAAATGGAATTGGTTTGCTCCCGGTGATGGACGGATCGAATATAGAATATTTTCATTAACTGTAATGGCTCTATTTATTAAGAGCTTTTCTGTTTAATTTCTCATGCTCTCATGTAGCACACTTTTTTTTTTTTTTCATTTAAAGTGAAGCTCAGCATCAGTTGAGTGTCGCAGGAGGCCAGCGTCAGTCTCAGTAACTCTACAGGTCATTCGGGTCAAAACCCATGAGCGTTAAACTGCCACTTCACATCCGTCACCACTCTGTAAGTGTGTGTAACAGCATCTTGTGAATCTTGATGCTGTGTTTTGTTGAAGTCATTGGCTCAGAAGGGCTGGCAGTGTAATATCAGACTACAGAGGAACTCTAAGTTAAACAAATAAAATAATTTCAGGTCTCTGAGCTCATCTCTCACACTTAATTAGCTCGAAAATCCAGATGAACATCGGTTTTAAATGTTACCGCTCTCTAACGAGTGTATGATCTGATTAATGGATGAATTAATTAAGCTCTTAGATGTGGAAAGACATCGGACAGCTCATTTCATCCAGGATCTTTCGTAAACGCTCTGGTTCTCTAGTTACTGATGGTAAAATATTATGCACAGCGGTAATGGTTGAAAGTAATACATAGAGAATCGTACAAATATGTATTATAAATCATCCAGAGACAGGCTGAATGTGTGCGCAAACTATAGCGGACTAAATAAACATCTCGTAGCATCATAAACTTAAGTGCATGACTTATATTGTCTATTTAACTTTTAAAATTCAGCTCCAGACAAGTCAGTGCAATTTATTAGCTCTTAAAAGGCATTTTTGTGTGAAAGAATACTCACAATCACACAGAAATCCACCTGAAAATTCACCTTTTCACAACGAGAATGGCTCCTGCTTCATTGACATCCTTGCAACTCACATTATGTGAAAATGTGGTTTCAGCATTCAGGAGTGCTGCAAGTGATAAATAGATAAAGCTCAGTCGATGGAGATGTGTGATTACAGCAGCGAACCGCTGTGGCCTTAAACAGATCATTGGATGCATCCATCTTTAGTAAGACATATTTATTTAATGTATAAATAGAGTCATTATTCAGTACATTATGAGCTTCCATCTCTCTTTGGATGTTCTTTCACGGGCCCCTAATGCTACAGAATGTGCACCACTGTAAAGCTTTCTAATTTCAATTTTTTGGGATAACACAAATATGATTTTTACGTTTTCAGATATACATTGGTCCCAAAACGTATTTTGACACTCGGGACATTTAAGTCACACTTGAAATTGTTAAAATGTCATGGCTTTTCATTCAAAACAGTATACAAGAACACCCATCCATGATGATCAACAATATGACATAAACCTGATTTATTTTCAATGATTTAAAGGGATGTTTTCAGATTACTGGAGTTAATTTGATTGATTAATCAGCACATCGTAATTACTCTTATTAAAACTGAGTGACTCATCTATTTTTTATCTACAAAAATAAGATTGTTGATGCAGAATTAATTTGAGGCCAAATTTCGGTGTGTTTGTGTGTGTCCGTGAGATTCGTGCAGTGATGTGCCACAGGCAGCCGTGACCTTGTCTTCCTCTTCTACAATTGAACATTTCTGTGTCCTCCTCTCCAAAGAAACACTCTATTCACAGCAGACAAAGAGGAAGGAGAGCGCCACGCAGGCTAGATAAAGGGAGAAGAGGGATATGGAGCCCACCGCGGGCTGTGGGTTTAAAAGCGTTTTCTGAAAATGTTCATCTGATTCAGACTTCCTCCACACTCCACCAATCAGGGTCAAGAGACACAAGGAAGCTCTCGGAACTGTTTTATATAATAGTTTGTTTTGCTTCTTGTTTGTTTAATCGATTTCGTGTCCTGGTCTCAAAACCCCTTTCTGCACTCTGAAGGTGGTCTGATGGATTTCTATATCTGTTTTAGAACAGCTTTGGCAGAAATTCTGCAGCTCTGACCTCAGGTCTCACGTGGACAGTGGTGGGCTACACATTGTTTAACCCTATATTGATTTCCTCTCTATGATAGGTTACGATCCCTTGACCCCAACGCCCAACAGTTTTGGGCTTCCGCAAGCATCTCTGCATATCCTGAAGATGCTGCCGCTGGTTTCGAATGCTTCCAAATGCCGAATCCAGAGCGTTCCCACAATGAGAACACATGCACTGGCCCTGCTCTCTGACCTTGCTCAGTTTTGGAGTTTTCTTGTAAACCTGACCATAATTGGATGGAATGTACTGAACCTCAGTGATCAAGAGTTCAGGAAGACAACTATTATGTGAGATGTATTTCACCAAATACACTGCTGGAGGATTCATGCTGAGCCAAACCAGCACGTCATTAAAGCAGACATGAGTTCTGCCAAACGTTTGTGCTGTAACAGTAACAAGACCATCCAAACCACTGTCCAAAACAACAGTCATTCATAAGCAGAGACCAGGGAGACTTTGTAAGGTCGCTCTGCATCGATCGGCACACACCAGGGAAATTCCGTGGACTTGTTGCCAACAAGTCAACATAGACTAGGGAAAATAAACCGGATTAAACAGATGATTCCCATGTATAATTATGGACCAATAACCAAAGACCAGGGACATTCCACAAATACATTTTTACCTATCAGCACAGATTAGGAAAATTAAACAGGATTGTTTTGGACAAATCAGCAAAGACTGGGCACATTCTGTATGGACATTCTTGACCAATCAGCATAGACTATGAATATTAAACAGGATTGTTTTGGACCAATCAGAAGAGACTAGAAACATTCTGTAGGGACATTCTTAACCAATCAGCAGATAATAAAACAACTGCACTGAAATTATTTTAGACTAAGTTGCAGAGACCAGGGACGTTCCATAGGGGCATTTGTGACCAATCAGCATAGACTAGGAATATTAGACAGGATAGTTTTGGACCAGTCACCAGAGATTAGGGACAGTCTTAATAAATTAGCAGAGACAGTTCTACTTTATCATTTTGGACCAATAAGCAAAGACCAGGGACATTCCACAAAGACATTCTTGACCAATCGGCCTAGACTGAGAATATTAAACAGGATTGTTTTGAACCAATCAACAGTGACCAGAAGCATTTTGCAAGGACACTCTAAACCAATCAGCATTGAGTAGGTAGATTGAGAGGATCGTTTTGTACCAATTAGCAGACACCAGGGATATTCCATAGGGACATTCTTGACCAATCATCACAGACTATTAATATTAAACAGGATAGTTTTGGACCAATCACCAGAGATTGGGGACAGTCTTAACCAATTGACAAAAACAATTCTATTTTATCATTTTGGACCAATAAGCAAAGACCAGGGACAATCCACAAAGACATTCTGGATCAGTTGGCATAGATTAGGAATATTAAACAGGATTACTTTGTATCAGTCAGCACAGTCAAGGGACATTCTGTAGGGACATTCTTAACCAATCACCAGAGACTAACACTATTCCAGTATATTATTCTGGACCAATTAACAAAGACCAGGGACTTTCCACAAATACATTCTTGACCAATCAGCACAGACTAGGAATATTAAACAGAATTGTTTTAGACTAATCAACAGAAACCAAAAACATTCTGTAGGGACATTCTTAACCAATCAGCAGAGAATAAAACCGTTCCACTAAATTATATTAGACCAATCTGCAGAGACCAGGGAAGTTCCATAGGGATATTCTTTACCAATCAGCATAGACTAGGCTGACTGACAGGATCGTGTTGGACCAATCAGCAGACACCAGGGACATTCCATGGGGCATTCTTGACCAATAATAATAGACTAGGAATATTAAACAGGATTGTTTTGGACCAAACATCAGAGACCAGAAGCATTTTGTAGGGACACTCTTAACCCATCTTGTTGAGTAGGTAGATTGACAGGATCGTTTTGTACCAATTAGCAGACACCAGGGATATTCCATAGGGACATTCTTGACCAATCATCATAGACTATTAATATTAAACAGGATTGTATTGGACCAATCAGAAGAGACTAGAAACATTCCGTAGGGACATTCTTAACCAATCCGCATAGACTAAGTAAACTGACAGAATAATTTAGACCAATCAGCAGAGATCAGGGGCATAAAAATAAGGGACAGTAAATCAGCAGAGTCTAAGACAATTCCACTTTATCATTCTGGACCAACAAGCAAAAATGAGGGACATTTCATGTAGGCATTGTGGACCATACAGCATGAACTAGGGAGATTCCACAGGATCGATTTGGATCAATCAGCAGAGACCAGGGATATTCTGTTTGGACATTCTTAACCAAACAGCAGAAACTAAGACAGTTCCACGGTATCATTCTGGACCAATCAGCAGAAACCAGGGATTCATTCTTGTCCAGCCCACCAGACCAGGGAGATTCCACGGAGAGCAGAGAGGTTTTGTCCCTGTTGGAGAACTCTTCAGCTAACTGCATTCACATCACTGCCACTAAAAACACAAGACATAAACAGACAGAGAGAGAGACGATTGGACACACAGTTCAACCACGGCAGGATGGAAGCATTTAGTGTGTGAGATCACATGCATTGCTGTGGTCGGGCTGTGTGTTATCCAGACATATTAGGCCTGCTCTGGTTGTGGGTTCTGACAGTGCACTGGAAAGCAGGGAGATGTTTAATCGTCCATATGAAAAAGGAGGCAGAGGAATCCGAGGCTGGCAGAGCAGCGGGAAACCCACAGGCCTTTGGCCCTCTGTCAGAAAGGATCAAATCTGTGTGCCATTATCCGTGCACATGTGTGCCAAAAGAGAGAGAGAGAGAGCGAGAGAGACAGAGAAATGGTCTTATGTCACACTGGGGTGCACGTTTGCCATGTTAATGGGTGAAGTTGTGGCCTCAGGATTTGTACTGACAGTGTTTGGACTAGTGAGTCAGAGGTTAGTATTGTGAGAATGCAGTGTGGAGCGGTTTAAAGCTGGTGTGTTTAAAATTTGAATGGTGAAAGCGGTGTTAAAATGAAATGGAAAGTCATAATAAGGGTGCTTGAATGCTGAGACATGTTGTTTGTGGGAATGATCAGTGCTGGGAACATATTTTGGGGTTGTTGGGAGAATGTTTCTGCATAAAGTGGGATGGCGAATGGAAACTCCATAAAGTTTACTTTGGCCAAACATCTCTTATTTAACAGAAAAATAAGTCCCTGGTTCTGATGAAGTTTACTGAACTTAAATGGTTCATTTTTTTAGCTTAGATCTTGTGTTCTTACTGAAATGGTTCTTTTAAAATCATTTTTGTAACTGTAATTATGGGTGTCACACATAAATGCAAGAGAAGACGGCAGAAAGGCGAGGACTCTCCGTTACTGTTGTGACGTAAACCCCCATATTTCCAAAAGCAGTTGTTCCTGGGCATTTCCATAGAAACCATGCATTCAGATAAAACAGACCGATGCCAAGATCCAGAAGTCTGGTTACTGTCACATCAAAAGCTGAAAATCCCCAGTGGAAATAGACCCCAGAGATCCAGAAGAGACTCACAGAATGTCAATCAGCGCCGTCAGTAAAACGAAAATTCCTTTCCGACGCTTTATTTTCCAATTAATTTCTGGAGGGTGATGCAGCGCAGCGGGAGCTCGCAGACGAGCAAACGGACGCTGAGTGCCACCGGTCCAAATGGGCTTTATGCAGCGAAGCCACAGTAACCCCAGGCCAAAGTCATTTACCCGTCCATTAGAGTCATCTTATTTATTTGGAACCAAACTTCCATTTCCCTCTTTGCTTTGCATTCGTCGGCAAGAGACGTGCACACACACACGGTGAATTGTTGAGGCAATCGGTTTCCCAACTGCTGGGTCTCATATTGTTAGAAATTACACTTTCAATTTGCCGCACTGCTCCCGCCCAGCAGGCACCCCATCTCTCTTTATGGCCGCTAGACGAGACAATTGAAAACACAATGGATTCTGGGGGAAGGCTGAGGGATTGGTGTCATCAGATTTGATGCACAGATATCTTTCCGTTTATTTCTTGATGGTGCAGAAAGGCCAAACCCAGACTGTAACCGTTACAAACGACCTCGACGTTCATCTGCCGGCTCCCCGCTGATCCTTTGCGCGCGATTCCATTCCGATCGTGTCAGGCGGGGTGGGGACACGTGCGCTTTCTCCGAAGTTGCTTCGGTCGGAGAGAATCTGTCTGGAACGCAAATGTAGTTCCACCTCAATTCGGTTAATTACGGAGATGAATCGTTCATGGAAGGAATTTATTTCGCTGCGCTGGATCTGCGGGCGCCTTTTCGTGTCCCCTGTAAAGCCTGAGATATGGAAATGGACTCGTGTTGAACTCATGAGATCTCTGCTAGCTTTTATCTCTGCCCATTAATTCCTCAGAGTCATTACAGTGGCTTCTTGCTCATCTTCAACTACACTCTGTCAAACCCATGACACTGACAAATTAACTGTAAAACTCCCATCATCACCAAATGGAGGTTACTTTGAAATCACCACGTATCACATGATGCACAGTATAGCGCCTAAAGATGTAGTAAAGGTGCAAACCTAAAGCTTTATTTATCAAGAGTACAGACTTACGATCGCATCCAAATTCAACCGATTGTCTTTGGATTGCATAGGAAACTCAACATGGAGAGAACATGCAAACTCCACACAGAAAGGCCACCTGATTCAGCCGGGACTTGAACCGGGAACCTTTTTGCTGCTGAAGCAAAAGTGTTGCCCACTAAACCACTTTGTCAACTGAGCTTTGGGTTGACTAAAATAGGAAATATATCATAAATATAGACAGGAAGAGCCTAGGATGACACCATTATTAAATTGGTCATACCAGTTGAATTCTATACTAGTTGATAAAGTCTAATGCTATACCTTAATGCAAACGTTATAGTAAGATCTCCACCAGTTGAACTGTGCATTATAATTTTAACAATCTGACTGATCTGAATCAAAATCGGACTGAACATGGTTCTGCAGATATTAAATTAGTTAAAGGAAATAACTCATATAAACCATGTGCAGTGCAGAATAAGACAACTGTGTACATTCTTATAAATAAAGGTTCCAAAAATGACTGCTTTCTTAGTGTGAAGAACATTTTAACAGTCTTTTTTTTACTACAAACTACCCTTTGTGTAATGGAGAGATTGCATGTTAAAGGTTCTTAGTGGAACCATAGGTGCCAGTGAAAAACCTTCATTTTTAAGAGTAAGTAGGTAGGAGGCTTATATGTTTACACAAGATTTCAGGAAGCTAATTCTTCGCTTTCTGTTAAAGTCGAGTTAGCAACATAAGAACACAACTTCCAATGGCATATTGTACTGCATTAAACACGGCAATTACACACTCTGGTCTCATGCTGAGCTGCCTCTCACAGGTCTCAAACAGCTTCTTGCTGATTTCATAATGTTGTTTGCGTTGTGAGATTTTGTTCAAAATACATGCAATGTAAACTGATATTTTCCTAGGGCCGCAGGGTAACAGTACGTTCAGCATCTGCAATCAGATTGATTCAAATAAACGCTCAGGGTTCAACACAAGTCAAGGTCAATCAATAGCATTTGAGGTGTAATGGTTAGCAAATAGTTTTAACTCGACCCTTATAGGTTTTTACTCAGGTAGCCACAGTCTAAACTGTATTCTCTGGTAATTATGCCACAAATGCTGCTGGTTGATCTTATGCTGTATTGAACCCACAGCATTTGGAAAGATGAAAAGCTATGCCCATAAACATGGTCCATGACAGGTTTCAGCTCAAACAGGCCTCAAACCTCTTCGCAAACCCAACTCTCGAGTTCCAGAACTTCTGACATCTTTCAAAAGGCCACATGCAAGATCGTCTACGTCCGCTCATGGAATCACGCACAACTTCTTCTACATTAGTGTCGACACAGTCGCTGAACCGGTTTCTCTCGGCTGTGTTCTCGGAGGGTGTTTTGTACGGCTCTATCTGCCGTCGTGCGGCTCGCTTCAATGATTTCATCTCCTTTTCCTCCTCCTCTTTCTCCCCTCTTGACTCTAATGAGCGATTGTTCGCAGCCTGATAAAATTAAAGTGCACGCTTCACTGCTTTGCACAACAGGTGTTTTGTGTTTTTGACACCCCTCCCTGGTGCCAGCGCCGAGCGGAGAGGTAGAGGAAGGGTCTTTTGATGCTAATGTGTTCTGTAATTTGCCAGGGAAACAGCGGACAACTTCCACTTCCAAACAAGCGTCAGAAAAAGCGTCATCTGTCTTTGAGTTGCGACGTGCTGCGACTTTCCAGTTGCCTGACATGCAAGAGAAACTTCAAAATTTACTCCACCTGCTTATGGTGCAACATTTACATTTATTTGATTTACCTACTTTCACGTCATTAAACACGAAGGTAAAACAGTTTTGGGAACTCGCGCACTGGCACTGTTTATGGTTCATTGTCTTTTCTCATTGACACCTGAATGCAGGGATGGACTGGAACTAAAAAGTGGCCCTGGACTTTTCGAGTCTTTCCTGGAGTACAAGACATGCTTGCATGACCCATTTTTAGCATACAAGGAAAGTTGCACTATATCATAAAACCAACCCACATGGCACAGCACTCTCAGATGACCTCAAAAGACTTTGAATGTGTTGCAAAAGTCATGTGGACTGTCTCTGTCCTTTTTGCTGTGTATTATCAATGGAATAGAGCTTCAATTGCGGAATAGAGAGTAAAGTTACGTTTTCAGAGTATGTAATGTTATGTTTTATGAAAAATTGGGCCACGTGAGTTTAGAATTTCTAAAAAGAGGCACATGGGGTTGTCTAGTTCAAAAGATGTTCATATAAGACATTTATATGTATGCATTGGCAGATTCTTTTATCTAAAGCAACTTACAATGCATTCAAGGTGTACTTCTTTTCTTTTCTTTTTTTTTTTTTTTTTCCAGCTAATGCATTTCCTGGGAAACCCTTTAGAACCCTTTAGAAACCACACAGTCATACTTTGGCAACCCCTCAGAACACACTAGCAACTGCATAGCAATGCCTTGGCAACGTTTTAACAGCCCTCTGGCAACCTTCCAGAAACCCAAGCATAATGATGGTGAGTTTCTCCTGCAAGGAAAAGGCATCTTATCGAGAAAGTTGAATTGATGTGTTTTTAAATGAACCCTGTGTATATTTAAACTGAATTTTCTCTCTCACTTTACTGCCTAAGCTTTTTTAGAGTTTCTGCTTCGTTTGGTTTTCTTGTGAGACACTAAATAAGCCCTCCAGTCCTCAGCTTGCAGGTTGTGACCCATTACTGGGTAGCTGGAATCTTAACGCAGACAGCAGTGAAGAAACAATACTAAATGCAAATCATAAAATACTCTGTGTTATCTTTAGCATAGTTCAAATCAATGGGCAAATAATAAGCTTATCAATGAGGAGGATATTTATAATTGCAGTCAGCAGGAAGCATTTGTCTACCCTGATCAAATCCATCATCCATCACCACACAAACAATCTGCAAAAGAGCTCATAAGACAGAATAAAGATTCCCGTTTCAGACGTGACTCACTCAGGTGCGGCAAACAAAATGAAGCTATAAAACAGTTTTAATAAACTTCATCCTCCACAGTCAAGTGTTACGCAGAATTACGGGTGAAATTTATAACGGCTGCCAAGCGTGCGTTATAACGGCTCGGCTCGGCCGTCAGCTGCGGCAGTTTATGCCGCATTCGTCTGTTCTTGATTCCTGAAATGAATGATTTCATTCTGTGCCTGATGAAGCCCCTGTATCATTAACAATAAAACAGGCCATTAAAACCGTGTGTTTCCCAGGAGAATCAGACCTGAGAGACGAAACAATCACTTCTGTTCTCATGAAGCTTTCTTCTCTTAAACCATTCGTCCTCAACCAGCATAACATTACAAATCCACAGGGTTTGAGAAAGCTGATGCATCGACCTTGATCTCAGGAGATCGAGAGAGTTTGACTGTGTATGTATGTCTACAGATGTTTTAACAGTTTTACTAATATGCTTTTTTTGCATGCATTGCAGTATGAATAAATAATATGGCTACCGTTATGTTTCACTGTTTGACTGCTCTTTTTTTTCCATTTGTCTGTGTTTTGTCATTATTGTTAGTTATTTGATGTGTTGTGAGGTTAAGAGCTCATCTTTTCACTTTTATTTGTTGATCGTCACTATTCTTTGGCTTGTGTGTCTTGGTCGGGTTGATGTTAAAGGGGTCCTATTATGCTCTTTTTCAAAGTCTTGATTTTGTTTTGGGGGTGTACTAGAACATGCTCTCATGCTTGGAGGTTTGAAAAATGTACATTATTACAATACCTTCTCCCCAGCCTGGCACAAATAGCTCTGTTAGTTCCGGGTTTAATGAAGGCCCACCTTCCGAAAAAAGGAAATGCGTTATGATTGGTTAGCTGTCCCACTGCGTTGCGATTAGAGCTTAGACGGTGTTTCAAGTACTGCCACGCCCCTTGTCAGAGCAGATTAATAGTGAATCTTACGTTTTAAATATGGATATTTTTCTTACAAAAACGTATCGGTTCGCTACAGGAGACCCCCGGGAGCTGCGTGAGGCACTTTTTATTATGAATGAATGCACTTTATTAGACTATTTTAGACTCTGATTGCATTTGTCTGAAAGAAGGAAGTCATATACACCTAGGATGCATGGAGGGTGAGTAAATAATACGCTACAGTAGTGTTGGGTCCTATCATCAGCCTGCGAGATCGCCAATACATGATATTATCGTGCTAATGTATTTCATTATTTTACATACTTATTTTCATTGCCCAAAAACCAGCCTAACATTAACATTATCAAAGGACATCATCACTGATTAGCCTAGCCTATTCTAGTGCAAGTTTATGCATTTCAAAAAACACTCGCATTATAAGTGAAGTTATCTGCATGTATGATAAATAAATCTCTTACCACACGCTGCACACGTCTGTGGCGTGTTACTGCTCTGACACGGCCGCTCTAGTCAATGCTTGTGTTTATACCCGCCGCGCCGCAGCTCATTGAAGCGGTTCTCCACGCTGCATTGCTAAAGTTAGGCTAATCCCCCACCTCGTCCCTACACAGCCCCAACAACTCGAATTTCCGTGGGCAGGATATAATTTAATGATATTCTAATGGACCGCATTGTGACATCATTGCATGCGGAAAACAAACGCAGTAGTCCACAGGAGCCATTTGTTGTAAAGGGAATTTTTAAAAACTAAATATCTCCTTTTAGAGTGGACTTTGAGATTTGTAACTTTGTAGATCTTTTTTATGCCCAAAGATGCACACCACGCACTGACTAAAGTTCAAAAAGTGAAAAAGCATAATAGCACCCCTTTAAACGTTTTAAAATGAGATCCTAAATAAGGCATTTTTGCACTTAGTGAATGAACAAATTAAAATTGACGAAACAACGTTACTTAGAAGATTTTTTAAGACAAAAGTTGAGATTTTTAAGTTTCCTCAATTCCTTTCTTGCAACGTAATGTTGCAGTTTTAAATCTTTAAGTTAAAAAAAAAATCAGCACTGAATGATTGAAAATGAATGCTGTTTAATGCTCTGCTGGTGTTATTATGGCATTATTTTCAATAATTCATCGCTCTGTTCTCAATTCCTCCTCATGTAAGTAATTCTGTAAATAATGCTTAGAAAATAATCGTCTAAACAGCATCCGTAAGTATGAGAACCTTATCAGAACAGACTGTGAGCCCAATTGTACACTAGTGTGAATGTGTCAAGACTTTTTACTTTTCTCGAACCAAGTCAGAGATCAAAGATCATCAATGTTTTGTGCAGAAATCTTAAAGAAAAGGGTCAAGTGCTTCCGAATGCGTGCATCTGATTGGCGCTCCACCTCTTATGTGACGTTAGCATTAACCCAGTCTCACTACCCCACACTTGTCTGCCCGTCCCGCTGTTCTTTTCTCTCTGCTGTGCGCTTCCTCTGTAGCTGTATTGATCCATTAGTGTAGGGCCAGTAAAGGTTAATGATGTGAATATTGATCTAAATGAAGAGTTTTACTCTCTGCAGGTGTTCGTTTGGCCCCTGCAGCTGCCGCTAATGCACTGAGACTCTCTCTGTCCCGCCACCGGCTGCGTTCATTATCCGTTAAGACCAAACGCTGCGCTCGCATCAAGGCCTCAGATTTCCTCACGCTGACCATTGAGTTGTCTGGATTTTTTTTAAAGTAAGAGAGCTATTGTCAACGCTGATTAGATTAAATGTAGACCTAAAAAAAAAATCTATCTAATAGATTCTTCAAGAGGAGCTGCAATACAGCCTTTGGGAATCAAATGTAGGTTCTCACACACATAACAAATATATGTTCTAAAATCGTTCTGCTAACATTCCCATTAAACTATGAAAATTAGTTATTTCTGAACATTCGGAATGTCCAGTTTTGAATGTTCAGAAATGGTTTTGCTAAGGTTAAGGGAACGTTACATTTTATTATTTTGCAAAGATTATGGGAATGTTACTTTTGAATGTCCTCTGAACATTCTGAAATTCTGATTTAAAAGGTTTTGCATTTTTACAGAGATGTAGCACTTAAATCTGTTCATACAACATTCACAGCTGATAGGGAAGCAGAAAACACCTGATTTTTGATCTAAGAACAGAAGGAGAGTGAGTATGTTGTATGTTGTTTATCATGTCAGTAAATCACACTAAACCAAACTGAACTCGAGAGAGAGAGAAAGACAGTGGAACGGATCAGTGACTTCTTGGCAGCGCCGCCTCCTGCCGTTTTCCAAGTCTGTCATCACACGCGACATATCGGAGCGACACTTTCGTCTCTCAACTCCTCTACGACACTGCCAGCGGCACCAGAAAGGAGACCAGCGGGAGATAATTACTCCAACCCTCCAGCACACACACACACACACAGAGACAGACAGACGGACAGACGGATTCCTCTTTTGTGCGTTTCATCAGGGGGAATGTCATGAAATTTTCTTTTGTCAGCTTTTGAGTGTAAAACTCGGGTAATCCTGCAAATTGCTTGAAATGCCAGAAGCTGCTCTGATAGTTTGTGTGACAGTGATGAGAGAACAAGACTAACGCTCAAGATTTTCCTCCTGGTCAATCCCTTCAATGCAGCGGTTTACTAGGGTCAGAGTTCATGGGCTGCTTATATGATCTGAAGTCAAACACTGAGACAAAAACAACTTTTCATTGGTAGTTTGTAGGAATTTGTCATCACTGATCAGAACCTTTGGTTCACTTTGAGTATCTCAAGTTTAATTTTTATTGACATTTCAGTTATACTGATGTAGGTTGAATTACATCTATAGGCTGTAGTTAATTCTAATCTGGCTTTATTAATACGGCAATTGTTAATATATAGTAGCCTATCAATATTTAATAATGCACATTTTAACACATTGACCTCTATCTGCCATATGCAAAGTCCAAACTTGACAATACTTGGCATACAAAGACTACTGGACATTCTGAGGACGCACACCGAATTGCATCCAATTCTGCACATAGGTGGTACTGCAACTGAAAGAAATACTTGTAACTCTGCAGCCATATGATCAATAGAGTTTGGGGTAAATACATATTCTTTAAATTTTGCTTGGATAAACAAACAAACAAACATGGCTGCCAACAACCAATAACATTTTAGCAGAGCTTATATCAAATCTGGGGTGCATTTCCCAAAAGCATTGTTAGCCAAATATGGTAGCAAGTTCCACTGAACTTTATTGATATCGATGGAACTTTCAACCATAGTTAGCTAACAATGCTTTTGGGAAATTATGTCTTATTTTAATTTGTAGAATAATACTTCAATCAACTAATAAATACCTTATATATATATATATATATATATACATATACAGTGGGTACGGAAAGTATTCAGACCCCCTTAAATTTTTCACTCTTTGCTATATTGCAGCCATTTGCTAAAATCATTTAAGTTAATTTTTTTTTTCTTCATTAATGTACACACAGCACCCCATATTGACAGAAAAACACAGAATTGTTGACATTTTTGCAGATTCATTAAAAAAGAAAAAATGAAATATCACATGGTCCTAAGTATTCAGACCCTTTGCTCAGTATTTAGTAGAAGCACCCTTTTGATCTAATACAGCCATGAGTCTTTTTGGGAAAGATGCAACAAGTTTTCCTCTGCCATTCCTCCTTGCAGATCCTCTCCAGTTCTGTCAGGTTGGATGGTAAACGTTGGTGGACAGCCATTTTTAGGTCTCTCCAGAGATGCTCAATTGGGTTTAAGTCAGGGCTCTGGCTGGGCCATTCAAGAACAGTCACAGAGTTGTTGTGAAGCCACTCCTTCGTTATTTTAGCTGTGTGCTTAGGGTCATTGTCTTGTTGGAAGGTAAACCTTCGGCCCAGTCTGAGGTCCTGAGCACTCTGGAGAAGGTTTTCATCCAGGATATCCCTGTACTTGGCCACATTCATCTTTCTCTTGATTGCAACCAGTCATCCTGTCCCTGCAGCTGAAAAACACCCCCACAGCATGATGCTGCCACCACCATGCTTCACTGTTGGCACTGTATTGGACAGGTTTTCTCCACACATACCACTTAGAATTAAGGTCAAAGAGCTCTATCTTGGTCTCATCAGACCAGAGAATCTTATTTCTCACCATCTTCTCAAACTCCATGTGGGCTTTCATGTGTCTTGCACTGAGGAGAGGCTTCCGTCGGGCCACTCTGCCATAAAGCCCCGACTGGTGGAGGGCTGCAGTGATGGGTGACTTTCTACAACTTTCTCCCATCTCCCGACTGCATCTCTGGAGCTCAGCCACAGTGATCTTTGGGTTCTTCTTTACCTCTCTCACCAAGGCTCTTCTCCCCCGATAGCTCAGTTTGGCCGGACGGGCAGCTCTAGGAAGGGTTCTGGTCGTCCCAAACATCTTCCATTTAAGGATTATGGAGGCCACTGTGCTCTTAGGAACCTTAAGTGCGGCAGAAATTTTTTTGTAACCTTGGCCAGATCTGTGCCTTGCCACAATTCTGTCTCTGAGCTCTTCAGGCTGTTCCTTTGATCTCATGATTCTCATTTGCTCTGACATGCGCTGTGAGCTGTAAGGTCTTATATAGACAGGTGTGTGGCTTTCCTAATCATGTCCAATCAGTATAATCAAACACAGCTGGACTCAAATGAAGGTTTAGAACCATCTCAAGGATGATCAGAAGAAATGGACAGCACCTGAGTTAAATATATGAGTGTCACAGCAAAGGGTCTGAATACTTAGGACCATGTGATATTTCAGTTTTTCTTTTTTAATAAATCTGCAAAAATGTAAACAATTCTGTGTTTTTCTGTCAATATGGGGTGCTGTGTGTACATTAATGAGGAAAAAAAAAAGAACTTAAGTGATTTTAGCAAATGGCTGCAACATAAAGAGTGAAAAATTTAAGGGGGTCTGAATACTTTCTGTACCCACCGTATATTAGATGAAATTTTAGAAAAACTAAATTCAACCTTTCTGCTTCAGAAGTGTGTTTTTATTTCAATGTGATATATTTTTACAAATTTACCTGCAATTTCTAAGTGAAAATTATTTCACCATCAATTATTTTTCATGGTATTATGGTATTAATAATACATGATGGTTGTGTAACTGTATTTAAATTGTACTATATTCAGTATTTTGTTGTCACATTCATTACTTTTAGTCACTGAAGTCACTGTAGTGGAATCTGAATGTAGTCAACAAAAACAACATTTCAGTTGACAAGAAAGTGCTAAATTCAATCAATAATAATCAAACATTACAGATACTATTTAAATATGTATCAACATTTAACAAAAACAACATTTTGTGAAAACCTGATTTCCTTGAAATTACACAGTAATCAGTGTTGGGGGAAACGCATTACAAGTAATGTGAGTTATGTAATCAGAGTTATGTAATGAGATTACTTTTTTTTCAAGTAACTAGTAAAGTAACGTATTACTTTTTAATTTACAAGAAAATATCTGAGTTACTTTTTCAAATAAGGGTACATTTTTTGAAACCTTCTCTTGAGATTTATACATCATCTAAAATAAATAAGCTTTCCATTGATTTATGGTTTGTTAGGATAGGACAATATTTGGCCAAGATACAACTATTTCAAAATCTGGAATCTGAGGGGGCAAAAAATCAAAATATTGAGAAAATCACCCTTAAAGTTGCCCAAATGAAGTTCTTAGCAATGCATATTACTAATCAAAAATTATGTTTTGATATATTTATGGTAGGAAATGTACAAAATATCTTAGTGGAATATAATCTTTACTTAATACCCTAATGATTTTTGTCATAAAAGAAAAATTGATCATTTTGACTAATGCAATGTCTTTTTGGCTATTTCTACAAATATACCTGTGATACTTATGACTGGTTTTGTGGTCCAGGGTCACACTTATTGATTGAAAGCTCTCCTGTCCCCATGTTGAGAGAAATTGGGAGTATGATGTGAAATGTGAACATTCATTAATTCATCTTATAAAAAACAGATTCAGTATTCCTCAAAATGAATAAAAACAGTGAAATGCAACTCAGAATATTTCACAAACCTGCAGTAATTAAATATGTTAAGTAATACAAATATCCTTTTTGTATGTAATCCCATTTTATTGACCAGTGTTTTTGCCTCTGACCTTCGATGATCCAATTCAACCACACTAATATGGTCAACTAACTTTTTTTTCATTGCTGAAGAATGTTAAACTTTCTTCTTCTGTGTTCTGCTGCACAGACATTAATTACTTTTCCTTCAGCCTGAGGCTTTTGGTGTAAAAGGGCTTTTACATTTGACAAAAATAGAGCTTTTTACTTTTTAAAACAAACAAGAAAGCCTTGCCCAGATTTAAAAAGTAACGCAAAAGTAACATAACGCTTTACTTTCTATACAAAGTAACTGAGTAACGTAATTAGTTGTAATGCATTAATTACTTTTAAAAGTAACTTTCCCCAAAATGGACTGTAATGCAATTCTGTGAATTCCCAATGCTTGAATTATTAAAGGGATAGTTCACCCAAAAATGTGAAAATTCTGTCATTAATTACTGACCCTCATATCGTTCCAGACCTGTAAGAGCTCTCGGAGTCCATCAGAAACATCTTAATTTGTGTTCCAAAGATGACGGACTTACGGGTTTGGAACGACATGAAGGTGAGTAATTAATTACATCATTTTAATTTTTGGGTTAACTATCCTTTTAATTGTTCATGTTTTGTGTGTTTTATATATCTACAACACCATCTCGGTCTGGAGCTCGGCCTGATCTGAACTTGCAGTGTTCTTAAGGTGATCCTGTATGTTCCTCAAGCGTCTCTTCACCATTACAGAGGAGGATTTACACACGGCATTGGCTCAGTGTTCGAAATGCAGCATGTTTTCTACTTCCTTTCATTCCTTTTTGGACCGACGGTTCGGGTTTGAATCTGAGCCTTGGCTGGTAATCCGGTCTTGACTCTGAACTCCTGACACAGAAGAGATAGATGGTTCCTTTCTTTTTAAAATATACTGAAGCGAGGCCATCATTGACAAAACAATTAGTCCAGAGATCTAATGCTTGACAGAGCTCTGACAGATCGCGCTCATAACTCGTAACACGGGGTCAGAAACATCGCGCTGGATGCACACACAATCAAACGCTCGATTATAGCGCAATCTGTGTCTGTCTAGACGTCGTGATGGCGGATGAACCGTACGGAGGTCCGGAGAAATGAGATGAACGTTAACAATGACACATTGATATGGCGGCGTTTAGCGTCATCTGTAAATACCGCCGGCTGATCAATGGCAATATGAGAGGAATATTAAAGACCGTCCACATGAACGATCGCTTCTTTATGTTGAGCTTTAAAAACAAATGGCTTTTACTGGACAGAACCGAGGCAGACAAAGGACGAATTGAAAAATTATTGAAAATTAATGCAAAGCCGAGGAGCTAATGAGACCACAACACCATTTTCAATAATTCAGTGGTCTGGACTAAATTAATCTAATTTACAAACATGCACTTTTCAGAATACACATTGGTTTGGAATATTAACAGGAAATCACGATGTTAATGATGATTTCTTATAATATCTTCCTGAAGATATACATCTGCATTTAGCAGATTAGAGCTGAGCGATGCTATAGTTTACATTTTGAGACAGTTATATCCAACTTTATACAAAAAGCTGATAGTTATATGTGAGCGTACTGTACAGTATGTAGGCCATGACAATGAAGTTGGATTTATTATATATCCAGTGTTTAATATATTGCTGGCCGACAGTAATATCATTGAAATCACTTTCAGAATGTATTTATTTATTGTTTGTTTGTTTTTGTTGTTATTATTATTAGCTTTTTTTCAGTTTTTCCCAGCTGATTAACAATAAGAATCAGGGTTAACTAAAACTACATCTATAAGGAGCATTTTTGTTAATATAAATTAAGCTTAAAAACTTAAACTAAACAAAAAATAGAAATGTTTCAGTGAAGTTTAAGCATCAAAATTACCAACTGGGAAAAAAACAAGAAGAAGAAGAAGAAACACTTAGAAAATGATAGAAGCACATGACAAAATTGCTAAATATTTAACTACAAAATACATAAATACATACATACATAGCTTCAAATACTGATAAAAGCATTATCGTAGATATGTAAATAAAACTAAAATAGCATTGCATCTAATCAAAATTTATCTTGCATTAAAGAGCTTGCGTGTATACTAATATGCACCATCATAGTTCTCTTTATAGTTTTAATCATTATATTGGCCTATTATATATTTATTTATTTGATACTCTCTCTCACCTTTTCTCTTTTGTATATTTTGTGATGCAATGTACATATACATTTACAAATAGGCCTATTATTATATTTATAGTTATGATTAGGCATATTACAGTTATCATTCTTGTTGTAAATGGGTCTTATCCATCAGTTCAAGGACACTTCATGAATTTGCTTAAAGGCACAATATGTAAGTTTTCGCCGCTAGAGGTCGCATTTTCAAAACAATAACAGAGGCAATGACGGAGCATGGAATGTTGGGAGATGTCATTCACAAATCATGCTCACAAATGAGGTAATGTATTACTTTTTTTATCAACTTACCATTTAATAACAGTATTTTATGTCATTGTAATGAATTATCTGCAAAGAATATGAAATTTGATTCAATATTAGCCTTTTACTGATATGTGACTATTTGTCATTCTAAAAGTACATTTGAACGAACCCACCGTATTTACAAGTATGGCTAAATGTTTTTGCGCAGCACATACTGTATTTAATTACATTACCATAGGTTTGCTCACCAGACTTGATAAAAACTAGGAATGCACCAAATTTTCAGCCACCGAAAATTATTGGCCGAAAATGGCATTTTCAGTTTTCGGCTGAAGGAGAAAAATGGCCGAAAAAAAAAAAAAATATATATATATATATATATATAGGCCCATATATGGCACGCCATGTTCAGCGCGAAGTTTCACTGTCTTCTAGTGAAAAAGCGGTGTGACGCTCTGCTCAATATTCCGCTCTATGAATGTGCGTTCCGCTCGTGTACCGCTACTCATGCTCCGGAAAAACAGAGTCTGCTCAAATAATGCACCTATAGGAAGTTTCTATGTAATATACTTGTTCCTGTTTGCAGTAGAAAAAAAAAAAAAAAATCTGTAATTCTTAGAGTAACTTCATTTATATCTATTTAATCACCTGTACATGACTATTACTTGCACAATAAATAATATATATTTGCTTACCTGTCTATTAATACACACATGCGAGAGCGGAGTCTCTGTCCAGTCCGAGGTTTTCGCAAAGCTCTCCCATTTCAGAAATGCCACGCCAATATTTATTATTGTTTTATTTCTGTGTTTGTCCCAGTGCCTTCTTGCCTCAGTTGGTGTACGTCTACGTTTTTTTGGATTTGCCATTCTTTGCTAAGTGTAATCGTGATCCATGATCTGCATGCGGTAAAACTACAACTTCCGCATTTGTCCACGTGTTGCCATAGTATTCATTTATCGGGAGCGCGGATATTGCGTCATTGATAGGCGACAATGACCAAGGACGAGTCATTATTTAAAACTGGAATTTCCCTGGATTTACAAATCCTTGAGAACTTTTGAGATAACGCAAGTACACAACTGCATGTGACATATAACACTGTGCAAGTGGTTTTTGTACATTTTATTACAAAAATCTTACATATTGTGCCTTTAAGAAAGTCACTTTTTTATTCTGTAGTGACTGAACTGTGCCTTTTCCTCATGACTTTCACACACAAAGCAATAAATGTACTACAATGCATGTAATTTCCCATCTTGCTGTGCTTGTTTTCACTCCACACTCTCCTCCATCTCACATAATGAAATCATTTAGACTTAAATCAACACCCCGTGCCCGTGTGTTGTTTATCTGGTAATCAGCCGATCGTGCTGGGCTCGTGACGGCCGGTAACGGGCGGATGACTGTACGTTATCCCTCAGAAATCCTCAGGCACGACGGCAGCGTCTCATTTGGTGATTCTGTTTTGTTTTGCGCTATATTTCAGTCGCATGAGTAATGAGATTATGATCAGGGAATAAAATGAACTATTAGAAACATAATTCAGAAGCTCAAATGAAGGACGCAGTGGGACGGTGCCATCAATAAAAGCTCTTTAATGTTTCTATTTCTGAGAACTAATGGCGTCGCTCTCATTCGGAATGAAAACTCCCTGTTTATGCTCTTAAACATCAAAGTGTACAGCGCATATTAGCGCAGTCTGTCACCTCGGCGTTAAAAATTCATGGCTTGTTTTTGTGCTGCTGTTCGCGGTGTTCCCGCCGTGAGGAAACATTTGTTTAGTGAGGCGTTCGGATCCGTCCCTCAGGGTGAAGCCGGCGCGGATCCGTGAATTTACGCGCTGCCATCGGAACGGGCTGCTGTTTAAAACAAACGGCCTTTAAAACACATCTGAGTTCCAACCATTCACAATTTAAGAGGTGCTTAGCCATCTGTAGACACATTAGCAGCTCTCCGTGTTTCTGCGGCCGTGTATACATTCAAACGCTGCGTGTGTTTATGCTGACTGTACTGGCTGAAGTGTACACTAGCCGCTGCTGCTGTGTCTGGGTGAGTGCGTGAATGTTAATAACCCTTAAATTAATAATCATAGTGCAAGGATTGATTTTAAGAGTTATTAACATTCAGGCAAGTGCCATTAAGGTTATTTAAAGTCCAATAGCATGCACTGGAGTGTCGTCATTCAATAAAAAACCATCTACATTCAACATTAACCAGTTGTGTTCAAGTGCAACAGTCACATAAGCACCATTAAAATTCAAACATTTATATAAATGCTATAAACATTCAAGTTGTACTACTAATGTTCACTTAGAAGTTAACGTCTTAAGTGCTACAGCATTTACATCACCAGTAATGCTCATTTAGCTGCTATTAACCTTCATGTAAGAGCTATAAACTGCTATTAAGGTATTTAAGTAAATAGCCCTTGAGTGAATATTAATGGGATTTAAATGAACTTTATTAGCTCTTGAACAAATGTTAATTCTGCTGTTTATATGTGAGCTATATTATTGCTCCAACCTGCTACATCTACGGAGATGTTAAATACATTATAAACATTAACATCGAACATTTTCTGTAAAGCCACTTTGAAATGTTTATTGTGGGAAGTACCATAAAAACAAATTTAGCTCGACTTTTGTGAATGTTTATATCGTTAAAATTAAAGTTTAGAAATAGCAATCGGTTGAATTAATATTCTACTTCATATCTTGTGATAAAGGCAGCATCATGTTTCCCTCCAGTGCGAGTGAGAGGCTTTGCGGGGACTTTTATTGTGTAATGCATCGGAAGCAGGAAATGTGTGTGACGCAGGTGAAACCGGAAGCGGGAAGCGTGTGCGATCATGGAAGACTCGCGTGGCGTTTTGCCGGCTCTGCCCAAACATTCCTACTGGTTTGATTTCTGGATGTTTCTGCTGTTCGATGTCATTCTTTTCCTCATCATTTACTTCGTTATTCCCTGAGCGGTGAGTGGTGAGATTCACATCGCAACACATGACACACAAGCCTGAAGTTAACCACCGGGTACGAACAGTCACGTGATCATAACACAAGGTTAGACTCCAGACTGAAGAACTGTAAATAGGAGCATTTAATGATTTGTTTATGAACATTTACAGCTTTATTTGACATCAGTGTGTAGAGTAAATGCACAAACACTTCACTGATGTGTGTGAAATCATGCTGAGTGCGAGATCTAGATCTAGATCGCTGATGTAGGTCTAAGTTCCAGCATTTATATCAGTTTGTGTAGCCTAAAGTTGAAATCTGCACTCCAAATCATGTATATTACTGCTGCATAACATTCAGATTAATTTAATTGTGAGTCAAACAAAACTGTCAAGTCCAAAAGACACATTCTACTCTGGATATGTTTTGTTTGTTTCATCAATTCATGATTCAGAATAGAATATCATTTATACAACATGCTGTAACATGTGAAATATTATTACAGCATAAAGTAACCTTTTTCCATTTAAATATAAATCTTATTAATGCAAAGCTGAATTTTAAGTGTCATTACTCCAGTCTTCAGTGTCATGTGAAAATCATTCTAATATGCTCAGAAATATTCTGAAATCCTTTTCTTTGTTTGAAAGAAATTATTAATTTTAGTTAGCAAGGATGTGTTACATTGATAAAAAGTGACAGCAAAGACTTATATTGTTAGAAAAGGTTTATATTATGAATAAATGCTGTTCTTTTTAACTTTTTAGTCAACAAAAAATCCTGAAAAAAAAAAAAAAAAAAAGTATCACAGGTTCCAAAAAAATAAATACAAATAACAATAATAAATCAGAATTTTAGAATGTTTTCTGAAGGATCATGTGACACTGAAAACTTGTTTTAAAATATATTACAATGAAAACCATTATTTTTTTATTATAATAACATTTTGCAATATTACTGTTTGTTTTTTTTGTTTTTTTGTTTTTTTCTGTATTTTTGATCAAACAAATGGAGCCTTGATGAGCAGAAGAGTCTTACTGATCCCAAACTTTTGAACAGAAGTTTATATTCTTTAACTTCAGTTTTATTTCATTTTTCATCATTTTTGTGTAGGGAAAAGCAGCTTTGTTTCAATTAATGATATTTTTCATTAGTTTTAGACTGTGATAACACCTCTGTGCATTACATTACTTTTACACTTATATGTGCAATCATATGTGATGTGTATCTGTGTGTGTTTTACAGCGGTCAGTCTCCTGTCCGGTTCACCGTGAGTGCCTGATCCTCAGCTGCTATGGTCAGTACTGGCACAAACACCACACAATCAGTCATTTCAGACAACGTTTAGTTCTGCAGCTCCGATCAGATTGTATTATTTATTGTATTCACTCATATTCAGTCATCAGCTGCTGCTGTGTTTTTGACTGGAGCGCTGCAGGTCGTTTTGGAAAGTCATAGCGGCGAAGTTTTCTTGTGTTTCAGATTTATACTGATATTCAATATAATAAAACGAGTGATGCTGATTTTATACAAAAGTGTAATAAACAAGAAGTTAATGTCAACTAACTTACATTAAGTCAGTATTGCCAGTTACTTTGTTTTTGCTTAGCCATCGTGTTTTTTTTTTGTTTTTTTTTAACAAATCTACTGAGTGAATGATTCAGTGACTCATTTCATTCCTTAATGAATCTGTATTTTTGAACAAAACAGTTGATTGAACAATTCAATGATTTGCTCATGAAGTCACCTGACTGTGGAGAACAGTCACCTTTGCCTTCTGAACAATAGGATCATTCAAAAAGTATTGATTTAAACCGTCTGGCTGTTTCAAAACTGTGGACAAACAGTTGTTTTATAAGATAACATTTATATTTAATTACATAGTGTATAGTCCACATTCACACATCCAGTCCTGGCCTGTTTCACATGGCAGTGGAGTGTGTTTGGTGTGTGTAATGTTGTCATATTGACGTTGTTCGTTGGTTTGGTTTCTGTCAGGATGGGACGGCAACAGCCGCTGGACTCAGATCAGGAGGACTGGCTCTCGTCCTGAACTCTAAATACATTTCCTGCTTTACTCACTTCCTGCTTCTCTACAGAAATGCATTTAATGACCTAAAATTTAAAACTGTCCCTTCATGCTTCCACTGTGAGGAATCACTCAAAATGAAGACATACATGTTCAACTGTCTGGATGCTTTATACACATTATCCTGTAAAATATGACTGAATAATAGCCATTAAAGTGTGTGTTGGATGCATGTATGTATGTATGGGAAATTTAATAATTAAATCAGTGTGACTTTTAAATATATTTTGGAGTTCTTTTCTTTATATAAAATGAAAACAGAGTAAAACAGACCAGAACAACATTAAAAGAAATTATTAAACTTAAACTACTGTATGCTTTTGTGCTTATTTTTATTTTGTTTTACTTTATTTTATATATATATATATATATATAAATTAAATTTCTGGTTGATTTTTTTTTTTTGTTTTGTTTTTATGACATTTTTATGTCACAAAACATGAAGAAGTCACATAAAGCCACATTTTTTTTATTACTGTAATTTTTAAAAAGAGATGTAATATTTGTAATATATATTAAATTGTAATATATATATATATATATAATTTGTTATATATATATATTAAAACAATGTAATATTTAAACGCATGGTAGTACTTGTACTTGTAGTACTTGTACAAAAATGAAATAACCATTTGGATGCTTTAAAGTAATTACATTAAAATTAGTGCTGTACAACGATTAATCACGATTACATTATATATGTGTGTGTGCTGTGTATATTTATTATGTATATATAAATACACATGCATGGATATATTTAAGAATGTGTGTGTGTGTAAATATTTTCAAAATATGTACTGTATGTCTGTGTGTATTTATAAATACATGATAAATATACAGCACACACATGTAAACAAAAACTTTTATTTTGGATGCAATTAATCATGATTAATCATTGCACAGCAATAATGAAAATGAATAATGAAATGGGCTTCTTTATAATGTTACATTAGTAAGTAAACTTTTTATAGTATTTAAAAACAAGAAATAAAATCTAAAAATATGTTTTGCTTCCTTGTAAAAGAATACTGTACTACAGTACAGCCCCTCTATTGGGAATTACGGGAATTGCAAAAGCCAAAATTCTGTGTGCTTTAATTTGGTGAACATTTGAGGGAGGAATGTTTTTAATGATCATGAAAATCATGATGCAAAAGACGTTGAATAAAACAGCTTGAGTTTCAGATGAAAGAAGGAAACGGCGTGTGTTTCAGATGAAAGCGCGTCGCCCGCCGTCACAGGATGTGTTTTGCCGCCGTTTGTCCAAACAGCAGCAGCAGCAGCAACGTTCAGAATCGCCGCTCTGGACTCAAACACTTCCAGCGGCCAAATTATATTCGTTCAGTTTTTCTGGGGGCTCAGAGCGCGGGCCGCTCGATCTAACGCTGCCTGTTGTTGTGACCTATTGTCTTGTCTGGAGTCTCGGGGCATCAATTATTCCTCGCCGTTTCTATTGGCTCCAAGAACAAAACCAAGCCTGAAGCAAAATGAGGGCCGGAGACGCAGGGCGGGAAATTAATGAAGGGGCCGTGAAGCGCTCCATCATGTGTTGTGCTGGGCTTTGTGTTTCTGTCACACGGGGTCCATCTCGACAAATAAATCAAGAGACGCACGCGCACGGAAACATTTCACGTTTGCTTATAAACGGGTTTAGCCTGGACTGAGATCAGCGCTGTTTGTTCTGCCAACTTTTTTACTGACCTGTTGATGGATCGTTTATACATGGACTTACTTGGACTTATCTATTTAAATATATGTTTTATATATTTTAAATATACATATTTAAATATACATTAATGATATGCTGAATAATAAATCACATTATACACAGATAATGATATGTTTCACTATTTGCTCATTATAGTGACTGTATGCACTTTTTAGGGGCCAAGTGCTGAAGGCACCTATTATATCCGTTAGTTTTCTTCTTCTTCCTCCACTCTGGAAGTCTATGGCAGCCCACAGAACCACTTGCAGGAAAGTTTTGAAATTTGGCACACAGATAGAGGACAGTCTCAACATTAACCACAGCAAATTTGGAGTCTTTAACTCTGTAGCGCCACCTTTTAGAACTGTAAGGTCTAAAAGCAAAATTATTTTTTCTTCCGATTCCTTGATCTTTTGCCAAGTCAAATGCATGCTAAAATGCACATTTTCTGTGGGTCAAGATTTTTTGCAGGTTTGAATTTTGCAAAAAAATCTGCTTTTGTGAACTCGTTCTGAATTGTTTGTCTGATTGTACCAAAATTGGCTCAGATCATCGTCAAATAATGCTGGCAAAAAGTTATCAAAAGGTCTCCGATAGACCAAACTGTTGTAACAAATTTGACTAAATTAACGCAAAAATGGGCATATCTTCTCAGTGCTTTAGTGGATTCTGACCAAACTTGGTATGTGTTATAACAAGCATGGGCCTGAGGACACCGGAGTAGTTTCAGCACAGCACCACCTACTGGTCAGAAGATCTTAAAAACATGACATTTCTGCTTATACTTTCTGAACAGCTTGGTCCAAAATCATAAGATTGGTCTTGTTAGATTTGGAATGGCATACCGAATCAAACAATACATATATTTTTTCATGTCTGCATTTTTGTGCATTGGCCATTTTGAGTTTTGTAGTAAAATGCTGTATTAACAATGTCTTTAAAGCCTTCTACACACTGCACGATTTTAGCAATCCTATAAAATCATTGCTGATCACACTATGCGACATAGATCTATAAACTTGGGTACGACATTCATGTAAACTGTACGATGATGACACCTATTGACTCGTAGGATACGACGCACGTTACTATAGAAGAATGACACGTCATCAGCATGCGCTAGTGGTAAATAAAAACAGCATAATGAATCACACTTTGGCAGTTGTAGTTTTTATGTTCGCTGAAAAAAGCGGCAAAAAAGTAAGCAATAAGAGCTTGATGTAAGCAGTTTTAAGTTTTAGCGCCATGTCACATTGATTTTTAATGTGGCATTTTTCTTGGCTGATCACTAAACGTGGGTCGTGGCAGCAAACACACCGTGCGACGATCAGGCTGAATTTCTGACGCTGTCAGAAAATGATCGTAGGCTATCTTTGGTCACAAGGCTGTGACAACGGCCATCTTTGAACCTTTCTCTCTGTACCACATAGGACCACAGATTAGGAGCCATGATCACAGAAATCACCACGACTGTTTCACGATGCCAATCTTTCGTCTGGGACAGCTGAATATCGTGCAGTGTGTAGAGGGCTTAACAAGGACAGCTACCATGCAGAGATCAGCTTCAACCCTAATCACACACCTGAAGCAGCTAATCAAGGTGTTCAGGGCTTCTTAATTACAGACAGGTGTGCTGAAGCAGGGTTGGAACTTAAGTCTGCAGGAAGGAAGCTCCCCAGGAGCAGGGTTGGAGAACCTTGGTCTTTCCTAAGTAATTAAAGACAGCACCTTAGCTCTTCATTTTACCTCTGTTTTGCTTGGCCTCTTAATTGCTGCCTGCAGCTATATAGTTGTAGTTGTTTCTCATTGTTGGTTTATATTTATATGCAGACTGCTTTTTCAGATTGCATTTATTCAAAAACGTACGAACTCAAATTAATTTAAGAAAATGTCAGAACAAGTAAATATCATTATTTTTTCTTCATGAAATCAGTCCTTCCCTTATATATTTTGTATTCATTTTCTTTTCTTTTTTAATTTTTATTTATTCCTATTTGTGCATCATTGTCCTCATGATAATGAAGAGGCAAGGTTTTCGCTTTCAGGCTTGGCCCAGTGAGTTCTGCAAGTAGCGACTCCATTTATTTTATCCATTGATTTTTAATGATAACTTATAAATTGTTAAAGACACACCTACTGTGAGCTACAAGGTTATTTATCAGTGGTATCATTTTTGAAGCCATCAGTTCAGATTATATTAAAACAGCTGAATTTGAAGACAGAAACAAAAAAAAAAAAAAAAAAAAAAACTACAAATACGCATGATTCTGTGAAGAAAATCAAGCAAATGCGTTCCATCCATGCAGGCACGGTCATTTGTAAAATTTTATGGGTGTGGCTTCTGGTCTCCAGTCCAGCTATTTTCAGCTGTACAAAAAGCTCATTTTGCTGCTTGACACTGCAAATTGGTGTGTCTTACCATATTATTTCAATGTATTATCTTAATTATGAGCACACTGGTTTGTAATGCAAACGGTTTTACCATTTATTGCAGGGGTGCTCAACCCTGTTCCTGGAGATCAACCTTCCTGCAGAGTTCAGAACCAACCCTGATCAAGCACATCTAAACTAACTAATTAGGATCTGAAGGGGCACTTGATAATTACAGACAGGTGTGTTTGATCAGGGTTGGAACTAAACTCTGCAGGAAGGTCGATCTCCGGGAACAGGGTTGGGCAGCCCTGATTTATTGCATGTTCTTAGACTTTTCATTATTTCCCTATATAGCAGCTAATGGACTAGAAGTCTCGCCTATAGGCTTGCTTCCGTGTTGAAGAATAAAGTGGATTGTCCACCCACCTGTTCTAACGGTTCTTCCTCACAAGACACAGCCTGAGGTTTTTCTCCACCTCCAAAAAAAAGAACAATGTCCATGAACTAGAATTGCTGAGGATACAGGCCTACAACAAAACAAACAACAAAAAAACAGATGATTAAAAATAAATTAAGAAATGAGTCTAAAGGCTTCATTCAACCAAGATAGGTTTAAGCAGCTTATGCTGTGTGCTGGATAACTAATATCACAGTTTTCTTGCATTTTTTTGATTGATCTCCAAGGTTTTGGGTGTTTTAAGGGATTAATTTAGAGACCCAATTTACTCTTATTATTTACAGATTTATATGTTTCAGCAGGTTGCCTTTTTGAAATTATATGATAAATAAACTTGAGGTTTATAATAAGCATTATTTGGATTTAATACGATTATATTTGAAAACGAATGCGTGTGACGTCAGCTCAGAGTCGGTGGAGTATCGTGATGAGCTTCTTTCAGTTAATGCAAAGGTGTTGAGTTTTTACTCAGTAATATCATTGTTTACAGATTCACTGTTCTGAACGTTTACTGTTAACTATATGAACCGTTTTACTACATAATGTAAGTGAGGGCTGTTCATAGTCTTTTAGCATTAGCACTGAATTAATTATCAGTGCCATTATTAGCATGTGACATGGTTAGCGCATGTTCGCACAGTGCTGAGAGATGCTAGATATATTGCGTATACCATGTTATTGTATGTGTATTACGTTATAGTTAATGTATTAATGCAGTGTGCGGTATGTTGGAGGTTGTTTTGTGTCTATTTGACACAATTGCTTAGTGGCCACAACAATTTCCAGTGAAAACTGAGCAAATTAAGGAAGTGTCACAGAACTTGACAATATTGCTAAGAAGTTATCATTTGATGTACTGCAATTTTATGTTTACTATAGTTTATAATATATAGAATAGGCTGTATTATTAATAATATAAATAGTTGTTATTGGCAGTTTTCTTTCTTTTTATTTATTTGTTTATTTATTATATAATAAAATAAATGGATATAATAATTGAACATTGCATCATTATTTTAATAACTGAATTATTTGGACATTAAACACATAATTACATTAAAAATGATTAATATATTTAGGTTGTCTAAAGTCCAACATATACAAAAGTATTAATTCTGAGTGAGATTGCTTTAACACTAATTAAACTGTGATGTTTTTGTTTGTTTGTTTTTTACTGATAGATATGTGAGCAGTAGTGTTGTGTGTGCTGTTTTATCTGTCAAGTGAATCAAATCAGCGGTGCCAAAAAAATCACTATTCTGAATCAGTCCTTCCAGTTTAGCTGTCAAACGTCTTATCAAAACTGTTCGAATCAGTCGTCCAGCTCACTGATGCACTGAATCGTTTGGAGCCGTTTCTCAAAGGCAAAGGAGTACAGAATGAAGTGCATATTGACCTACAATCAATTACAACCACATTGTTTTTAGTTGCAATAATGTTTGGCATCAAGGCTACTATATACTTTGATACTTTGACATTGGTTTCATTTCATTTTTGTGGTAATTGGAAAAGAGCAGCAGTAGCATTCTTCTAAACATCTCCTTTTGTGTTTACTGTAACGGCAGGCGGTTTCGAACGCGTAAGCAAGGACAGGAGTTTCATTCTCGATTCAGCTATCGACAATTCCTCTAAGGAGTCGTTTCATTTGAGATCTTGGAAATATGCAGTCGAAACAACCTCATGACGTTAAAACTGCTATTACAGTGTTTCAAATTTAATCGCCGTTCATTAAACAAACCTACGGAGACTCTTTACGGGCCTGTTGAGCATTTAACACTCATTCAAAGAGCGTCGAGTTCCTCGTAGAAGTGGAAATCAAACACTGATCTGAGAAAGAGCTCATGAAGTCACACTAATGGCCGCTTTAAATGGCGACATGCGCGTATGATGTCAGATTTCAGGCCGTGCCAAAATCCAACATGTGTTTAAGGGATGAAGGCCGCAGGAGCGCCGGGAAAATCCTGCCTGACCCAGAAAGCCTCTCTCTTTCTCTCTCTTTCAGTGATGAGTTTGACAGAAATGAGAATTTCTTGCGTTTTTAATGGGCTCCGGCTAAAGCATGACAACTTGAATGGAAATATTAAAATTTGTTTAATTAGTACATTTCCCCTCGTTTCCGAACTCGGACAGATAGCATCGGCCGTGTTGTCAGCCCGTTCGCATCTTTATCTGACGTCTTCTTGCGAGAACGTCTCTTTTTTGTGCTGGAGATAAGGCGTTTAATTTCAGAGATTACTTTTTTTGATGTGAGAAATGAGAAGGAGAAGCAAACGCGAGATAATTTTTGTCAGCTGTGATCTTATTTGGTCTGTGTTTTATTCCTGACTTTGGTTTTCATGAGACTGCAGATGATGAGGGTTTGATCGTCTTATTGCCCGCAGCTGGTCTTACAGCCAGCGCTTTAATGCAGCTTATTTGATTATTTTGGATCAGAATTATCCTCACTAATCAACATCTAGTGGGCTGATATCCTAGACAGCGTTTCTGTCCTTCAAAGGTGCGAGCGACACGGCATTACAATGACGGAAAACGTTTCTTCCAGTCCGTTGGTACCGAAAACAGCGTTTAACCCAAACACTGGGTCGTCATTTACTCGTGTCAGTCCAGGACGCAAAGATGGTTTGGGACTTCACAGGGTCCCAACAATGTCATTTTTTAATTAAATTTAATAAATTGTTGTTAAATTGTATATATTTAATGATTTCAATTAATTAGCCATGCTTTTTTTTATTCCTGTCAGAAATCAGATATGGCACGCCCCTGATTAAGGTCTGTATTCATGAGTCATTTGAGCCACAGTCCTGTTGTTTCTATGATTTCACTGTATAGAAAAGAGCAACGTGAACATTTTGCTAAACATGTGCTTTGTGTTCCTCAGTCAAACGTCAGACAGAATTGGCTGAACCGTCCTGGGTTCTGAACCGGTTTGGGTCGCGGCTGCAGGTTTATTGGTCTGTTGGAAGGATTACATTAACCGGTTTGCCCTCGAGAACGTGACCTCATCGACCTCATCGGTGAGTGTTTTCAAGCGTAACTAAAGCAGTTGACGCTGCGGTTTAGTTTAAGTGACGTTCTGCGCACGTTAGATGGCGCGGTGAAGTTTTGAAGGCATTTCCATAGAAACCAAACAGTTTTCCTCCGCTGGCTCTTTATCAGTCCGTGAGTCACGGCGCTCCACTGGAGTTATTTGTGGTCGTGGGAGAGAGTGTGTGTTTCCAGTCAGACTGTTTGGGTTTTTATTTATTCATGTCGACTCTGATTACAGGAACAAATGACCAGTAACTTTCACTGACTCTCGTCTGTCTCTCTCTCTGTTTGTCTGGCACTTTACGGCACTTTGTTTGAAAAAAAATAAATAAATACAAATAAGGAATTGTTATTTTTTTTATTGGTTTCATTTGATTACCACTGTTTTTGATCACTTTCATTTGGGGAGAATTGCTTAACTTTTAATTAATTGTGGTTAAATTGTATTAAGTTTCATGATTTCATTTATTTAGATGTGGTTTTTAATTACTAAAATTGATTTAAACTATTAAAACAGAATCTTTTTTTTTTTCTTTTTAAGTTAAAATGAGAAAAAAAAGTGATGATAATTTGGGGGAAAATGCAGGAAATATATGAACAAATTAATTTTTGTTCAACTTTTTATAAGTTGATGTTAAAATGTTAAATTATTTCATTTAATTAGGCATGACTTTTGATTTCTAAAATTTGATTACTAAAATAGTATTTGTGTGAAAAACAACAAAAGCAAAAAAAAATGTTAGGAAAAAAACAGATTTCAAGATGTAATTTTGAGAAATAATAAATATACTGTAAAAATGTTATTAAAATAACAATAATAAACTTTAAATAGGGTGTTGTTAAATTGTATACGTTTAATTATTTCAAATAAATAGACATGATTTTTACTTCAGTTTAACCAGAAAAATTTAACAGAATTTGGGAGATGAATTATTATATGAATTTCAAAAGGGCCTAAATATAATATTTGATGAAGTTTCAAAAATTTGATGTTAAATTGTATAGTTTAATGATTTCAATTAGTTGGATATAGTATTACTACTACCACTATAGATATGGTACTGAGCTACTACTAAATGTATTGTAGAAACTTTCATTTTCTGTAAAGCTGCTCTGCAACAATTTGTATTGTGAAAAGTGCTATACAAATAAACTTGAATTGAATTGAATTTTATATTATTTACATTTAATTTAACCATTAAAACAAAATAAAATAAATAAATATTAAATAATAATAATAAAGGTAATGAAATATGTTATTTTATTTTGTTTTGTTTTGTTTTGTTTTGTTTTGTTTTGTTTGTTTTTTACTTTTATGACTGTTTTAGCACCAGCTTTGGTCTGATCTCCAAAAACTTTCCATGCTTGTTTAGAATCACCTGTCTCATGTGCTCAGCAGGTTTTGTGAAGTTTTGAGTTTTCCTTTAGGCTTTATAGGATTTTGGGTACATTCAGACAGGCCCCTTTTCTAAGCAACCCCTTTCTAGCTTCCCAAAGGGTACATTTCAACATTTTTTGAAAATTATTGACCTACAGAGTCCAGAGAAATGTACTGCAGTGCTTGTTTATTTTATTTATTTTATTTATACATATATATATATATATATATATATATATATATATATTTTTTTTTTTTTTCAGATTGAGCAAAAAAAAAAAAACTAGGATTAGTTCACAAAAGCAGGTTTTTTACATTTCCTCAATCATTTAACAAACGATTGAATTGACACTGGTGGAACTAGAGGCAAAGTTGTCCAGAATTAAGAGTTCTATCACATGATATGAATATTACGCGTATGTGTGGAAAAAAAGTGTGACGAACAATCATTCTCAGCCTTGAAAAATGCGATATCACCCCCAGTGGCTTTTGTTCCGTTCGGCCTCCGTTAACCTTGTCTAATAGGTGTTCAATGTTTGTCAGCCATGTTTTTTGAGTCCTTATAGACACTTGTGGTGCTTTGGACCAAGACCGTGCACAACGATTTTCATGTTGATAGGACAAATGGTTGTGCAGTTATAGCCATTTTTATGTTTTTCCCTATTATAGCACCACCAAGTGGCCAAGCTCCATGATTATTTTTTTTTCCTGTGACCTCAGATTGAACTCTTACACAAGTGTTCTGAGTTTAGCAAAGATATTTTATTCCGTTCAAGAGTTTTATGCATTTTACTAAAAGTTGCCCTGCCCCTTTCAAACGTTTTGGCGTCCCTTTGCGGTGAGTCGAAAGTTTTGTTAATTATTGATATTCACTCTCCAGAGAATCTTTCTGTACTGGTTTGTTTCCGATCAGGCAAAAAACCTAGTTCACAAAAGTAGGTTTTTCAAAAAATGTGAAACACCCAAAACTTTTACCAGACTCGTGATCAAATCTGAGGCAGGTGTTTTGTCCGGCGTGAGCCAAGGATTGCAAGGACACAAGTCACCTGGGCCTGTGACTGACAGCTTAGGAGTCATGAGCGATTTCATACTTTTGTTCACTATAGCGCCCCCGTCAGGCCGATTGGAGCGCGCCTCTGTCACGTTGAAGGCGGTGTAAGTACTACCATCCCTCCAAGTTTCAAGTCTCTTACGGTTTGGTCTGGACGATCAGTTTTACGTTGAGATTGCTCATCCTTGGCCATTCTAACCTCTAATAAAATGGAATGTGTAAAAAATATTTGTAAAAAAAAAAATTCTAAATGTTAAATTGCCTCAGTGTGTAGAACAAGTGCAGCTAACGTCATGCGATTCACGACTAGTCGCCCCGGCAGGTCACCTAGTGGCAGAACTAATCGACTAGTCAGTGCAGTGTTCAGAAATAACCTCAGACGAACGCACACAGCTGGAGTATTTCTCATTCGCACTGACACGTTTCCATTGCGTCTTTCATTCTCGCACCTAAGGAGCGACCGAGAGCGTCTCGGAGCGACAGGAACATCTGCGCTGAATGCTGGGTAATTGCAGATTGATTTGGAGTTCAGTAGCTGCTATAGAGCCGCGCATCTGCCTGCATTCTCCGGCCGCGCGGCACGCTGATTAGCTGTTATTCAGTGTGTTTATCTGTGTAAACGATGGGGTGAATATCAGGTTAAGTGTTTGAAGAGGCGCTGAGCCAAGCGCTCCTCTCCTTCCACATTATAATGGAGAATTAGACGCAGAGACAGATGTTAGGCAGCCTGAATGCCGCCGCCGCCGCACGTTAGCGCCGCATTCACCTTCGTCTGCAGCCGTTTCTTGTCAGGCTGCATCATTTTATAGTTCATCTTTCACAACGTTCATGAATTTAACATGAAGTTGTGCTGGAAAACGCATCGATTTAAACATTATAGGCTGAATTCAACAAGCAGTCACGCAAATGTAAAATTTCAGCGAAAAACCGTGACTTATTCATAAACACCATGCAGACACTTTATTTTTACTTAACATTTTTTACATGTTAGATTCTGTAACATAAAATTAGCCTAGCATGAAACACTAAAGGCTGGAGAAATTTGATTTTGGAGGAATAATATAATAATATGGAATTAATATGGAATTAAATAATATTCCAATAATATGGAGTAATAATAATAATAATAATAACTTTTTCAGATTTTTTTTGAAGAAAAGTTTTTATCAATAACTACAACCCACCTCCTAAGATAGCTCCATTTTAATTTATAGTAAATTTCCAAACTTGTCACTTATATTTATACAATATTTTAATAATATTAATAATAATCCAATAAATAAAATCTTAAATAAAAATGTATGTTTCAATTATATGTAATTTTTATGTTTACTTAGTGTCTACTGTTAGAAAAAAAAAAAATCTTAATAAACAAAGATTAATACTTAATACAATTTAATTATTAATACTTAATTTTTAATTGGGTGTTTATTTATTCTTTATTGTTATAAAATCTTAATAAAATAAAAAAATATTGTAATAATATTTAGTAATAATATTTATTCAATATTTATTGTTGGAAAATAAAATCACACTACTCATTGATTTATGCTATATCCATGTTCCTATCTGTCTATCTATCTATCTATCTATCTATTTATTTATTTTTCATTTTTCATAAATGAATGTCAAACAAATATAAAATATTTACTATTTTCCATTTGCTTAAGTTTAAATGTTTCTCTCTCCCCCTTTTATTTTATTATTTATTTGTTTATTTTTTAAATAATAAATACATTTATTTTTAATAAATAAATGTATTTTTTAAGGCCCTATTTTGTACCCTTTTGTGTCGTATGCACTGGCTTAATGCTGCACCAGATGAATTTAATAAATACTTTTCAGCACAAACACACTTTCTTCCAATACAAATGAGGCTTTTCAGAAAAGTCAGCAATATTTGCCTGCCGTGATCTGCAGAGTTTTTGTCCACGAAAGGCAGCCAATAAACATTTTAATTAAGCAAAGATGATGGTTAGTGATCATAGTAGCCATTCATCAAATGAGGAGAGGAGTATTGCAATATATAATTAGTGCAATGTAAATGAATGTATGTATTGCATATCTCCAGACACACTAATTAAACACAGTTCATTTTGTATATAAAGAGGTTTTTCAGGCGTCTGGATGGCAGTGCCAGATCATGACAGTCTGCTGCATTCACCATAAAACCAACCTGCACCCTCCTTTCTTTTTGTGCTCATGTTTGCATGTCTGATTTGCGTAATCGGGTACTAAAACAATGTGCAAATCAAACACGCCATCAACGGGTGCGATTCACCCTTGGCGTGTTAACAGTTAATGCTGTCGCATTCTAGTGTTTATTCCTACAGAAAGACTTGCACAATGGCATGCTGTGGTGACGGAGACGAGAGCAGCTTCTGCTCTTTGTAACAGATGAGAGAAGCTCATCTGGAGCAGGAGAAGCTGCTGGCGTTTCCATTGTGTATCAGGACACGCTCCGCCGCGCGGCTTTCCGAATCCGCGGCTCCTCTATTGTCAAACAGCCGAGCGAGTTTCTCTCTGCAGCTGGAGAGACGCCATAATCTCTGCCACGCCGGCCCTTCGTGATATTAATGAGGCATCTGAGCGAGCGCTGATGCATTCTGGGACTGGATGTATACTTCTACACTGATATTTCTACAGCTGGTATTAGAGGAACTGTTCTGCCATGAACTGCTCACCCTCGTGATGTCCAGTGAGAAAAATAAAATCTTGGTTTCTCTGCTGAAAAGCCTAACCTGGTTTGCCGTCAGCTTGATCAGACTTGGAGCCGTTAGACCAGCTAAACACCAGCTAGACCAGGGCCAGTAAACCAGCTAAACACCTGCTAGACCAGGGCCAGTAAACCAGCTAGACTAGCTAAATACCAATCAGACCAGGGCCAGTAGACCAGCTAAACCAGCTAAATACTGGATAGGACAGCTAAACACCTCCTAGACCAGGGTCGGTAAACCAGCTAGACTAGCTAAATGCCAGATAGACCAGCTAAACACCAACTAGACCAGGACCAGTAGACCAGCTAAACCAGCTAAATACCGGATAGGACAGCTAAGCACCTCTTAGACCAGGGCCAGTAAACCAGCTAAACCAGCTAAATACCAGATAGGACAGCTAAACACCAACTAGACCAGGGCCGGTAAACCAGCTAAACCAGCAAAATACCAGATAAACCAGCTAAACACCTGCTAGACCGGAGTCAGTAAACAAGCTAGACAAGCTAAATACCAGATAGACCAGCTAAACACCAACTAGACCAAGGCCAGTAGGCCAGCTAAACCAGCAAAATACCAGATAGACTAGCTAAACACCAACTAGACCAGGCCCAGCAGACCAGCTAAACCAGCTAAATACCAGATAGGACAGCTAAACACCTCCTAGACCAGGGTTGATAAACCAACTAGACTAAATACCAATCAGACCAGGGTCAGTAGACCAGCTAAATACCAGATAGGACAGCTAAACACCTGCTAGACCGGAGTCAGTAAACAAGCTAGACAAGCTAAATACCAGATAGACCAGCTGAACACCACCAGGGCCAGTAGACCAGCTAGACCAGGGCTAGACCACACTACTTCAGTCCATCAGATAATGCTTTATGAAGCCAAAAGAAACAAATCCATCAAGGAGTCCATAATCCATAATAACACTTCTTCTAGTGTCTCTCACATCAAAATCCAGCCACATATTCGTTTAGAGCTGTTTTGGCTTGTAAACGGTGCTTGATCTGTGCAGATTTCTCTCCTGATTCAGACCAGACCACTTTTTCACCGGAGGAAGCGTTATGATGGATCATGGACTCGGATTTTAGTTAAAAACATCTTGATGGATTTGTTTCAGCTTGTGTCTTCTCAAGATGTGAACTGATGGACTGGAGTGGTGTGGATTACGTGTTGATTATTGTGATGTTTTTATCAGCCGTTTGGACTCTCATTCTGACGGCACCCATTCACTGCAGAGGATCCATTGGTGAGACAGTGATGGAAACAAACTCATCTACATCGTGGATAGCCTGATGGTGAGGATATTTTCAGCACATTTTAATTTTTGGGCAAATTATTCCTTCAGTACAGTTTCTGAAAGTCATTAACGTATAAAAGGAAACTTCTAAGAGGATAAGGAAACTCATTTTTTACCGTTAGTTATGTGAGGCAAAATGGGCTCGAATTGAGGATAAATTGATATTCACAGCATATCAGCACAACTTTTTTAACGGATCTGAAGGCTGTTGTTGGATCACTGCGGGTAAGTGTGGTGTTATGCAACTATGCTCCCAACGCCAAGGTCATGGGTTCGATTCCCAGGGAAAGCAAGTCATAAAACAAACACGTATGAATTATTGACCCTGCTCGTTTTGTAACCCGCACAACTCGAACATCTTGAGAGAAAATCGGTCGGTTAGAGATGCGTCTCGCTCCATTTTCACGCTCCGAAGTCCTGAAATACATCAAATTGAAAATCCGTCAAGCTGTCATGGCGTTTAATGGACGGCGTTTGCCTGAACAGATGATTATACTCCTGTAATGTGGAACTTTGTTGTATAAAGTCAGTTTTATTAAGGACTCGTACACACTGTGGTAACGGCCCGCGGCGACACTGGCACGAACCTCCCGATGAGATGATTGTCTTCTGCCGGCGGGAGGTCGCTCGTCTCCACACACGCCTGAAATTGAAACCATTATACCTCCATTTTGTTATTCATGTTTGTTAACAGGATGAGCAGGGCTCATTTTCAGGCCGTCTGTTCTCAGGGTTTCTCTCGTTTACGCTCTTTGTCATTTGCTTGCTTTATTATCGTGGATGTAATGGGCTCCTGCGCTGTGACGCTTTCCCGAAGACTGACGCTCGTTTTCAAGTCGGCACAACATAACACACCAAACGAGATGTGAGACGGACGTTCGGCTCTTTTGTTTTCCCAAAGAGAAATGACACTTTCCCACAAACTCGCTCTTACTCAACAGTCGGTCAGTGAAAGGAGATGCTTAACCTTTGGAAAATGCTGAACGTCAACCTCAGGACCTCAAACTAAATATTACAATGATATTATACTGTCTGATGTCTGATGGATCAAAAACATTATTAATTATATTTATTGTAATCTACTGAATATATGTATTACTTTAGTTATATTCCAATGTGTTCATTTGTACAAGTTACATACATATAATAAGAATAATGCTAAATCATTAAATCACAGTGTGCTGCATAAGATTTCAACAGCCCAGTTCTGAGACGTTCAGCCATATGATGTTGCTAAAGAAGCGTCGCAGAAAGCTTTGACTGAAGCTCGTGTTTGTGAATGTTGGTGGTTTGAGTAAAAATTTTCTTGGAGCTTTTAGGCACGACTCCAATCCCGAGTCACACCATCAAAATGACTTTGGAAAAAACAATTTCAGTGGACTAAAAAATAGGCAATCTATCATCTGTGTTTACTCAATATCTCTGTTTTTTGTCTGTAAAATGTGAAGAAAAAGTTGGGTTTGATTCTGCCAAAAGCCTCAAGCATGAAACACGTCGGAGAAAAAGCTCCTCTTGATGAGAAATTGAGTTATCTTTACCATTTTCTTTCATTTTATGATGATAAAATCGCATGCATAGGACATTATATAATGTATTTGTATTGTTAGTTTGAAATAAAAGTGAGGAATTGTAATGTTATGTAATTATGTAATGGGACGAGCGTATCTGACAAGCTGTCACTCCAGATACGGCACAAAAATGACATTCATTCACACCAACCAGCCAATTACACGTAATTATCAGAGCCGGCGCGAGTGAACGACAAAAACTAGACATGAACTCTGTTTGTGATATTACACTTTCACTCCAGCCTGTTCATGGTAACACTGAAAAGTGACGTACTGAAAACTAGTTTCCTTCAGTATGCATGAGATACTCTGAAAGGTCAAAACGATCCCCGTTCACATCGATCTGCGATTGTAAAGAAACACTACACACCTGCACACATTCACATTACAACAGATTGAACACATGTGTATGACGTTACTGTTTCCACACGGTCATGTTTTTATAGTTTACACAGAGACGATAACTGTATTTTTTTTCAAAAACATACATTTTGAAACCCGTTTTCAAAATTTCCATTCAGGCGTCCCAAATGCTGAGTGTAAATGAAGGGCCAAAACACATTTTCTGTTTTCAGTTGAAAATGGTGTCGTGTGAACACCCCCTAAGTTTGAATGGCTTTCTGCCAGAGCATAAATGGCTCTGAAAGAAACCAAAAAAAGAAAACATAAAAACCAGTCTGGAACTGAATATATGAGTGGAACAGAGTGTTAAACTCATTAAAATGCAATATCATCTAGACTCCTTTATGAATGTAAACACACGTCTAAAACATCACTGATCAGCTCCTGCTCACCTGCATCACATCACACAAAATGAACCACATCAGACTGGAGATTTACTCACAAAAACAGCAATACACAGGAACATATGAACCTGTTGAGTAGACATCAGCTGTGACAGAGGGGTTGACGTTAATTTAGTTATACAATAGATATTTAATTTTATTATTATTATTATTATTATTATTAATTATATTAATAATAGTGTTATTTATTATTATAAATCTAATACTACTACTAATAATAATAATAAGTTTTTAAATACTTAAGTATTTTAATGGCAATTATAATTATAATGTATATTAGTAGTAGTAGTAGTATCGTTTTGTTAAATATAATAACTAAAACATTATTATATTGTTATTATAAACATTGTTATTATAAATAATAACATTATTATAATTATAATTGTATAATGTGCTGTTATTAATAAAATCATTTTATTATTATTATTATTATTATTATTATTATTATTATTATTATATACAATAACAATATGCATATTTTAAAATTATTACATTCTAATATAATAATAATAATGCATTTTATTACCTTAACAACAATACTAGTAGTAATAGTAATAATGTTTTATTTTATTAACATTATTATTATTATAATGTATATTAGCAGTGGTAGTATTGTTGTGCTAAATATAATAACATTATTATAATTATAATACGTTATAATGTAATTAAGAAAAAATATTATTATTATTATTATTATTATTATTATTATTATTAGTATTATTATTATATACTTTAATAATGTATCTTTTTTAAATAAAAATAATAATAATAATAAAGCATTTTATGCTAACAACAATAATAATACTAGTAGTAATAATAATAATGTTGTTTTGTCTTATTGATAATTATTATAATGTAATAATTATCAATAATTATATATAATTAAAATACAATATTATTATTATTATTATTATTATTATTATTATTATTATTATTATTATTATTTTATAATTATTTAAAAATAATACACATTAGTAGTATTGGTGGTGTAGGACTGGGTAGTGGATGGGGTACCTGTCCCAAAAAAACGCTGACAGTCAGTGGTTTAAATTGTGATTTATTTTGTGACAGACGGCTGAGAGCTCAGATTCACAAAAAATGTGTGAAAATCATATCAAGTCAATCAAAATTCAATCAGAAGGCCATTTCTCTGAGATCCAGTGCTGGTGCAGCTACTGTGGTTTTTAGTGATATGACAAAGTAGTGAACACATTTAATAAAATCCATGTTAAATATAATAATGTGTTGCTTTAAAACATTTAAAAATAGTTAAAACAGTTATAGTTAAAAATAATTAAAAGAGTCTTCTGGGGGAAAATAAGCATGTGGACAGCTGTTTGATGACTGTGTGAATGAGGAGCGTTTCATGTGCATTACGAACCAGCGGCACTTACAGCAGCGCCATAAAAATTGCCATGCATCGACAGCCTCAGACCGTCTGAATCACATCTCATAATCTGCTAACAAACCTGTCGCTCAAACGCTGCGTTTTCCTGGAAGCCGTGGCAGTCAGATAGAGTTAAAGCTAACGGCTTTGCTTTCACGCGCTGACCTTGAGCGTATCATATTCTGCTATAGTTACTGTCTGCAGCAGACGCTTATGTCTAAAACGCCGCTTTTCTGTTGATCCGTCCACATCATGTTACCTGCACAATATGATTCTGTGAAATATGAGGCAGCACATTAGTGACGAGCAGAGACTATGCACGTCTATCAAACACAAAACCGCTGTAGCTTCAGCTGGACTTCCTGTTATCCTCCATCATTTCCACCCATGCGACGCTTCATCTGCATCATTCGCACGCTTGGGCCAATAAGTGCAAATCATTAACATTAACTCTAGATCTAGAGGAAACTGCACTTACACATTAGTGAGTTCTGTTGATAGATGAAAAATAAATTCACTTAAGCATACTTTTAAAAAGTGCGTTAAAAAAAAATTAATCTAAAATTATGAGATTAAAGTCATAACATTTTGACTATAAAGTTGAAATATTTCAAGAAAAAAGTTGAAATATTGAGAATAAAATTGAAATGTTTTGAGAAAAAAGTAGAAATGACAAGAATAAAGTCAAAAAATTTTGAGAATAAAGTTGAAATGTTTTGAGAATTAAATCGTAGAAATTAAAGTTATAATATTTTGAGAGAAGGCGCCTATAGCCTAGCCTATACTGTGCGTGCAAATGGCCCAGATTGGGAGCACCGGGAGAAGTTGTCAGGCCACCGGAATTGATTTGAACATATGTGGGATTATTATCAGAAATCATAACATGTTATACTCGCAGGGACAAAATATGCTTGGAAATAATATTTCATGATTGCATTCGCTATTTGTAGTGCACCAGCCCTCCAATAATAGCAATAAGCTTTGTGCTTTTTGGTACTTTTAATATAAAACAAAGTCTCAGCTTTCAAAATCAGTTTTATAGCAAAATACCAACAGTGTGTCTTACAATAATGTGTTTTTAAAGCTGTTTAATGTGGTGTGACAAATCGCTGTATTCATGTGAATCAATTATACTGTTTTCTTTGCAAAAATTCCACCACCTACTCTGCAAAAACATCTGTGGCGTCCAACTTTACATTCATCACGTGTATTTAATTAAAAACAACAATAAAACATTCTAAAGGTTAAAGTGGACTCCAACTCGTTAACATGAGTTATTTTGTTGTCTTTTCTGAGGTAGCCTATATAACGTCAAGTGGCTATTCACAAGCTGTTTTATTCATGGTGTAATACAGTAAATGATTGAACATAATATTTAATGTCTTCTGTTCATTATTTGCAGCGCGTCAGCTACCCAGTAATCGCAATAATTTTGTGCTTTGTTGCTTTTAATACAACACAGCTCAGCTTTCAAATTCTGTCAATTTTCTCTCAAAATACAAATCATAAATGTGTTTTTCCTCTTTATTTCAAGTTTATAGCAAGACATAAAAGTGAAGGAACATCAGAAGGCATGAAAAAAAAAAAAAAACAGTATAGCCTAATTTAATGAAAAGATGATTGATTCACATGTGGCTTAAACTGAAGCAAATACAGCGATCTGTCATGTCACATTAAAGAGCGTGTAAAACACATTATATGTAGTAGACATATTTTTGTATTTTTCTATAAAACTGACAGAATTTGAAAGCTGAGACTTTGGAATATCTCCTTGCTAAAATGTACTCTTAAAATATTACAACTTTAATCTCGTAATTGCTACAAACTAATTCTAGTAATTTTGACTTTATTCTCAAAATATTGTGACTTTATTCTCTAAATATTGCGAGTTTAATCTTGTTATTTTAGTTGGGTTTTTTTTTTTTTTGTTTTTTACATTTTTTAATGTGGCACTAAAACGCTGTCGTAGGAAAGAGTAGTTATTACAGAAATAGTAAACTTACAGAAATAGTAAACTTACTTAAGAATTCACTTGTGAACTGAATGTACTGTTTTCAGACACTTAACTGTATGTTCATTGTTATTAAATGAAAATGTATTATAGCGGACATTTATTTTAAATGCAATCTGCTGAACATCTACTTTAAAATATGATTAAAGTACTGCCGAATGTACTGGCAAGCATTTATTATCAACTAAAATATACTTTACTTGTAAGTCATGTATTTCAATATATTTGTTAAATTTAATGCAATTTAGTACATTTAAAATCTGTTAACTTTAAAAGTAATATTGAATAACACACTACAGTTAAAATGATAATCAGGTTCTTTGCATGTGCTTTCGTTTGTTAGTCAACACATCGAAATGTGTACTTCTTTAAAAAACGACAAAAGATTATTAAAACGTGATTTAAAAGTGCAATTAAGTGTGCTTATAAACAGTCATGATAATGTAATAGTGACAAGTCCACTTAAGTGACGTAAAGAGAGACAATTTCATGACCTTTTCAACACACTTAAGTGCACTTTTAAAAACCGACTTCTGCAATGTCAAATTAACAGATTTATTTTAAAGTACATTTTAAATTATTGTTTTAAATCTTTTGTAATGTTTTAAAGTACACTTGCTTTGAAGTGTTGACTACATACTAAAGCACATGTAAAATACTCTAAAACAGACGATTTACTTACAATTGAATTATATCAAAGAAAATTTAATTCTTATTCTAAATTAATATATTTTACATCTATTATTTATTTACAAATGTCTAATTACAAAAATATTTTAAAACATGACATGCAAGTTTCTGTAGAACTGACATTAAAGTATAGAGTTGATCATAAATGCTTGTCAGTGCATTCAGCAGTACTTCAACCATATTTCAAAGACAGTAAAAGTAATTATGAAATTACATATAAAGATGTCCTTAAGTCCTACTTAAGTGGGTCAAAAACACTCTAAAGTTAGTTGATTTCATTTGTAAATTTAAATTATAATAAACTTTAAAACTTTTAAAACTTAAGTACAGTATATTCCTGTAAAGACTGTTATTTCCGTAAAAAAAAAAAGTTTTAAAAAGTGCTTCTGTTTTAGAAGGAAACATCCTGTAATGTCAGAACGGGACCTTCTAGTGAAATGATGTCACTTAATGAATTCACTTAATTATGTTTTAATACAGATTTGTGCATTTGTGGACCCTAAAGTAGAAAAGCAGCAGAAAAGAAAGTCGATTGTCCGTGAAATATCCAGCGCTGGCGTCCCAAACCTCATAAGCCGCGTGCTGGAATAACACTGAGCGCTATGACAGAAACACACGCGAACATGACGGACCGATCGCTCCCAGCAAGAGTTTCCACACTGGGAAAATATGAAGTCATGTTCACCCGAATTATGTTATTCCACGTCTAAATTGCATCCAATTTCTCACCATTATTTGACATGCTGTGTTTCCTGTGCAAACAAACGTGGCCACAACATAAACTCTGCTCAGAGTGAGATCATTCCAAAAGAACCTGCTTAAAATATATTCATCTTCTGAAAACCACAAAACCAACATCCATAAACAACAAGCCAGCGCTAACATGAAACGACAGATCCAAACACTAAACATCTCAACATCTGAACACCACTGGCATTTTACTGAAGCTGTTTTTAAAGTGAGAACTCTGGATATACCATGCTTTTTTCATGCCATTCCAAAGAACACCATGGTAATATGTCCAAAACGCTATGGTAACGCCAAAAATGATAGTAAACATCCTTCTGAAAAAGTGTGACTGAGTGTATTGAACTTTTCAAATCTAAAAAGTATTTACAGTATACTGTAGAACAGATATTATTAAAGAAAAGCCACTTAAGTGGACAAAAAAAATAACACACTGATTGTGAAATTTTGAAGGTTTTTTTTTTTTTTTTTTTGCCAATAAGTGTAAATAGCAATTAGTTTGACAGAATGTAATTCTAACAGCATATTGGATATAAATGGATACCGCTTTATTGGTGTTTGTACATTACAGTGTTATTACAGTGTTTCAGTTTTCAATCTGATCGAGTGTTTACATGTCCTTTCGAATGGATTAGAAAAGGTTTATCCCACTCCTCTCAACCTTAATTTGAATTGGTTTGGGCATTTTTATTCCGATTGAGGTGTTTACATGGAGCAAATTATTATTCATATTCACTTTGATTGACAACGTTGCACGCAAGGCGGGCCATTTCCACTTGTAAGTAGGCGCTCCGTTCATACATTCATTTGTATAATTCGGTGATAATAAAGTAATAAAGCGGCTTGAATCTGGAGTCTGATCGGAGCAGGAATGCTCATTTGGATCCGACCCGAATCTGACGGCCCGTTTCTTCCCTGCGCCGAACCGCTTCCATTTCTTCATCTACAGAAACACAATAATTACTGTGTTAATTTTGGAACGTGCACAAAAGGATGTTCTCGCCAATCTATCAGAATATCAATCTACCTATCAGTTATTACGCCAGAGCCATAATTGAGTGTAATTAAAAACTGCACTAAGTGCTGTAATTAATGTCAGTTGTCAAGCGCTAAAAGCTTCTGGGGGGCGTAATGGCTCTGAGCGTCTGAGGGCCGGAGACCCCGAACGCTCGAGACGCTCGAGAGCAATTAGAGGGCGAGCTCGCAGACGGGCGAGTGGACGCAATCTAAAACACTTCAGATCCCTGCGTGAGTCCCTGACGTTGATTCGGGATCATTATGGTCAGCGGCGATCACTTCTGCAGACGTTTACAGTAACACAAATGATTTGCGACGAACAACAAATATGTGACGGTCAACATGTCAATGTTCTGGTTTTGTTCAGTTCGGGTTTGGCAAAAAGGCAGCTTCTGATTCTTTTGATCCATGCTGCTAATGCCATATTAATGTGTGTTTGGAAAACTGAAGCAGAATCATATATGCATATATATATTCAAAGAATCTGACTTTATGGCAGTTATGTGTGAGGCCAAAATGTACTGTAATTATTTTTATGGAATATTGTTTTTTTAATGTTTTTGAAAGGAGACTCTTCTTGGTCAAAAATACAGTAAAACGAAAATTTTCCTCAGCTCAACTGTTTTCAACATTGCTAATAATCGGAAATGGTTCTTGATCACCAGTTCAGCATATTAGAATGATTTCTGCAGGATCATGTGACACTGAAGACTGGAGTAATGATGCTGAAAATTCAGCTTCGATCACAGAAATAAATTACACTTTAACAGATATTTGCATAGAAAACCGCTATTTTAAATTGTAATAATATTATACATTTTTTATGTTTTTACTGTATTTTTGATCAAATAAATGCAGCTCTGATGAGCAGAAAGGACTGTAGCATTAAAAAAACATTCATAACTTTTGACGGGAAGTGTATTACACGTAGATGTAAGTGCCATGAGACTTCACCACATGGGTTTCCATGAATTTAGTGGTTTCCCACACCTGTCCAACTTTAGAGGTGACTCTCTCTCTCTCTCTCTGTCAGGCAGTTTGTCAGGAAAGGTTGGTCAGAGAGGGAAAGCATGATGAATGGACTTAGTGAATGTCCTGATGGATCCAGAACTCCATTTCTCCTCTGAGTTCACAACAACAACAAATAACACACACAGTGTCTCAAAGACCTTCAGCAATCACAGAAACCCTAAACATGATGAAACATCTACATAAAACCACCTGAGAAACCATAGAACAGGAGCAGATTAGACCAGTATTGAGATTCAGACCAAAACTCTCAAACAAGGCTAGTTTTATGAGCATTCCAGTCTATAAGATCAAAGTTTGATCCAGATAAACAGGGCAGATGTAGTTTAGCCATATCTGTTCTTAGTGCACAATTATAAATGTAATATATTGAATTTCCATATATTATAGTAAAAAAATACAAAAAAAGTTAAAAAAAAAAAAAAAAAAAAAAAAAAAGCAGAAGCGGGACTAATTTCATATACCGTATACCAATTCTATATGTTTTTTTTTTTTTTTTTTTTTTTAAGCAGTAACAATATTTACTTTAAGTATTTTTAAGTATTAACTTCAATGCATTTGTGAAGTATTAATACTGATAATGTGTTCAATAGCCAAATGTCTTAATATAAGCCAATAACATTGAAAGACATAAATTTAAAAAAGTACAAAACACATAAAATCTTCCAGTCATCTGTTGACATTACTCTTAAAGCGAAAGTACATAGTTAGATATCGTAAAATTGCATATAGCATAGTAGTATTAATAAGAGTTATTAGCATTGTATACAAAAAAAAAAATCTCCCTAGTATTTTTGTTTCCTTTCTAGTATAAATATCTAAGAATTCTTGAATCAGACACATTTACTGGACAAGTAAAAATATATTTTCTTGTTTTCTGGAAAAAAAATAAAATAATAATAATAAAATAAAAGTGTTATTTTTGCTTAAAAGAAAAGTAAGAAAAATAGTCTAAAATCAAAGGCAAAACAAGATCATTTTTCTTGTGCCACTGGCAGATATTTTTGCTTGCTTTAAGCAAAAACTAACAAAATTTGGGTATTTTTTTTAGAAAACAAGACATAATATCTTCAGTCATTTTACTTGTCCAATAAATGCATCCTAATTCAAGAATTTTTAGATATTTAGAAATGCTAAGGAAGAAAATCATTTTTTGCAGTATAGGTTGTATTAGTGAGTACAAATGCAATTTACAATGACGAGTCCTCAGTCTGTAAATATATAAATGGTCATCCAGTTATTCCTGCCAAAACAGCACACATGATATGAATTAATAATGAATAATTACATCAAATCGAGTTCTGTTTCAGGACATTTACATCGACTCCAGCAGAGCTCCCACAGGCCCGACGCTCTTGTTTACATTAAACGTCCGTCTCGAGCCGGTTACGCAGCACATAATCACCGCTCAGGCGTCTGATGGTTTGTTTGACCTTTCTGCGGTCTGAAGCGATCCGCTGGGATTGGATCGATCCGACAGGAAATGAGATCCAGCTTTGGAGTCACACGGCAGAACGAGCGTGCCGTAACCAGGAGCGTGTGCTTATGATGTCATCGTCCCATCCGCTCGGCCCCTGGTGATGTCATCGGCCGTTTCGGCAACTCTTTACGATGTCGGCGTCCATTCCAGACACTTTTATAAGCAAACGCGCTGATTGTGAAACATGGTGCTCCGTCGCAAATGATCGAACGACTTCAGCATCAGAAACGACCATCTGCTTCGCTCGCGCGCCGCTTCCTAAACGCGCCGGTGTTCGGTTTCTCCGTACAGATGTGGAATGTTATTCCCACCTGAATACACTCTACACACTATAAAAAAAGCCCATTTCCTCCATTGGGTACTTGTGTTTCATAGGCCAGATCATTAATCACTGCATTCTCTAACGAGGAATATGCATCAAAATGACTCGCTTCGCTCTGGAGTCAATTAGAAAGTTTTCATTTATACAGCAAGAGAGACGCCGTTCCAAAACCTAGCAAGCTTACTATCTAGACAACATCAGATGTGCTCCTGACCAAAGCTAAGCTAACTTCTTTCTTTTGTTCTCAATCTGATGGGTTTAGTGAAAAAGGTCATCCAGTATCCATCGACTGAAACATCATTGGTCATACTTGATATTGGTTGTCTCCAACTACTAACATTAAACACCTACAGGACTGCTACTGTGTAACTGCATGTTGTTCTGTCAAAATCCCACATTTCCTGCTAATGAGGTTTGGTTATATATAGCAGTAAGGTTTGGGGTTAAATTTAACAGTGTAACAACAGATGTATTGAACGGTTTAGTAGTGAAGGCCACCTGCAGTAATATGAAGTGTGATCATACATTAATTCTATAATACAATGTACTTGGAAAAACCTAATTAAAAAGTATTTTACTCAATATTTCAGTGCCAAATCTTTGAGTCGATCTTTTTGTCAGCTTGTTTTCTTTCAGTTAACACAGGTTTTGTTCTTCGTTATGGAGCTGAGTGATCGCAGGCCTCACTGATCTGAGCGTATGCACCTCAGAGTGAATATTACCAAAAGAATCCACAAATTATGTTTGTTTGCTTTAACGGTGCATAAACTAAGTTGATAAAAAGATTTGGTGATAATATAACGTAATGAGAGATTTTTAAGCTAAACAAAACTTATTTTATTAAACTTGTTAAAAAAACAACATACATTTCTGTATTGTGTTCACATCATGTATGATCATTCAGTAGTTACTGATCATTTAGTCCATTAAACCAACATCTGACTCCTTCTCAGTGTCAATGTGCGACCAAATCGGTGAGACGACGCCAGGCGCTCTCATAACTTTAACTTGATCATAAAAAGATAAAACTCTCTAGTTCTTCTACAAACACAAAGCATCGCATACCCAAAAGTCACTATAAATGTGTTGAGATGTTTGGCTATTTTACTACAAAACAACATAAAAATCTTAAGAAAAGCATTTCCTGAAGAAAAGAGCCTTATTACTGCTTGAGCTTCCAAACATGTCCAGATAGATCTCTGGTTTCCCACAAACTCTCACCAGCACAAGAATAAAACGCAATAAAATGTACTTTAAACATTCGGGGACGTTCCAGTTTGGCCAAAAAACGAAGTATTTCTCTAACTTGATTTTGTTGTAATTTGGCAAAGACGGCTTTGGTTAGTGGAGCCAGCGCTTTTCTCTCTCTTTCTCTCGACGCTGGCTCTCGTTCATGAGACGTGAGCTCGTATTTGGTGGCAGAACTTCAGTTTAGACTTTGGTGAACCCGAGGAAAGTTCATTCCTCAACAGTGCAGTCAAAGTGTCTTGAAAGAGGCCGTCTGAGCCAATCAGGCTGAGGCGTGACAGACGCGCCGCGGCCTCCTCGAACCCTGAGCGCGCTCACTGGAGCGGGCAGTGAAAACATGAGCTCATAGGGCTCTGGGCTCGCTTTCCCACACAAACGCAGCGAGAGCGCGTCAGACCTCTGTAACGTTCACCTTTCTGCTGTCAGGACGTGGGCAGCACATCTGTTCTTTTCCCTTGAATGAATTATTGCGGTGGCTTTTCTGTTTTTGCCACGAGTTTGTCGTTTCCAGATGTTTCGTAATCTCGAGTTCACCGAGAGGCTGTCAGTAACACACCATCGCTTTATGAGAAAACGTCAATGGAGATATCACTTGGGAACAGAATATGTTTGTAACAAATCAGTTTTGTGTGTATTTTATTTAATTTTATTTCAAATTGGATTAAAGATGAACTTTAGAGTGTTTTAGGGCTTAAGTATATCTTTATATGCCAGTTCATAATTACTTCTATTGCTTATGAAACTGGTTAAAGTACTGTTGAATGTACTGACTGGCGTTTATGATAAACTAAATATACTTTAATGTCATTTCCATTCAAACTTGTATGTCACGTATTTAAATATGAATATATATTATTAAGTATGAATATATATTAAAATTAGTGTCAAATCAATTAATCACGATTAATCACATTCAGAATAAAAGTCTGTGTTTACATGTGCTGTGTATATTTATATGTATATATAAATACACAAACGTACATGTATATATTTAAGAAATATTTACATGTATTTATGTATTCATATTTGTATATGATTTATACTATATATAAATATATATTATCTAATGCATATTAAATATATACATGTACGTTTGTGTATATATATATATATATATATATATATGCACAGCACACACATATATAACATGTAAACAAACTCATTTTTATATTAGGGCTGTCAAATAATTAAATTATGAAAACATACTGATTTAAAATCTACTTTAAAATAAAACTTTTTAATTTGATATATTTTTAAAAGTTTACTTAATTGTGTTTAGAAACAGTCATGAAAGTCCCTCTCTTTAAGTCACTTAAGTGGCCTTTTATTTAATTCATATTATATTATTTGCAAGTACAAGTGTGTGTGTGTGTATATATATATATATATATATATATATATATATATATATATATATATATATATATAAGAATTGAAGTACACTACAAGTGCACATTTAATACAGTTAACACTTCTTTTTACAAGGGTGGTGTGTTTTAAGGAAGTTACTTTCTGAAATCATCTATATTATCCACATAAATACTAATTTACACCAATACAAACAACACCACAACAAATGAACACAATATCTAAATGCTCACAGCTCATTTCATCCATTAAATCAACATTTGACTCCATCTCAATGTCAATGTGCAGCCAAATCAATCACTAATGATTCACATGGATACAGATATTCAGATGTTGAACTTTATCATAGAAACACACAATGCTCTCTTTCAGTATCACATTCCCAAAGTCACCGTATGATCCAGCACATGTAGGTGCGCTGCATCACGTTAATGAAATTCACGCGCCATTAGAGATGATAAGAATATGATGGTTGTGAAACTCTGCCGAGGCTCCAGTTCATTTATCAGTTTTATTATTGCGCACAGAACATCATCCATGAGGAATCAGCTGAAATGCACATCAATGTGGCTCAGTTTTAAGAAACATCATGACTTTCACCTGATCTCACCCTGACTGCTGCGCTTTTCTGTCCACGCTGAATCAAAAGACACGTAACGTACGAGTGAAGCAGTATTCTGGAGCAATGAGATTCACAATGGATGGTGTTACACAGCACGACACCACAGTTAAAGAAAATAAGCGACTGACAAAATAACCTGTCTGGCACCATCCAGAAGAAGAGCTGTATATTTCAGGGCACATGTGACTTGTTGATTTACAATTGGTTCTTTTATTTTAAAGGCAGGACTTACACTGATAGATAGAAACAAAGAGAAGGTTTCTGAGAGAGAGAAGAAAATAATGAGGGAAGGAAAGATGATTGGCAGCTCTGTCTATTAGGGCGTGGCCGAGCAGAGAAAAGAGCGAATGAGAGTCTGACAGCGACAGATTTGCTCATTAACCCCGTGAAAGACATTCAGAGAGAAAGACAGAGAGAGAGACGGATTCATTCCTCCATTCTCTCTGTTCTGAGCGTCTGAACACAAACCAGCGTTTCTACATCTGATCTGTGGATTATGAGCTTCTGACTGACTCTGAATGTGAATGTATGAGCGGATGTTTCGTCCGTTCATTTACATTTACCTCAGCCGCGCGTTTCTTTCCGTCGGAGTCTCTGAGCTCGTGGCGTATCTCTCCGGCGAGAGACAGACAGGCCTGAGCTCCTCATTTCTCCTGCTCCGCCAGTGCCTGCGCTCAATGAAGTGAAGAAGGCCAGCTCATTGTCTGTCCGTCTCCGGCTCTTCAATTCTCTTCTTCTCTAAGTGACAGCTGCCCCGTCTGTCTGTCTGCGAGAGTGATTCTGAGCCTCAACGTCCTCTTATTCTCTTGCTCTGTATGGAGCAAAGACAGTCATGATGGGTCTGATGTTCTGATGACCAGCGAATGAAATACAAATACCTTTTTAAAAGAAAACAGATCCAGATCTTGTTGATGTCAAATCGTCCAAACTCTATCCTAGTACCTTCAGCAACCACCTACAATACATTCTCTTACATTCCATACAAGATGAAATGCATATAGTTTCAGAAAGTCATGAGGGTGAGCAAATGATGACGTAATTTTCATTTTTAAGTGTCACTTCAGCTGAGATCCAGACAGTGATGAAGATCTGGACAATCATTTAGCCGTTCTGTTGAAGGAAACGTGGGCGATTCTTGCCTTGACTGTCGAGAACAGCTGTAAATAAGGCCTCGCCGTCAGCGGAGAATTACAGCCAATATCAACACACATTTATATTATTAAAGGCTCAGATCATGAGTTTAAAACTGACTTACAGAACTGCAAAACCTCCCCAGTGACAAAAGCATTTATGGAAAATGAGTTGCAAACTATGAGAACCCACGTGTAACTTCATGGACTGAATGACTTGTGACTAAAATGCAGTTTTGCACACAGAAGGACACAGTCTTTTGCAACTTTCGCAAAGTCAGTTGCATTTCATGATTGGAAATCACTGCTGTGCATGGAAATATTAATTGCACACTTGACAATCCTGACCTGACTGACGCATTGGGAACAACGGTGTCCTCTTATGATCAAGGGAAACGTTCGCTCCTGTCTTTATCGTGATTAAACACTTTAACTCGCTCTCTGGAACTAAACTGATTTTATGGGCAGAGAAGAGCTGGAGATGCTGGATAGTTTCTCAATGATTGTGTCAGTCCTGCTGCTCTCAGATCTCCACATGGACTCTTTCAGTGTTAGTCCAGAGAAAACTGGAGTGATTGAAGTACACTAGCTGCTGCTATGAAACAACACACACACACACACACACACAAGAAGATTTAGCTTGAACAGCTGGAAGTTGATGGTCTGACTAGAGCCGCTCAGGAACTGTTAGCTGGAATCGTTTGGATTGGACAGATAAACAGCAGAATTCCTTCAGGACTTTGGGTCTCTGACTGGACAGGATGTTTCTCGTTTTTATGGAGTATCACACACACACACACACACGCACACACACACACACACACACTATCAGTTAGTTTAAGAGCAGCTGTGTTACTAAAGTAGATGCACTTCAGGGAACAGTAACAAATGGTGGCCAGCAGAGCAGGAAATAAACCATACATGAGACAAAAGGCCCCAATTATTTAAAATGTATTTTCTAATATTTATAATCATCCAATCTACAGTTGAGGTCAAAAGTTTGCGACCCACCTTTCTGAATCATTAAAACTGCAGATATTTCACATAAAAGACGTTTACATATAGTCCACAAGAGAAAATAATAATTTTTATAAATAGAATTTATAAAAATGACCCTGTTCCAAAGTTTACATACACTTCATTCTTAATATTGTGTTGTTCCCTGAATGATCCACAGCTGTGTTTTTTGTTTTTTTACTGATTGTTGTTCATGAGTCCCTTGTTTGTCCTGAACAGTTAAACTGCCTGCTGTTCTTCAGAAAAATCCTTCAGATCCCACAAATTCTTTGGTTTTCCAGGATTTTTGTTTGTTTGGACTCTAACAATGACTGTATGATTTTGAGATTCATCTTTTCACACTGAGGACAACTGAGGGACTCATATGCAACTATTACAGAAGGTTCAAACACTCACTGATGCTCCAGAAGGAAAAACCATGCATTAAGAGCCGGGGGGGTGAAAACATTTTGAATTTGAAGATCAGGGTAAATTTAACTTATTTTGTCTTCTGGGAAACATGTAAGTATCTTCTATAGCTTCTGAAGGCCAGTACTAAAAGAAAAAACTATGATATTTAGGCAAAATATGAAAAATGTACACATCCCCGTTCTGTTCAAAAGTTTTCATTTGTTTATTTCACAGCAATTACATTAAAATCCAGTTTGGCGTTAGTCATTATTAAGCCAGAGTGTTTATTTTGTCATATCTTATGCACTATTTAAGGCTATGCATTTATTTGATGTTAATTTTATTAAAAAAGGTAAGAGACTATTTTTGACTAAATTTGTCTATTAATTGATTTTTTAATTGATTCTCGTGTTTTACTCAAAGCTGCAATGCCCTGTAAGTCAGTTCCATTGGGAAAATACTGACCCCTGATTTAAAAACATAAACAAAAAAACCCTATGGCCAGTATCATTACTGATACATTGATTATAAGACTGTGGAACACTTTGACTAACACACTCAAAGCATCTCTGCGATCGTTCATGACCCGTTCCTGTACGTCTGCTCATTCCAGACGCATAACAATGCTGAAATCAAGTTGTAAGGCCTGTTTAAATCGGGACTTAATGGGCTTCATTACAATATTAACAGAGTCCAAAAGGAGTCGCCCCCAGTGACAACAAAAGAGCTTTTGTTCTGTGGTCATGATGAGCTTAAAGCCAAAATTCCTCAAGAAAATTGGTAAATATAGCTCATAAAGCCGACAGAGAGAGAAAGAGTATGAAATGAAACTCTGCGCTGAGGAGTTCAGGGAGTTGTGACAGGCTCTGAATTTATCTGAGAGGTGTCAGAAGAATTAACCGAGATAAGAGCGGATGTGACAAAAACTTCTGAAGTGTCCAAGACCGAGAGAGAGAGAGAGAGAGAGAGAGAGAGTGATATAACGGGTGGCTTGAATTCATTCACTGGCATTCTGGAATCGCTGCCCGGGGCCAATTGTATCTTTGCTCTGCCTAATATTAATCTCTGCCATTGGCTTTTTATTTCTCATTTAAGTGAAAAGGAAAGCGCCACAGAGAGTGAGGGAGGAAGGGTTATTTAAAGGGATGGTTCATGCAAAACTGACAATTCTGTCACCATTTATTCACTCTCTTGTCGTTACAGCCTTGACTGAATTTCAGACTTCTAAGGTGGAAATTTGGAAGAATCTGTACGCTGCTCTCATGCATACGACAGTTCATAGTGAACATGTGCATCAACTCGAAATAAGTGTGCTTAATTCTACTGAATGTGCTCTTCAAAACAAAAAGTGTATTCTAATATAATATATTCCTCTTAATATATGAATGAAATAAAAGGTCTCATGTGACTTTAAGACAGAAACATTCTAAACGCTGTTTCTAAACGCGCTTAAGTACACTTTTAAAAAGTGACCTTTGTAATAATGTCAAATTAAAAGTTTTACTTTACAGTGTATTTTAAATCATTATTTAAAGCACATGTAAAGAATTTGACTATCATTTTAACTGTAGTGTTTTATGTGAGATTACATTTAAAGTTCATCTGTTTTAAATGCACTAAATTTTAATGATTTCAAATTGAATTCAAATGAATTCAAACAGGATATACAAGTTTCAATAGGCATTCAACTATATTTTAGTTGATCATAAATGTTTGTCAGTACATTCAGCAGTACTTTAACCATATTTCAAAAAAAAGAAGTAATTATGAAATCACATTTAATGATGCACTTAAGTCGTATAAGTGGGCCTAAAACACAAAGTTCAGCTAATTGCATTTTGTATAAATTTGAACTATTACGCATTTTCATTTATTTGTAAACAACATGCAGTTATGTGTCCTAAATCATTACACTTAAGTATATTTTTGTATATAGTTAAAGTGTGTTTAAAAAGTACATAAATGAATGTATATAAGTACTCTTTTAAAAAAGTCTACTTTTTCTCAAGGGAAGCTGCTGACAGAATCTGACTTTTGGATGAAGTATCCCTTTAAAAGCCTCACAAACACAGATGACTGACGATTGTCCCGTGTCAGCTGTGGAATTGCATTACTCAAACACTCCAGGATGTTTTAAGTGGCTGTATTGACAAGCGTTTATGACGCTTTGAGGCTTTCAGCAATGAGCTGAGATCCATATTTGCTGCAGCTCATTACTGAAGACTTACAGTCCATTCAAACGCTAAAGACGCCGCTCTCGTCATTTAAATGAAGTACACAAACGTCAGAGATCTCTGGATGATCCGCATTACACGAGAGGTGTTATTATTAGACATACTTACCATAGATTATCATTCAAGGGTTGCGGCTTTCACAATTTATTTTTTAACAGTAGAGGAGGCCTCAATATGTAGAGGTATCTATATGGTCATTTTCTGCATTAAAATAGTATCATTTTTATTTCTTCAGTAAAAGATGACAATCTTTTATAAACTTTTTGAGTGGATGTTAATTTTTGCTTATTTATTTATTTATTTTTTTTCTGTGAAAACTTATGTGACATCAGTTAATGGAGGGAAAAAGCAGTGCAAACAGATGAATTCTGGGATGTTTTTTGGTTGCTGTCTCTTTCAATGAATCATCAAATGATCAAATGACATTTTGATGGTGCCAATATTTCAAAAGATGATCAAACTATCCTTACATTTGCCTTTTTAGGTGGACTGAGCTTTCCGAATGTATGATTCATTCATTCATTTAGAAACACAAAGTTGAAATCAGCTGATAGAAAAGTCAATATTTAGACGTTAACGAACGATGGGATGAACCGACTCAGTTCTGCACATCTGGATGAGCAAAACAACAAACCAGTCAAACACCTCCAATGTGGAAAACGGCTCATATTCAAATAATTTCTCGAAATATTTATCCACCGAACACATGTTAAACTCATAAATGAATGAAACCCAACATGTGATCGTACCCGTAAATGAGATGAACCGTTAGCTTGTTTTTCAGTCTGAGACTCCTAGTGGAGTTCGGAAAGTGATTTTAAGGAAATGTCAGTGGCAGAGTCTGTTTTTGAAGAGGTTTCGTATAATGTGATCTCTGGAGAATCTCTCGATGTGAACGAACTTTCACACGGCGTTTTATCAAAGGAAAGCTTGTATTTGTGACAAGCTCTGATCGGCCGAGAACATCCTGCAGATTTTGCCTCTTCGGTTTGTTCGACAGCTACACGCCGCCGCTCGCAGAAAGAGCCTGATGTTTTATTCAGGAGCGAAAGTGTTCCTGTACGTCGCTGACAGGACGTTCACCTCTGAAAACAGCGTGTTATGACTCTCATGTAAACACTGAGACGGCTGGATTTGTGTCTGGTGTGACGTGTAGATGGAAACGTCCAGAAATCATCCCGAATCAACAGCTTCAAACGCAAAGTCTGAGACTCTGAATTTAGCAGCGTTGATGTTTCTGTTTATGATGTTTTTATTAATCTATTCAGTCTAATCATTGGTGGCTTGTATGGCCAATATCTTGAGAATCACTTACTCACTTTGAAAACTCACTTTACTTACTTTGAAAAAACAAAGACCAAATCCTGAAGATGATAAATCGTTTATCAAACGAACAGCAGACATATTGGCGGGAACAAGCTTGCTTAGATATACATTTCATTTTGAGAATAAAAATAAACAAAATATAAAATAAAATTTAAAAAACATGATGCAAAACAATGCAAAACATGGTATTATAATAATAACCTCTAGTTTTATTTTTATTAGTATTTATTTATTGGTTACGCTTTACAAAAAGGTTCCATTTTTGCATTAGTTAACTGCTTTAGTTAACATAAAGTAATAATGAAAAATACTTCATTTGTTAACCTCAGTTAATGTTAATTATAATATTAACTACTACATTATTATAAGTGAAAGTTGTATATGTTAATATAATTTAATGAACCTGAACATAGTAACTTACCTTAGTAACTAACATTAGCAAAGAATATTAAATACTGCAACAAATGCAGTAATCATTATTAGTTATTAATGCATTAATATTACGTGTTGCATTTCAAACTTGTACTGCATTAACCTTCATTTATTATTATCAAAACAGTCCTTGGTATTAAATGAACCTCAGTTTTGAGGACCAGCTCATTGGAGTCCAGAGTAGGCCAGATCTGAGCTCAAGAGACCAGACAGGTTTTATTCCGGCCAAGAGCTTCATGAAGTCATATACAAATCCTGCTGAGGACGTGACGTGTAGTGATCAAAACAGGTTTCAAATACAGAATGATTCAGATGTAATTTTAATTTATTGACATAGATTCATGTTGGTGTTGTTGAGTGTAAAATGAGATACAGATCATAAGCTAGATGAGGTGAGAACTATTTACTCTGAATCTGAAAAATAATCCAGATGTTAACTAAGGCTGATTCAGTATAATAAAGCAGAAATCTAGTGCAGGTTCAACATCTAATGCATGTAAATGTTTGTTTGTTTGTTTGTTTTTAATTAAGATTTATACATCATCTGAAAGCTGAATAAAGATCAATAAGCTTTCCATTGATGTATGGTTTGTTAGAACAGGACAATATTTGGCTGAAATTCAACTATTTGAAAATCTGAAATCTGAGGGTGCAAAACAATCTAAATATTGAGAAAATCACCTGTAAAGTTGTCCAAATTATTAATCAAAAATTAAGTTTTGATATACTTATGGTAACACATTTACAAAATACCTTCATTTAACATGATCTTTACTTTAATATCCTAATGATTTTTGGCATAAAAGGAAAATTGATCATTTTGACCCACACAATGTATTGTTGGCTGTTGCTACTTACTGCTACTTAAGACTGGTTTTGCGGTCCAGGATCACAAATGTGTTTGATGGAGGATTAGGAGACACCACACATAACGCAGAACAAGGGAATTATATATTTATGTAACTAGTTAAACTTCCCAGGTTAATCTCATCTTAGTGTGGGAATTATTTTATTTTTTTGCCCACCAGTAAAGTGACTGTGTCCTTTTTTGAGTCACCATTGATTTAAACTCAATGTGTATATGAAAATGAATGTTTTTAAACCTTTTTCTGATGTTTTTACTTCTCTCTGTTCCATAAGTTTGACTACCTTATTGTTATATATTTAGCTTATATTTGTTCTTTGAATTTCAGTGTTTTCCCATTATTACTAATTTCCTTATTTTAGTTAGGATGTGCTGAATATAGTTTCTGTTTACAATAACAACACTGATAATGCCTCATGCCAGGCAATATGTAACATTTTGTATGGCATGTCTTCATTTGCATTTTAATTATTTTATGTATTGGTAAAGACTATAAGCTATGTTCTGTGGCTTGTGAAACAATGTCATCAGTCCACGATAAGAAATGAGTCTGGTCTCGTGTATAATCATACTCAACACTCACACGTCTGTAAACGTGTACATGCATAAAAGAGTTTAAGTTTACTCAGCTCAACTCAACTCAAGTTGAGTTGTTTTATATTGAGTCGAGTTCTAAGTTAAGAAGGTAAGTTACATTAAGTTGAGTTTTAAGTTAATTTAAGTTGACTTGAGTTAGGTTTTAAGTTGAGCTTAGAGTTTAGATGGTGTCACTGCATTGAAATTGTGCATTGTGCATTTCCGTGTCAGTATCTGTAATGTGACCGTCAAATGATGTGACTGAGAGTTGTGATGTTTTCCGGCAAGAACACAGTACTCAGATAAGCGAACGCTTGTCCAGTACATTGCAAACGCGCCGTTACCTGCCTTGTGTTTGCGTGTTACTGTGGCAGTAATAGACCTCCATTCTCGGGGGAACGATAGAATTTCCTTCAAATGTCTGTGCCGTTAAACCTGATAGCTGGAGACATAAAGATCTGACTTACTCAGCAAGATTCCCTTCAAACTGTTGCTCCACCACGACAGCAGTCGACCTGAAAGAGAAAACACAGCGCAGGTGCAGGTAGTCCTCTTTTAGCACCTCTTGTGGTAATGTGTAATATGACAATAAGTGATGATGTGTAATTATTACCTCGACAGTGAACTCTGATTTCAGTTCACAGTTCAACACTCTTGACTTTTTCTTTACCTTAAACACCCTTTGGTTTGACTCCAGGGTTAATCTGTTCTGTATTAATGTGTCTGCTGTGGGCGTCAGTCTCTCATCATAATCCTGTTGGAAATGCAGGAATCAAACCGTTCCTGTGCGACTCACACTGGGTATTTCATTTTCAGGACACTTAGAAAAACAAGTTTTGAGATGCATCTGAAGAATGTCTGTCTTACGTGCTATAAAACAGATGAATGAAGTGAACAACTGTGTGCTGCTATCGAACGGATCCAGCCGATCACACAACCGCCCCTGTGACAAAGAAGTGCACTTCATTTTACTGAATTTGCACTTGTGGTGTATTTCAAATCTTCAAAGAACACTAAAAACAAACAAATAAATACAAAAAAACTGCACTTGCATATAAATGTGTAGTTATACGTATAACGTAAAATAACTTTATAGTTATTAATTGTCATCAAAGTCCTTTTACTTAATTTTATTTTTAATTAGGGGCCATTTAAGAGACTTAAAGAGAGACATGTTTCTAAACACACTTAAAGGAGAAGAACAACAATTTACAGATAATGTACTCACCACCATGTCATCCAAGATGTTCATGTCTTTCTTTCTTCAGTCGTAAAGAAATTATGTTTTTTGAGGAAAACATTTTTCCCCATATAGTGGACTTCTGTGGTGCCCCGAGTTAGAATTTCCAAAATGTAGATTAAATGCGGCTTCAAACGATCCCAAATGTGCTTGTAAACGATCCCAGCCGAGGAAGAAGGGTCTTATCTAGCAAAACAATCACTTATTTTCATAAAAATAATACAATTTGTATACTTTTTAATGTCAAATGCTCGTCTTGTCTTGCTCTGCCTGAACTCTGTTTTTGTTCTGGTTCATGTCAGTTAGGGTGTGTCGTAAAACTCCCATCTCATGTTCTCCCTCAACTTCAAAATCGCTGTTTTACCTTTTTTGTTAAGGGCGTTTGATCCTCTTTGCATGTTCACTTTGCACAGAGTCGGTACTTCTGCAGTGATGAAGAATGATTTTGAAATGATTTTTGACGTCACCCTGGTATCACATGGTTTTCCTTGTATAAAAACAATAATAAATAATAATAATAATAATAATAATAAATTCAAACCTGCAACACAGGAAGTGACATCATGTGGACCATCTCTACAGCGCAACTGGAAACAAGTAAATAATTGTATTTAATTAGTTTAATAGTCCCTCATTAATCAATAATAACATTTGCATTCTTTCATCATCATCATCATTATTATCAATGCACCAGTGACGCGATCACTCTTGAGGAACTCTGAAGGCAAATAAATGTCGATGCCGCCTTTAATCAGCACAAGAGCAGCGAGCAGGTGGGAACTGAAGCAGACGTGTAATTTCGCCCTATAATCCGTTGAGTTTTAAAAGCTAACAGGGTAGTTTTGACTTTTAATCCGTGTTTAAATTAAGCTGAGCTGCGATCGGCCCACAGTTTCCATGCTGATAATCAGATGAGCTCCCACAGATCTGCGCCACGAGCGCAAAGGCGTCCACACGCAGACGGACGGACGCGCGTGCCTGGACATTCTGCGTTTTTATTTACGCCCCAGTGTTTTATGGGTTCACGCAGGCGGCGCAATCTTTGTTATTTTTCACACTGGTTTACAGGCCGGAGAGCCATTTTTTAATCCCGTGAATTTATCATGCCGCAACCGGATGAGGAATTTCGGGGGAGGCGATTGCCAAAAAAATCTATAAAATCGAATCCTATTAAAGCCCATAAACAAGCAAACAGCACTTCCTACACACACACACACACACAGAGCATCAGTAGAAGAGAAATGCGCCTCTGTCTCGGTCTCTCGGTAAATCACGGCTGTGTGTCGCTGTCGTGCCGCCGCGGCTGTTTTTCTCATGTATGTTTGATGGTTCATATGTCTGTGAGATGGATCGTGTTCTTTGCCGTCTTTCTCTCTCTCTCTCTCTGTCTGAGTGCATGCTGAAAGTGAGTGAGTGAGCTGTGTTGCATTTTTCTACGGTTTTGCATTAGAGTAACATCTGTTGCACTATTTTAGTACAGAAATGACAATATATAAGATAAAAGCTGCATCAGAACTGTGTTCAGATCACATATATTTTCAAAACTGATTAGTCAACTAGTGGGTTTTATCCACAGCAACTACAAAAACGACAGCAAATCGGAGCAGTTCATCTAAAAGTGAAAGTGTGCTGAATATGTGCTCACCATCCGTTCATCCAAGATGTAGCTGAGTTTGTTTCTCCATCAGATTTGTAGAAATGTGTCATTCCATCACTGTCTCACCAATGGATCCTCTGCAGTGAATGGGTGCCGTCAGAACGAGAATCCAAACAGCTGATAAAAACATCACAGTAATCCACAAATGATCCACACCACTCCAGTCCATCAGTTAACATCTTGAGAAGACACAAGCTGAAACAAATCCATCAAGACGTTTTTAACCTAAAATACAAGTCCACAATCCATAATAACACTTCCTCCAGTGAAAAAGTCCATTTCCTGTTGTCTCTCACATCTCATATTAGGGCTGTTTTGGACTATTTTGGCTTGTTAACGGTGCTTGATCTGTGTAGATTTCTCTCCTGATTCAGACCAGACCACTTTTTCACTGGAGGAAGGTTTATGATGGATTATGGATTATATTTTAGCTGGAAGTGACAGTCTGACAAAGAACAAAAAAAAAAAAAAAAAAAAATTGCAAATAAGTTTGTTGTGGATATAGTCTGCTATAGTGGACATATGGATGAAAAATCAGCTCATTTATTCAGAGACTCAAACTGGGGAAAAATATGCGATTTGGTGCAGATGCTGATATTTACAGGATGAAATTTTGATACTTGTAAATCAATGAGATCTTTCTAACAGTGTAGCGGATAATGACATAAAATGATGTAAATATCAGTGGTCACTCTGTATCTCCAATAATCTGATTTAGTAAAATGAGATTGAAATGATCCAAACATAAAATGCAATGCAATCCAATGAATTGTTTTTTTTTATTTTTTTTATTTTATTATTATTACTTTTTTTTTGTTTGTTTTGTTTTGTTTTTTTTTAATTGTCTGGATAATCAAGTAAAGCTAAGTAAACCCAAAGACAACCGTATAGCTCTCACGTGCTCTTTCCATATTTTTCGATCTAGACTCCCGTCTGTCGGTCTGCTCTCTAGTCTTACAGTCATCGCTGCTCTTTTCTCAGCGTGAGCTGCAGTATTTTCTGATAACCAGAGAAATGCATTCTGGGGTCACAGCGTTTATCCTCCACTGTGAATAAGACTGTAATGCTGGATGGAAAAATTGTAGCATTCCAAATGTCTGGCCTGTGTGACGTTTCAGGTTTTCATAACTCGAGCTATAATCGGTAATTACACCTGTCTGGATTAAGTGCCCCAATCATACTTGCTGTTTGTTTATTACATATGAATTTATAATGCAGGTCTTGTATTGCTCATGAGGTTTTCACACCAGTATAATTCCAGTATGATTGAGGCTACTACATTTTTTTTTTAATTAATATTTAAAATGGTGTTTTAAATGTTCTGTTTTCATTTTTAATTAAGTTAAAAATTTAGTAATTTTTTGTTATCTTTATTATTATTATTATTATTATCATTTAGTTTATATTAGACTTTAATTGAAATTAAAATAAATCAAGTTTTTTTTCAATTATTTGAGTTCATTTTATTTTGAGTAACGATGTTAGTATGATTTTAGTTATTTTACTAAATTAAATTAAACTAAGTTAAAGTTAAACTAAATGAAAAATTGATTTTTTTAGGGGATTATATGGTGCTAAGTTTTTTTATTAGCTTGTTTATTAAAGTGTTGAGCACTTTTTGAGTTTAGGCCTGAAAATGAAATTTCCAACAATTTGTTTGTTTGTTTATTTGTTTGTTTGTTTGTTTGTTTGGCAGATTACTGCTGGTAAAACAAAAAATTATTATGATATAATTAAGTTTTTTATTATGCAAATGCACAAAAATAACATTTTCAATTTTGATATGAAATTTGTACTTTGCAAAACATGTTAAAGGAACACCCCACTTTTTTTGATAATAGCTTAGCATAGCTCATCGAATCAGATTAGACCGTTAGCATTGAGCGAGATGCTAACGGTCTAATCTGATTGAATGATCTATGCTAAGATATTAGCAAAAAAAGTGGAGCATTCCTTTAACTGTGTGGAAAATCAAATCCATAAATCTAAAGAAGATGTGTTCCAAATTTGAGGTTGATATTGCAAAAATGGAGCTTTTAGTGAGACTTTGTTTGTGCACCGTACCAAACATTTCCACTGAATGAAATTCGATTCCCATTCATTTTTAATATGGTCATTTTCACAAGCGTGACTATTTTTCCAGGATGAATCATGTCTGTTTTTTTATTATTTGTTTTGTTTTGTTTTTTGTCTCAAAGATGAATGAAGGGTTAAGTAGTGTTTAGTATTTTAGTTTTAGTTAATAGTGTTCAGTGTTTCGTTAACTCTGGATTTACACAGAATCTCATGTGTCAAACGTGAGCATCTCTTCCACAAACACTTTAACCCACAACAGCCACAATCACTGACACTTCAATTAGGAAAATCCGCATGCTGAAAAAGCCCAGATCAGCCTCCTTTCGGCCTCTCCTTCATGTGTGATCGGCGCAGAGATCCTGTCCTGATGCTCATTTCCAGTGAGAATCAAACACCTCCCGCTCATATTTCCACACCTGATTGATGCTCTTGTTCTCTCCCATCGATTATTCCAGCTGAGACCATTACAGCTGCCAAACAGCACAGCATGCTGGGACGACTCCAGACGCACTCTTTCTGATCGTAGACGAGTCCATGAGAAAGCCACTTTGCGTTAGGTGTGTTTCTCTAAATGTCACTCGCTGTACAATTACGCCGCGGCGTCCCGCTCAGGTGTGCCGTCGCTCAATCTGACACCTGTCACCTCGTCGCGGTTACCATGGCGACACTCCTTCACCTCCGGCTGACACGCATCAGTCCGGCCCGCTCTCGCGCCGCCCACCCGTCTCAGCGCCGTTCGTGCATGATGGGTAATGGAGGAGCGCAATTAGCCGCTTTTAATAAAGGTTAATTGTTTTCTCTCAAAGTATGATTCATGCTGTTCCTTTACGTTTGTTGTAAACAAGCAGGAAGGATCCGTCGCTTTTAAACAGCACTGCGGTCATATTACAGGCCGAAATACAGTCGCACGGTACAAAGAGTGATTAAAAACCAATTACGAATTCAGATTCAAAATTAAGTAATGTGTTATGGTATAAGCAAACTAAGCAAACGCAAGATGTCTAAGCTAATAATAAGAAAAGATTATGTATGTGACCCCGGACCTCAAAACCAGTCGTTAAGTATCACGGATATATTTGTAGCAATAGCCGAAAATACATTGTATGGGTCAAAATTATAGATTTTTCTTTAATGCAAAAAAATCATTAGGATACTCAGTAAAGATCACGTTCCATAAAGATATTTTGTAAATTTCCTACCTTAAACATATCAAAACTTAATTTTTTTATTAGTAATACGCATTGCTAAGAATTTCATTTGGACAATTTTAAAGGCAATTTTCTCAATATTTAGATTTTTTTGCAGGCTCAGATTCCACATTTTCAAATAGTTGCATCTCAGCCAAATATTGTCCTATTCTAAGAATATATATATATATATATATATATATATATATATATATATATATATTTTTTTTTTTTTTTTTAATTGAAGAAAGCTTCTCCCCAGGCTACTACCTAAGTCACAACATGTTACATGTTTAGGCTATTAATTGAGCCTGATTTTAGCCACATCCCTGGATTTTTGACCAGTCTATTATGCCTATATGGCATACATATATAAATAAAAATAAATTAAAAAAAATTATTATATTATTATTTTAATAGAATTATTTTAATATTCAAATATAAGTATTATCATTGAAATATTTTTTATTTAAATAATATATGATTTAAAAATTAATTACTAATTATTAAATTACTAATGTCTACATATTTTAATCTTTTAAAGTCGCTTTAATATCCCATAACTATTTTTTTGTTTATTTATGTTTCGCTTTTTCCCTCAAAAATTTTATCAGAAGGGGATGATCCTAATTTGTCACTCCTATTATCCCATTTTTACACAGTAAACACTAGATTATTTAGATGTAGAATGTTCAGAAATGTCAGATTTATTTAATATCGAATTCAGCTTGAGATTGAGTTGTAAGTAAATTATTAACATAAAGGCATTATTTGTCTTTTCAAAATGGAAAGTCTGGATTTCATGGAATAACCTGAATGAGTATTAATATGCTAATCCTTCAGCCATGTGTGTTGTAAAATGTTTCAGTGTAGGCCTTCTCTGATGGTTTTACTATGTGCCACTGTACCTTTTGATGATTTTTTGGTCAACCTCTCCTTCTCCTCCTCACCCCCCCTCTCCTCTCTCTCTCTGTCTGTATTATTCTGTAATGTTCCCTGCTTTCATTGTGTCGTCCCGTGTTTGTCCCTGGGTCGTCTGCGTTAGTGTAATGGGACCATCACAGCGTGTCACAGCGGAACATTCGGGAATGTTCTGAAGCCGCAGCAGCGGGGCAGAGAAACTCTTCCTCGACGACACGGCTGTCTGCGGCGGCGCTTCTTCACCGCTCCGCTGCCTCAGGTAGGACATTCGCTCCGAGAGGAAAATGGAATTCGCCTCAGACGGCGGAGGCCCGGATGAGTTGAGCGCCGGGGAGACTATCAATTTCACAGCGTCACAAAACAGCTCTGCGGGCGCTGGCGCGAGCTCCGGCTGACTGACAGACGCGTAACGAGGTGGGGCTGTGGAGAATTTATAAACGCTCACCTGTGCCCGTGGAAAAAGCCAACGCTTCTGAAGGCTTGTCCGGAAAAGCAAACGCTCACGCTCGCTATCAAACGGGTTATTCTTAGATGTGTGGCCATTTCCCCTCTGGTCTGCTAGAAACGCTCTTTAACATCAAACCACAATGGACTTCGTTTAATACATGTAGCTGGTCTTATTGTCAATGAACGGCACTATTAACAAACAAAGTGCAACAATCGGTTCTGGGACCGTAAATCCCATTCATTTTCTCAATAAAGAAATTGCGGTAATTTAGCAGTAATTAATTTATAAAAGATAAAAAAAAAAAAAAAAAAAGCCCTGCTGTGGGCCACGAGGTCGATGGCATACTGTAAGCTTTTAGGCCCTGTTTACACATGGAATTAAGATGCATTTTAATCGATCGGATCACAGGTGGACAAAACAGCCGGATCCATCCGTCGGCGTCAAAACAGGAGCAGGAGGGCTAAAGTTATCGCGCACTTGTATTTACTGCTGCTAGTGTTATTAGCAAACATGCCGCACAAAGTTTTGTTCATGTATATGTTTGGGGTTTTTCAGATATTTCAGAGCAACAAAAGACATAAGCGTAGACTGATTTCACACGTTCGCAAAATTAGACAAAAGAGAATGGATATGGTCGAAAGTGGACAAGCTCAAAACGTTTACACCCCGTTTACACCTGTACTGGCGTTGTGCACTTGTGATCGGATCAACGAAAATGCATGTTAATACCAGATGTAAACAGGGCCTTATTTTTATTTCATATTTTAAATAATCATGTTTAACTCTTTCCCCGCAGCATTTTTTGATGATTTTCACTAAAATTCCGGATTTTTTTTTTGTATGAATATCTAAACATGCAATACATCAAAATAAAGAACTGACAATCTACTTAAAAAAAAAAAAAAAAAAAAAAAAAAAATGCATATTCAGTACTATTATCAAAGCAAAGATGCAGTAGATCACTTCCATCAGCACTCCTAAAGCCTTTACCACTTCTTGGATGGACAGTTCACTTGCTAACATTAGGCAGTTTTCATTTATATGTGCTTTAGTGCTGATGATCGCGTTATTTTTCATATGCATATATAAGAGATCACTTGTTTCTGCGTCTTCCTGGTCTGTGTTTTTGATCTGGACTTCTTCAGCAGATGCGTAATAGCGCCCCCTTAGCGTATAACAGTGAAAACATGGAAAATTCCGTGTTTGGCAGGAAAGCGTTAACAAATGAATTCCTAGTGCAAAACTGTTTCCCATGACTCTGCAAAGAGCTGAACTAAGCAAATCGCAGCAAAATAAGGCTTTAGCTCCACTTACACACATGAAACAAAGCTAATGATGTAATCGAGTCACTACACTCTCAAAATACTATTTTTATAACTTTAGGACGCTGAATGCAGTTTTTGAAAGCAAAACCATTATAGTCTCCATGCAGACTACAAAAACGCCAATTTGTGAAAACAAACATTGACGCCACACATATTTTGTTCCGTCCAACCACCTTTTTCTTCAATGTGGAAGTAAGCCTATGGATGAGATTTCCGCTATAGGGACAAAACAAGAAGAATAACAACGTGCAGCAAATAGTAAAACTGTTTGCACTACAAACCAGCGTGTTCACAATTAAGATAATACATTAAAATTATATGGTAAGACACACCAATTCGCAATATCAAGCAGCAAAATGAGCTGTTTGTTCCCATGAAATTTACAAATGGCCGCACCCGTTCCAACGGGTTAAGGCTAGAAGGGATAAAGCTCTAGCTACTGGGCATGCGCACATCAATCTAACATTTTTTTTTTTACTCACACTGTACAACAACAATAATACTGTTTTTGTATTATAGTAAGGGCTAAGTTTAGGGTTGGGGTAGGTGTAGACGTTTAAAAAACAAACAAAAAAAAAAGCAATCTAATAGGTAGAACAATTCATTTCATTGTTAGTTTCCGGTCGGAGCTGTATCCCTTCTAGCCACAACCTTTCTAACAGGAATAAAAAGGTGGACAGGAATGCAAATGTGCGCAGGCACAAACTGACATTGCCACCTACTGGGCCGGCATGAAGAATACAGCATTTCTAGTACGCAAAACTTACAAAAGAAAACCTCTCTGTTTTTAGTCATGTAAACACACCCTTAGTTTCAAACAACTTCGTTTCTTACATAAGACTAATACTAATTACCAATAAAATCAGTTTCGCACGGAAATACATCAGATTACATACGTGGGTGGTGAGTGGTGTTTGATTGTGAATTTCCATTCAGACATGGTCAAACATTTGCAGCCCATCAAACACAATCGGTGAGCTTTTCTGCAGCCAGTATGTACATCACAGCAGTTTTATTCCTAATTATTATTCCGTCCAGGCTTCCAGAAAAACCCTGATAGGGTTCCAGCAGGGCGACTATCAGCTGAAATTATCCCGAACTCCAAACCGCCTCTGACTGTCACAGGAAATAAAAAGATCAGCACTTGACATCTTATTTGAATTAGAGGCTGATTCTCTCGCTGCGGGGAACAGGAACTGTGAAGTTCCCACTCGATTTTCCACACACACCATCCAAGAGAAACGCACTTTTCTCATTACGGCAGTTTGGTCACAGACCGTTTTCATGACAGGAACGCGGGTCTTGCGTCCTCGATGGCGGTCGAGCGGTGTATCGCGGGCCAAACCCGCGCTGAACACGCTGAGTTGCCACATCTGCTCCCGCTGTAATGGATTTGCTTGCCGTTAAGAGGCCGCGGGTCTCCGGGGAAATGGCAAAGAGCTTAACGCCGTTCACTTTCTGCTGCTCTGGTGATTTATTTTGATTAGGCTGATGAAGTCTTCGCTGTTGCCAGCCCGGAATAATCGACACCGTGTGCCCAGAGGTCAAAGCGAACGGTGCGGGCTTTATTCAAGGGCTGCAGTGCTCAGGTGGAAAGAGATTCACGGGATTATTACTAAAATCTTGCACAACGTCACGTGACGCTTGAATCGATATCAACTGACTGCGGCTTCATGAGTGTGATGGAGCCGATTAAACAACAACATAGACTACACACATCTATGGAAGCTTATTTCCACCATAGTAAGAAAGAAAGAAAAAATGTGAAAATAAATAAATAAATAAATAAATAAATAAATAAATAAAAAACAAAGAAATAAATACATTACAGCACTACAAGATATAAACTCAGAAATCCGAGGAAAAAAAAAATAATAATAATAATTTTTAAAAAGTTCAAAATTGCAAGATGTAAATGTATCATTTGAGGCATTTGGAAAGAAAAAAAAAAAAAAGTACATTTTCTGAGAAAAAGCCAAAACTGCAGCTTAGGAGGTACACTCTGAATTTTGGGAAAAATGATCAGAATTGCGAATTGTAAAATTGCAATTACAAGTTTATTATGCAAGTATGAGAACTTACAATTGCGACCCCCAGATTTTCCCCTCAGGCTTTAGAAAAGAAAAGAAAAGAAAATCGAAAAAAGAAAAGAAAAACATTGGAAGTACAGCAGACAGTACAAGAAACATTAGACTTCAGCATCACACATCTTAACTAGTCTGACTGAATCGCTTACCTTGTCTCTGTCAGTTCATATCTAACTTTCAGCTTGTTGTCATGACAGCATAACTCCAGAAAACACGGTAACCTTCAAACTATAAATATAAGGATTTGTGAAAGAAAGATGACGTCTGTTTACATGCAGTGAACTCACTGCAGTCGCATCAGGATCACATTAGCAGACCTTCAGCCACCGATTTAGACACTTTATAGTGCAGCAAATTATATATGGCATTTTACTGAATAATTCAAACTTACAGAAATACAAACTTCTTACATTATGCCCTCTTGAACACACTGAATGTGACGTAACCGCAGCCAGCAAAGTCAGCTCCGTCTCCAGCTCAGCCGACCTCAGACGGCTAAACCTTACCCATTTCCTAAGTCACCAGGGCCCCCACCCCAGAGTCACGTTAGACCCTGAACCACAGAAAACCTCCAAACACTTGCCGCCCAGCTCCAAGCATGGAAAGCCATCCTGGGCATGTCAAGCTGGGTTTTGCAGACCATAGAACAACTACTCACTCCAATTTGCTTGCAGACCTCCTCATTTCAGAGGTGTTATTCAAACTATGGTACAGGACAAAAATGCTCATGTTCTCCAGTCCGAAGTGCAAAAGGCGCTGTGGAGACAGTGCCACCAGCAAACAGAGAGTCAGGTTTTTACAGCCGTCATCTCTGAGACAGATGAGAATCTGCATTTTGAATTACCTCAACGATTAGCTTGTGTTAGACAGATCGGAGCAGGAAGTTTTTGCTCACAGGTCACTGCTGCTCAGCCACCTGGAAAACCTTGGGCTCAAAATTTATTTTGCCAAGAGCTTTCTGTCCCCTAGCCAGCGTGTTGTCTTCCTGAGAACAGTTATCAGTTTGGCCAAGATGTGGGCCTAGCTTGTGCAGGAACGCGCCGTTGTTAACACTGGGGACTTCTCGCTCCCTCAAAGTTTTCCAGAGGATGTTCGGCCTTATGTCGGTCACCTCATCAATGATTCTGATTCTGGGCCCACTTCACATCCGGCCCCTGCAGTTTTGGCTCAAGGCCTGTGTCCCATCCTATGCTTGGTGCCTGGGAAGCTTGCGCCTCAAGGTGACCTAACGCTGCATCAGAGCTGTGGACCCTTGGAAAACCCCTTGCCTGTATCAGATGGGCGTTTCATTGGGACTGACTTCCAGAAGGAAGGTAGTCACGACAGATGCCTCCAACTCTTGATGGGGAGCACTGTACGAGGTCAGACTGGCGTTAGACTGCACACCAACTTCCTTGAGATGATGGTGGTTTTTCTGGCCCTAAAAACCTTTCTACTAGCTTTGAAGGGGCACTACATCCTCATAATGTATCTCCAGGGCAATGGAGACTACACCCTCAAGTGGTTCAGGTGATTTGGTCAGTCTTCGAGAGGGCAGAGGTGGACCTCTTTGCCTCAGAAGACAACTTATTTCTCAATGAAGTGGGATGCTCTGGCCCAGCGCTTGCCTGTATGCCTTCCCTCCTGTTGGACCCACTCTAGAAGAACCAGACATGGTTACGTGAGTTGATTCAGCTGCTGTCAGCAGCCCCTTGGGGGCTCTACACCCTCAAGTGGTCCGTGTTTTCTGACTGGTGTGAAGTCCGGAATAAAAACCCATCCTCATGTGATATGTCATCTATTCTAACCTTTCTGCACAAGCTGCTGTAATGGGGTGAATCCCTTCCACACTCAAACTATATGTGACGGCCGTCGTGATGAATCACAAAATCGTGGCTGGCCATTCAGTCGGCAAAAACAACCTTGTTGTAAAATTCCTGAGAAGAGCTCAGAGATTGAATCCACTTCGTCCTCATACTATGCCGACCTGAGACTTTTGAGCTGTTTCAGTCAGCTGACTCACGGTCCCTGTCACTTAAGACCACCCTCCTTTTGGCTTTAGAGTCTGTGAAGCGAGTGGGGAATCTGCAAGCGCTCCCAGTTAACGCTTCTTGCCTTCAGTTTGGGAATAACGACTGTAAAGTCGTCCTTAAACCAAGACATGGCTATATGAATGAAGGTGCTCTCCACTCCATTCAGAACACAAGTCATCACCCTTCTAGCTCTTCCTAATTCAGAGGGGCAGGGTCCCAATTTACTCGGCCTGATTCGGGCTCTTAGAGTTCACTCACAGAGGCAGTCAGTAAAGGATCCTGCAGGACAGTAGATGCTATAGCCCTGGCTTATGCCACAGTTGGCTTACAGTGTCCTATTGGAACTCCACCAGAGGAATGGCCTCGTCTTGGGCTTGGTCCAGTGGAGTTTCAATTGGTGACATCTGTGCGGCAGCTGGCTGGTCTTTGTCGTCTACATTCAACTAGATTTTATAATCTGGATGTCCCTGCCCTTCAGGCACGGATCTTGTCTGCTTGATCTTCCTGATCAAGTGGAAAAGGTCTTCTTAGGAGCCTTCATTGTGGGCACTCCGGGGCTGGGCTCACAGAGTGGCTTTGTTCTGCTCCTATTTATAGCACGACACCATTGGATACGCCCCCCAAAGCATTTCACACAAAGCGAGAGACCGTTTTCAAAAGGGAATGCTTTGGTTAGTAATGTAAACTCAGTTCACTAAGATAACAGAAATGAGTGTTGCGTAGACTGCTGTGCTATAAAGTCGCATGTGAGTCGATGACTGTCGCTGAGTTGAAAGATTCTGATGAAATGGCATTCAGCGCCGACTTATATAAGCAGTTGGCTCCGCCCGTTTTGTCCGTACCATTTGTTCCTGCAGCTACATGAATGTTAACAAATCAGGCATCATTATTCAGAGTAAACAGGAGTTTCCCCCGAAGCGTTTCACACAACGCCCGTTCCCGTTATCTCAGGGAACCAAAGTAACAGGAGCATTTTCTTTCTGCTAGACAAGCTTAAGGAGAGCAGGAGAGTTTTGAACACAGAACAGAGGCATTGTGGGATCTGAGCACATGTGAATCATTAACCTTCATTCCAGTTACTGCTGCCCTGGTTTCTCTCTCAAATCTCTATTTGTTCTCAAAAGCACTAGTCTTTTAACTGATCATTCTCGATCAAAAAAATGTATAATGGACAAAATTGACAAATTTTTACTTTGACCTTTCCCTAGTAAAAGACTCAGGTTAAGCTGTTTACATGACGGGATACAGCTGTGCAGAGCACCATTTATATATATATATATATTTTTTATGTGAACCCTTTTACAATGTTCAAGGTTTAAGGTCAGTGCAAAAATGTCACATAACAGCCTTAACTAAAAAATATAGCCACATCACACCACTTACTGTCATTATTTTTGTGCTTGGTACAGAAGCAGAAAAAAGAAAAAAAAAAGAAAAAGACTTTTCACTTTCAGAAATGCTTTGAGTCAACTCTGTTACATTTAAAATGTTACAGGGTTGAAGGTCAGTGCAAAAATGTCTAATAACAGTGTTAACTACCAAATATATCCACACCACACTGCATTGTTCACAGGCACAGTACTGGAAAAAATCTGCAAATAAATTATTACTAAAAATAAATAAAACAATAAAATAAAAGGACTGTGATGTAATCCCATAACAGAGCTGAAGTATTTGTGGATTCATTCCCGTTGATGGTCGCCAGGCTCAGAGGAGGGAAGGAAGGAAACGCGTGTGCATAACACTTACATTTTTTAATAGAATTCATTTATAACAAATGGAACTTGTGTCAGCAAAGTACAGAAGGACGGCTTCTCGTACAGATGTGTCTTTTCACCAATGTCATCTAAGTATGAAAATAAAAAGCACTCCATTCATTCAGAGAGAAAAATCAAATCAAATCAAAATAAATCAAAAAACAGTTTACATTTACAACTAATTAGAGGTAATTTCATGATTCTTTTTTTAACAAGCCATTTTTTCTTTACAATTGAATTGAATTAATTTCAGTCTATGCATCCAGATGTGAGAGTAACAGGGAGCTTAGAAACATGTACGTTTGCGCTCGTGACGCTTCAGTCTTTCAACGGGGGAAGAAGTGACACTTCGAAATCACCTGCTAAAGATGCTCTTTTTTTTTTTTTTTTTTTTGCAACCGATTAGCTTTTCCTTTCACATAATCTTTTTTTTTTTCTCTCTCTCTCTTATTACTTGGGTAGTCTCTTTTCTGTGTTATTTACATACACACCAAGTGAAGTTTGAAGGAGATTCGTACAGTCGGGTTCAAGTAAAATCCGTAATGGGTGCGGAATCAGTAGGGCAGTGCATAGAGATAAAGAGATACAAAGTGCAATTCTTCCTACTCGCCCCCACTGCAGTTGAACTCATGCATATCAAATAAGATCCAGAACAGGGAAAGAAAAGCCGACGTGGAGCACATTGAAGCGCTGAACACTAGGTGGCGCTGACAGTTACGCAAAGGCTGCTTGTTGCTTGACATGTGACCAAAGTGAGACGATGAAAACATTTGAAATCAACAACAGAACGAGTCAAAACAATTAAACGCTTCCTCTATTCGAAACAAGAAAGGGGAAAAAAAGCATCTGGAATGCACATCCACAAAGCCAGTGAGGTTCAAGTGTCGAATCATAATATTCTAGTTGCGTAATTTGCACGTTACAATACTTAGTAGCATATCGCCAAGAGCTTCGCAGGATTTTCAGGGTCTTTCATTTATTTTGGCATTTATTTGACACCATTTTCCGGCAAAATGACGGGGAATTTGACGCTAAAGCTTGGTCTTGAAAAGACGTGATTAATTCGTCTCAGTGCCGTTTGGGAACTCAAAAGTTTCTAACGAGTAACTATAAAAGAAATGACTTAACAGTATCGGGCCTGACGGTTATCGTACGCTTTCTTTCTTTGTCGTACCCTTGTCGTATTTTTTTTTTTTTTTCCTCTGAGCCAAATTAAGGCCACAGAAAATTAAACAGTAATGATGGAATTACGTATTTGCATATATAATTTCATAGACTATAAATCCGTACGCGTGGGAAATCAATCGATAAATACTCGTACATGAACTACTTAAACTATACACGTCGTTAAATGAATATCGTAGAAAAGAACAGGCATAAATATAAGGCACTCTAAATGCAAAAGAATGAACACGTGGACGTCTTTGTACCTGTGGCCTGACGGATGCACAACGATGACCTTTGACCCATGAGCTCGTGAACATGACGACGATCACCCCGCCCTCGTTAAACCGACGCGAACCCTCCGGCCGTAAAACGTCTAGTTATTGCACAAGAAAAGATGCGTGTCCGTCCGTCCGTCCGTCCTGCTGATGTGCATTCCAGCGGTAAACCCACCATCATTTCCATATATTATATCATCTATATATCTATATTTTGTGAATATACATTTCGAGGTTATATAAATAAAGACTTTATTAATCTCTCTTGCTCTCTCTCTCTCTCTCTGCTCATGGAAGAACTGAGATATCGAACCTTTATACTCTGCCCACCCCATGATTCAGCGTGTGTTTGAAACAAAACGCCACAAACCACCAGCAAAACGATGAAACAAAGAAGGGCACATGGGTGCGAACATCAGGACATCAGAAAACAAACGTCATAAACGGAGGAACACGGTCAGTCTAGGCTGATTTCTGTCATAAAAAGAGAGGAAAACATCATGAAACGTAAAACAAAAGCTGGTATGCGTTATTTGTGTCGTTTCTCCAGACGTCTAATCGAGCGATCAGCGTGTCGCAGTTATTACTTCAACTCTGTCCGTGTAGTTTTCTTCGATGACGACGACGATGATGATGGTGGTGGTGGTGGTGATGAAGTCTCCTCTCTTCATCCGTGACGTATCTCCTCGTATTGATTGTGGAACAAAACAAATTCTCTTTACAATGTGTCTCGAGCTCCCCGTCTCACAGCGTCTGTGTTCGTTGACTCCTTTGTGATTCATGAATCCTCGAAGCAGCGATTATTCCGCACTTCAGCAGTCTAGATTCACCTGTCTCAAATTATTATTATTATTATTATTATTATTACTATTTATTTATTCATGATTTACTTTTTGAAATCAGATCGGGGTGATTTTTCTTGGTCCACCTGGATATTTGTCTTTTTATTGTCGTTTGTAAGTATTTCTAGGTTTACGTTGCACATCCAACATGTAATCGAAGAGTTTAAGTTCTTTTCACAAGCAGGTATTTATGGCTCAGAAGAATTAAATGACCGCTGGATGTCCGATGGCCGATCCGTCTCCCTGACAGCGTGACGAAGATCTTATGTTGCATAGTGGTCGAAGCTCCCGAGATACTCCAACCCAGCTCTGTAACAAAACTGGTACTGATCCTAGAGACGGACAGACGAAGAGACAGAGAGGGAGACAGGTCAGATCTGTGCGTGTGTTCATTTACCTTAAAACTACTCATCTAGACTTTTGATGGAGATTTAATGAATGGACTTCATTCACAAAGGTAACAGGGTTGACGGCAACAGCCTTCCATTTGACATGAAACTATAAGGTTTCCTTAGAAAGACAGTTCAGTGGTGAAATTTTAACATAACCTTTTAAATTATAGACTATAGAAAATCATTGTAACAGGGTTGACATTTGAAGATCTTCCCTTACTGACAAACATATGAACTCGGGAAACCCTTGTGAAAAGGAAGTGCGCTTAATTGTATTGAGAATGCATTTGTAGTGTACTTCTACTCTTAGAAGCATATTTAAAAAATGTACTTGCAGATAATATAATGTTAATGAAATAAAAGGCCACTTAAATTAATTTCATGACTAAAGTGACCTTTGTAATAATGTCAAATAAGTTAGAAATGACACTGAAGTATATTTGAGTGGATCATAAATGCTTGTCAGTACATTCACTTTAACCATATTTCAAAGACAACGAAAGTAATTATGAAATTACATATAAATATGTATTTAAGTGGGTCAAAAACACTAAAGTTTAGCTGATTTGCATTTAATACAACTTTAAACTATAACGCATTTTCATTTAATTGGAATTAACATGCAGTTAAGTATATAATATAATGTAATAAATATATTCCTTTAAAGTCTATCATATAAGTAACTTTTTATAATTTGTGAAACGTTTTCAAAATCTGCTAAAGTGTACTTATTTTCACAAGGGGAAGAAAAAGATGTGCTGCCACTGGAGAATTTTACGTCTTAAAATAACGATTGCATTTGAGATTTTTCTTTGCTGTTAAACGCATGATTATAGTGCATAATTTAACATGGCATACATATGATGGTAACAGGGCTGATGCAGTTTTTTAATGATGCATTCTTAATTACAATTTTTTTTTTAAAAAATAAAGAGAAAATAAAGATAAAATTCACTCGACGTATCCATTTTTGAGAAGTCTGGAAAGTGTATAGGACAGACAATTAAAAAAAAAAAAAAAAAATCAAATGAAGTTATTATTATTGCATTTGGGAATAACATGCACTGATGAATCGCTCACAATTAGAGCAGGAGCATCAGTTCAGCAATGACACGATGACAAAGCCGGATTTAGGCAGAAAGAAACTATGAGGTTTGTGATGTAATGTGACGACTTCTGAGCGTCTCTATGGATTTCTCGGCGAATTCACGGATGCGCGGCTCCTCTCATCTCCATAGCAACACATCAACCCGCCGGCCTGCGACGTGAAGGGTCGCGCGGCTCTAATGCTGCGCTTTTGTGTCGTGTGTCTGCGAGGCGAAAAGCAGGGATTGTGTTGTGCCGAGCGTGAGATTCGAGCCTCATCACCTCGCTGTCCGCATTGATCGCAGAAAATAATTTCCCCCATTGACGCTGGGAAAGGCCATTGTGCGGGTTAGCTGTGAAATTGCTTATCTGAACCAATTTGCATGGCTAACCTGAAGGGTTTGTCGTCATAAATGAGAACGAGCGTTTGTGGGCCGAACAAAGCCGAGCGTAGGTTCGTTCCTGTCGCAAACTCTTCATTGGGAAACTTCAAAAAGCCTGATCACAAAACTGACCTGGACCTTATTAGCTGTTTTAATTAGCGTTTTACATCCTTGATTGAAGTCATAGTGTGAAACTGTTACGTACTTCGGTCTGGACCATCGCCGGCCGCTGTGTTCTCAACATCTTGACCGTCTGGAAGATGTCCACCACTCCTTCGTAGCGCATGCGCTCCAGAACGATGCTGAGCGTGATGAAGACGCCCGTCCTGCCCACACCGGCACTGCAAATCGATCCAAACACAACCCGTCAGCTGGATTTCTTCATATTAGAAACCATAACATGCAAACAAAATTGACTGAATCTAACCAGGATGTGAAACGGCCTATTTATAATATTTTTGCTAATTTAACTTAAGGCAGGACACCACAGGCAAAACCACTGTTTTCTACACTGGTCTGTTTTGACATGTTGGGTTATTTTGCTTCCATAACTTTTATGTGTTCATTTTATTGCACTTTATCTATTTGCGCAGATTTTTTTATTTTCAATCCATATCTTTAAATGTTTGTTTCTCCACTTCAGTATAAATTATATCCACCAAAACTTACGGTTTTCCGATCTGTATTCTGAAGTTTTTTACTGAGGGATTTGTTCATACATCATTCACACTCATTTATACAACATTTTATTCCTAAAAACATGGTGAAAAGTATATTTTTCTGTCTGTTGACAGTATTTTCTGATTTATGGAGTAATAAAAAACAAAAAACAAAATCCAAAATCCCCCTGAAAAACCTTTTAATTTACGTTTAAATTTATGGTTACACTTTATTTTAAGGTCCAATTCTTGCTATTAATAAACCATTAACTATGACTTTTGCCTCAATAAACTCCTAATTTGCTGCTTATTAATAGTTAGTAAAGTAGTTAGGGTTAGGATGTATAATATGGATCAGGGATGTAGAATAAATGCTTTATAAGCACTAATAAACTGCCAATATGTTTAGAACAGGCATGCTAATAAGCACCTAGTTAATAGTAAGAATTGGTCCCCATACTAAAGTGTTACCAAATCTACATTCATTTTAAATAAACTTGTCTAATTACAGTTTAAAAACACAACATTTTGTTATTGTCCAGCAATATAACATAATGACTGAATCAATAAATGAGACTGGGTAACAGGGTTGAAGATGTACGTGTCACTCAGTAGAGGCCAAAAATAATCAAGCAAACTATCTGGGTAACACTTCACAATAATGTTTGACATTAGATAACGTGAACTAGCAGAGAACAACACTTCTACGGCATCTTAGTTAATATGATTTTAACATTCATTAATACAATCTTTTTTAAATCAGAAGTTAATCTGTAAATATTAATGCACTGACAAAACTATCAAAAAATGAACAATTAACTAACATTAACCAAACTGAATAACTGCTCTAGAAATATACTGCTTATTGTTAGTGCTAGCTAATTCATTAACTCATGTTAACAAACAAAGAAAGTGTTACCAATATGTGTTGATCATTAATTCTATCCTAAGTAACAGTGTTGAGTGGTTGAGCTTAATACAGTCCACACGATTTTGTGTAAAAATGGAAAAGGCGAATGAAATCATGTATTTGTCTTCCTGTCGGAGCAAATGATCACTTCTTGTGGGTGTACCAATTTCAAGTAATGCCATTTTTGTAAAGGCGGAAAATCATGTGGTAACAGGGTTGAGCACAAAAGCTAAAAAAGGCTTATGTATACACTTTTTTTTTTTTTAGTAATACTGCGATGAATTGAATGTCAAATGTGACATCGTAACTGTTCGACCCAGAGACTTCATGGGAGGGATAAAGACATTTGATGTGTTGAAATCAGCTTTCCATGCCGATGCTGTATTTGCTAAGTATTTGATAAGATTTAGTTCACAAAACAAAAGACAAGATTTCTACCGTGCCCATGAAAAGCAGCATCTGCTCTGCTCTGTTTTTCTCACCAAGACTCGTGTCTTTCTTACCTACAGTGGACCGATATGGGTCCATCCTGACCAAACTGCTCTTTTGTTTTATGCACTTGGCCGATGAAGTCGATGAAGCCTTCCCCTGATTTTGGCACGCCTTGCTCTGGCCAGTCTGTGAACTGGAACTGCCTGACGGTCCGTGACTGTCCGTCCTGAAAGCAGAGAGAGACGGACGAGAATAAAGGATCTGCGGCGGCTCCCTGACGCGTTACACGAATCCATTACATTCACATTTACGTGCGAGAGACGGACGCCGCGCTTGTCAGACCGATGACGAGTACATGACGCATCCTCAACGAGTCTGAGAAGCTGAGAAACAACAATTAAGAAACTTCATGTTGATGCTAAACTGATGCCTCAGTGCCGGCGAGATACATTACCGTTCAAAAGTTTTTTTTAAAAGAAATCAATACTTTTATTCAGCAGTGCTGCATTAAATTGATCAAAAGTGACAATAATATTTTAAATTTTGACTGTATTTAAGACCAAATAAAGGAAGCCTTGGTGACGTTTTTTTGCAAAAATATTTAAAAAAATTATAATTATACAAAACTTTTAAACAGTAGTAGAGTTGGAGTAGAAAGTGAAGGAAAAACATCACATAGGGTGGTATATGGTATTTACATTGCACACCACGGTAAGTTAAAAACACGGCTTCACAACGGCAGTTTTGGGTGTTTTTCTGTTTTGAGCTCCAGTCGCCCACAGCTCCGATGCGTGTCGTTTCACCTGAGCGTGTGAATGAGTGACTCCAGACACTAATTCCTTTGATGTGGGCGGCTGAAAAGCTTCTGACGAGAAGCTCAGAGAGTTTGCATTTCTTTAGTGATTTTGTATATCCCAGATAAGCGACGTGAGAGAGAGAGAGGGAGCGACAGATATAAAACGGCACGAATGTGTGAGTGTTTATCAGAAAAAATGCTCTGATGGAATTAGAGCCCTGTGAACGCAGACGCTCTGAGCTTTACTCCGACTTATTATGCACTATAATACACGAATCGCACGGCAGAATACGGGCCGATGGTCTGGTGCCTTACCCGTGCGTCCGTCACTTTAAACTCTCTCAGGATGTACTGCGGCATGTTGTATTCGGCCATTGGATCCACCACAAAGTACTGATATCTGGCTGAACGCTCTGCTGGCCAGTACTGATGGCACTTTTCCTGATGGACAGACACAATACAACAGTCACGCAAATGCCAGAATGCAAAAAGCATCAGTATAAATACCAGCACTGGCAGGAACAATCATTAACACTGGGGTTTAAGCAAAAGGTAAAGTGATGAAATGAGCACCAAATGTGGCACAGGAGATCATGACATTTGGGGAGATTTATTGGTGTTTTGGTGTTGATTTTAAGTTTGGTGAAATCTGGATATTACATCAGTCACGGCCAATAAGTATTAGCCTAAATGTCCAAAAAGAATTGATGAATCCAAGTGATTTTCAAGATCCAACAACCATGGATGATTTAAAAAAACAAAAAACAAAAAAAGAACGTAAGGTTTACAAAGAGTCAAACTGACAGAAAAATGACAGGTATTTGGGTGCAAAAAAAAAATCAACATATTGAGAAAATTGCTTTTAAAGTTGTCCAAATGAAGTTCTTAGCAATGCATATTACTAATCAAAAATTAAGTTTTGAGATATTTAAGATTGGAAATTTTGCAAAAATCTTCATGGAACATGATCTTTACTTCATATCCTAATGATTTTTGGCATAAAAGAAAAATCTATGATTTTCACCCATACAATGAATTGTTGGCTATTGCTACAAATATACCCGTGATACTTACGACTGATTTTGTGGGCCAGGGTCACATTTGAGATTGAAATGAAAACCAAAAAAAGAAACTAAAACAAATCAAACAAACTGTGACCAGTATGTAAATATCCAAAGCCATTTCTTTGTAATTATTTGTGAAATTTACAAGCAATTTATGAGTGAAATTTGTTTCATTTTTCAGAGTACTTTCTTCAGCAAAAATAAAATGAATAATAAATACATAAGAGTACAAAAAATGCATAATCTACCACAGAACACCACTAATAACATTATATCTACTGTACAATTAAGTTTTCTTCCAGCATTAGCAAACAGCATTGCCCTGTTGTAAGCGCAACCCCCATGACATTTAGTCTGACTGTGATGCACTTTTAGATGTTTATACGAGGGACCAGCAGTTGTCAAACACTCACTCTGCCCATCTCTCTGAGTTTGGTCAGCATCACGACGATGGTGGAGTTGTGTTCCCACAGCATCCTCCAGAAGTCTTCTGTGGTTTCGGCTAAAGGACCCTGCGTGGCGATGTAAGCCTTCTGTTGCCTGACATACAGCAGGAGAAGACACGCTTTTACCTTTACGCTCACAAACACACACAGACGAGCAGATCTCGGCTCTTCCGCTCACCTGTATCCGTCAATAAAGCTGGCGTTGATGTAGTCGGAGCCCTCGACTCCTCTGATTGGCTGCAGACAGACGCGTGTCGATTCGTAGGGCATGATGTTAACCAGTCTGTTTTTGAATTTGTTGCAGGGCAGATTGGCACTGATGAACCGTGAGGTGTGAGCTTTTGTGTTTGCTAACCGCTGTAAGAAACAAATCATAAACAGCATTAAAATTAGGGATTTTAGATATGAAAATCGGCCGATAATGGCTTTAAATTTAAATATCGGCATCAGCCCGATATGAAAAATTATGCCGATACGTCTTGCCGATAAGAGGAATAACTTATGCATGCTCAGGGTGTGCTAGCGATTAGCTCACGTCAGCAGTGTGGCTCATTCTTGAAGCAAAGTTTTGCCTTAATGGCAATTAGATTCACTGATTTGGATCGCTGGATTTAATCTGAGAAATGTACGGACAGAATGGCACGTTCGGCGTGTGATAGAGTAAACAATAATAGCATGTGCATTAGCAGCAACAGCAGCCTCCCCTGGGTCCTAATGCCTGTTCGGTAAAGATTTTTAATTTCGTAGGGGGCGCTGTTGGCCTACTTATAATAAAATGAAAGTAAAATACACAAATAACATTTAATTTGTGTTTCTTATTAAATTAAGCAGTAATTGATGTCATAAAATCATAAGTATGTTTTGATTTAAAGATCAGAAGCTATAGCTTACATGAAAAAAAAAACAAAAAAAACATGATACTCAGGGGCGGCGCTAATGTTTTCAGTAAAGCCCCAAACGTTACCATGTCTTGTGCGCAAGAGAGTTTTTCAAGAGTTGCGCATTAAAATAATTTCTATTAAACTAGCACTTAAACAACAAAATGCTTCAGGTATCTTACTGTAAAACTTCATTATACCAATCTCATCATCTGTCAAAATTAGATTATTGCTACTGTAGCAATAAATCACAGACTTTCTAGGACACACGCACGCATCTACAGCAATGATATGCATGGTCAGCATTTCGCATGGTCAGTGGCAGACATTACTAAGTGTCAGGGCAACAATTCAATTAAAAATAAGTTATTATTAAGTGATTTAAACTGTAGAGAAAATATTGCTCTAGTTCTAAACAAAGCTATATTGTGCCTCTCTGCACACTGCAGTGTTTCATTACTGAATGAATTTGCAATTTTTGAACGCGTTTTTGAATCAATGATTCACTGATCCATTCATAAAAACAATTTCTTCATTTTTGAGTGAATCAGCTGTTTTGAACAAATCGATTGAATCAGTGACTCCAGGACTCAGTCATTAAGACAGTGGCTTGCTGCCACCTACTGGTGTTTTAGTCTCACATTTAAGTGCCTTTCTATTTTTTCTATCATTTCATATTTCTGTGCTCTAAATTTTATATTTAAAACATTAATCTCATAAAATGATTTATGCAATTTGTAGGTGCAGTGTAAATGCATGTAGGAGCACCTTAAAATGTGTGTAGGCTATAGAGCCATACTTGTTCTTAAAAATATAAAATAAACACAAAATAAAATAATAATAATACAAAAAAAACCAAAAAAAAAACAAGCAAATTAACCTATATAACTTTTAAACATTTTATTTGAAGGACGTCCGGGCTAAGCCCTGAATATCCACTCACCCTAGAACCGCCCCAGACGATACTTGTAAATCAAATAATTTAATATATATACACTGATTTATTCAATAATGTGTAATATGTTAAATTTTTTAAACAAATTATGAGATCTAAAAGATTTTCAGAATTTTTACAACTCTTTCACTTTAGACCATCTACAAATATTAAATATTAATACAATGTTAAGGTTATCACTGCATTTTTCTGAGTAAAAATAAATAAAAAAATGCAGCAATTGATATATAGTTTATTTATAGTTATTCTCAAAGCTTCAATGTACTGTCATTATAAAAGAACTTCAATACTGTTTATTTGATTCTAACAAATAAGTTCCTGTTAAAAAACTAACCAAAATTACAAATAATTTGCTTATAATTTCCACACAGGAAATATATCGGTATCAGCTATTGCCCAAAATGAGTTGAAAAATATCCGCATATCAGATATCAGCCAAAATCCAATATTGTGATACCCAAATTATTATTATAGAGAGAGAGAGAGAGAGAGTTTGTCTAGACACATTGTTAATGACTTGAAATCAGTTGTATAGTTTGAAGGCCTTGTGAATATCTGGACAGACAGTAAGATAGCCTTAATTACAAAAAGAAAGACAGAAAACAGATAGATCGATAGATAGATAGATAGATAGACAGATGTTAAACCAGAATAAAAACACAGTGTTTCACTGGGGCGGCTGTTTAATGTCTTTAACCGTCTTGAACTTGAGCAAATGTGGTTTACGGTGAAAAAAGGCGAGCGCAGTAATGGTTAGCGCTAGCGTGAGAACGGCACAGGGGTCTCTGGGTTCCTGCAGGAGAAACCACAGGCCCCACACTGTCTCTGCGGCCGGAGTAAAGAGAGCCTGCGGTGGGCCTGAGACGGGCCAGACACCAGCAGCCAAGCCTCTCCGGCGGGGTTGACTGCAGGGCCGGGGCTCCGCTCGGCGAGATCTCACGATGTGGCATGACATTCGATCACCTTCTTACTCTTGGTAAATAGATTTCTGTTTGACGAACTGCAGGCCGTGTAAAATGCGGCGGGGTCGAATATCAGAAGAGAGACGAGGAGCTTCCTGTGGCAAAGCCGCAGTCATTCCAGGAAGGAGGAGCCAGAGCCCGCGGTCGGACGTCTGTAAACATGTGACGCGATCGCAGCGTTTCGAGGCCCCTTCTGTTCAGACGTGAGTTTGATCAAGAGTTCCCGTAATTAGACGAGTCGCTGGATCGGATAACTAAAGTAGATAAGAAGATGCACCATTTTAACAAGCTTTCTTCGCTAGTAGTGACGGGAAGCGCAAATCTTTTCTGTGAATTAACGCACGTCTTAGGATTGTGGGAGAAACCGAAGCCTCATCCCAGTACTAGCCAAGCCAAACCTTGCTTAGCTTCCAAGATCAGACATATCAATAAATATAAGGTCAACTTTGGTCAAGTACAGGGGTTGGACAATGAAACTGAAACACCTGGTTTTAGATCACAATTAGTATGATATTGGGCCTCCTTTTGCAGCTAATACAACATCATTTCATCGTGGGAGTGACAAATACAAGTCCTGCAAAGCAGCCAGAGGGATTTTGAGCCATTTTCCTCTTGCAGAACAGTGGCCAGGTCACTATGTGATGCTGATGTGGGAAAACGTTTCCTGACTCGCTTCTCCAAAACACCCCAAAGTGGCTCAATAATATTCAGATCTGGTGACTATGCAGGCCATGGGAGATGTTCAACTTAATTTTCATGTTCATTAAACCAGTCTGTCACCAGTCTTGCTGTGTGTATTGGTGCATTATTATCCTGATACAGAGCACTACCTTCAAGGTACAATGTTTGAACCATTGGGTGCACATAATGAAACTTTACACTCTGCTCTAACTGGTGTAATGTACAATAAGTGAAGATTGGGCACCAGACAGCGCAAATATAGCCATGAGACCTCCAATACTATATTGGCGAGTGTTTCAGTTTCATTGTCCAACCCCTGTAGCTATTTAGTAGGGTTAGGGTTCTCGGGACTCTTCGCTCAGTCTCAGCAAACTGTTTTCGAATTACGGTGACAAACAGATGCAACAAACCCAACTCCCGATAACCTCCGTCTTACCTTAAACTCCAGCTCCATTCCGGTGACGTTCTCTCCGGACTCGATCTGCGTGAGTTTCTGGATGTAGGCGTACAGGTTCCGGGCGGGAACCTCGGTGGTCCCGCAGGTGACGGCCTCCTGGAGCGCGTCGTGGATGAAGACGTACTGGTCTTCCGTCTGGACCATGTAGTTCCTCTGTGCGCGCATGAGCGTCACGTGACCGTAGATGTCCACCGTCTTCTCGTGTTTAATTCTCTCCAGCATGGCGTCGATGACGATGAAGCAGCCGGTCCGACCCACGCCGGCACTGTCAGCCGAAACAGAACAAGAGGACAAACATGTGATGAAGAAGAAGAATCAGGGTCTGTTTCAGACACTTTCATTGTTTGCAAACTGTGAAAAGAATGGAGCGCTGTTCACAATGAGTGACGTGTCAAAGCTGCCCCATATTTCTGTCATGAACGCTGAACGTTTGCCGCAGTCAACCGGTATTTAATGACAGAGATTTTGGAGTGGATGAAGCCGTTATTGATCGGCGTACACCTGCGCTCGCTATCGGAGGAAAACAACCCCTCCATTTAGCCTCTCACCCTCTCTAACCTCCATCTACAGACTCTAAAAGCCTCCATCTACTTTCCTCTTTCCATCACTTTGAAGGGGCCAAAGCTATGCTAACTTCCCAAAGCACTGGCGCTGACGTCAACCCACAGGCACTTCTCTGTGAAACACCTGAGATCAGAGCCCTTCATTAAAGACCAAAGCTCTCATATTAGCGCTCTTCCTGCACGAAGACGTGAGCGCAGAGAGAATTCTTAATCAACGACGCACTTGAGCCGATGAACGGCAGCTCTACCACACGCAGAACTTACAATAACACATATTTAAACTTTCCAAAACCCCTTTTGAGGAGCACCTGACACGAAGAAGTCGTGAAATTATTACGCTACCTTATTTTGGCTCTTTTTGGTCAAATTCTGAAGCAGGGACGTTCAATCCTGCTCCTAGAAGTTCTTGGTTCGCTGGTTCAGGTATGTTTTATTAGGGGTGGAGATCACCAATATATAGATCATTCACAGATAAGACAAACCCAGAATGCACTGCAGCAAGCATAAATCCATGCACTCACATTTACAGACAATTTAGCGTCTCCAATTCACCATACGCTGCATGTCTTTGTGTTTGGGTTGTGGTGGAAACCGAAGCCTCATCCAAGTACTTACCAAGGCAAAGCCAAGGCTTCAGAGATCAAAAAATATAGTTCAATCCAACTAAAATGGACTGTGTTGTTAGGGTTTGGTTCATTTAGGGTCATTCGTATGCTTCTCTTGTACACTTTATGTGCTGAGCTCTGTCCCATTTTACCTCAATTAAATTATTTAAATGGTTTATTTATTTTGAAGAATTGGATTCATTAATTCCCAAATAAATAAATAATAAATAAATGCATATAATTTTAGTGTGATTTCTAAACCATTATTAACATTTCAAATCTCCACAGACATTTTTGAAATGAACATACTTTTTTGTTATTAAAATATTTAATTGGATAGAAATTGGGAGTAAAAATATAGGCCCTTAGAATAAACAGTGGAGTGAAGTAACTAGCAGGTTTGAAGTCAAACAGGATTTTTTTTTTTTTTTTTTTGAGTCAAATGTTTGTTTTCTCTAGCAGTGGTTTGTACCTTGGTTTTCTTAAATTGGGGTCATTTTTTTGTGTAAATTCTGTCCTCTAAACTATTTGCACCGATGGCTTGAATTGTGTTTTCAGAGCATTTTTCGAAAATGTCAGAGGAAGTTGCCACTTTTTATGAGCTAAAACAATGGTTTGCTATGATCTTGTACATAACCATTCCCCTTTTTTTCCTTTAATTGTTTGGTGTTTCAAGACGGCATGTTGTCCCAAAAGGTCAACGTGTTAAATGGACAATATTTTTGAGAGGGCGATATTAGCGGAAATGTTGTAGCCAAGAAAAACTACAGCCTACAGTACTTTCATAAAACAAACCAGCCCTGAAATATCCACCGCTAGCAGCAAGGCTTCATTTCCTTTATGCAAAATCAATGTCTTTGTTTTGTGTCCTGAGGGTGAAATATGAGGAGGTCGTGTTCTTGACAGGTTTCATGAGACTCACTCAAACATACTTCTGAAATCGCTGCCACTCACGATCCCTCCTCCGTCTGTCCGTCCAGTGACCTCTGTGACATTCAATCATGCGCTCGGATGGACTTTCTCTTTTGTTGCGATAACGGCTGACTGCGTGCGCTTCAGCGGCGACCCGCGGGTTACAGGTGACAGCGGTAAACGCCCTCTTTACAGCCGACACGGCCTACCAGCCGCCACACGCACGCGCGTGCGCTATCAGCATCGATCGCATGACGTCTGGCAGATTTCACGAAAGCATTAAGCGCGTGCAGTTTTCTTTCTGCGGCAGGCGAATCGTTTAACAGCGATAAATGCACGAGGCCGTTTCCAGCGTGCTTAATTACCCACGAGCGCGGGTGGAGGAGGAGGAGGAGGAGGAGCGGCCGAAGCGGCAGCTTTTGTTTTGCCTGACAAACAGCACATATAATCTCCTGCCCACACGCCAGCGCCTCACGTGACCCCAACGGCTTAAAACTTTCTCGGCTCTTGCCGAAGGATGCGTCAACTTTTCTGACACCCGCCACGAAATGAAAGAAAGAGGTTTTTTAATGGTCAGACGGGAGCCGGCGGAGGGGGATGGTGTTTTGGTACGGATTAAAGTCTCGCTGTCGAGCCGTTATCTGATCTGAGCCGAAAGGAATTCAAAGTCTCCGTCCCAATGAATGATATTAATTCCCGTATTCAGCGCGCACGCCGGCCAGAGAAAAGAGGGGAAATAAGGATTTTTCAATTTCAAGCGCTCCGCTGGGAGCTCTAATTAACTGCCGTATGTGTTATTTTTAAGGGTTTACTAATCCTTGTTTTCTATCTGGCAGTTTTCCGATGGAAGCTCGTGGCTTGTCGTTTTTGCATGCCTCTCTCTGCCTGATGTTTTTGTGCCGCTTTCGCTTAGAGGGGAATTTAACAGATGGTTTCATATCTGGGTTTTCCATAAATGCAGAGCGCCTCATGTTCTGCCATGCACCAAAATCATGGATTTTTGCACAGAGACACACAGTTGAGTCTCATAAAAGCGTGCGTTTAAAACTTGAGATCAATCGCTGGTTTGACCAATCCATTTTTTTTTTTTTTTTTTGACCAATCTTTTTTTTTTTTTTTAAAAGAGAGACACACTGGTAAAATAATATACTGTTTGCCTGAATTAATCAATATTTTACATAACATTGATTTTCAAGTGAAAAACATGGAATATTTTAATCTTGACAGACAAACAGCGGCCACAAAAGATGAAAATAATTCTTCAAAAACACACTTCAGTTTAAAGGCTTGGGGTTGGTGTGATTTTTTTTTTTTTTTTTTTTTTGTAATGTTTTTAAAAAGAAGTCTCTTCTGCTCACCAAGGCTGCATTTATTTGATCAAAACCACATGAAAAATTGTGAAATAATATTACAATTAAAAATAGCTGTTTACTGTGTTAATCTATGTTAAAATGTAATTTATTTTTCTGATCAAAACTGCATTTTCAGCATCATTACGCTTCGGAAGAATCACATGATCCTTCAGAAATCATTGTAATATGCTGATTCGCTGCTCAACAAACATTTATGATTATTATCGATGTTGAAAACAGTTGTGCTGCACAACAATATTTTTATGGAAACCGTGATTTTATTTTTTTCAAGATTCACAGATGAATTTAAATTTATTTAACATTATAAATGTCTTTATTGACACTTTTGATCAATTTAATGCATCCCTGATGAATAAAAGTATTAGTTTCTTTACAAAAATCTTACCCCAACATTTTGAACTATAGTGTACATTTAAATAATAATAATTATAATGTATAGTACATATGTTATTGCTTTAATCTCATGATTGTTATTGTGCTATTAATAATATAAATATAAAGAAAACACTTGATACAAGTGAAGTGCCATCAGACCTGCAGTGCACCACCATGGGTCCGGCGTCCGGCGGGTTGCAGGATTTGACCCTGCGCAGGAAGGCCAGGAACGGCGTGGGATGTTCCGGGACGCCGTGATCCGGCCACGCCGTGAACTGGAACTGCCGCACCTCTCGCTTCTCGCTGGAGCCGTTCTGAATTCGAGAGCAAAATTTCAGCCAAACATCGAAACGGCCACCCTCGCGTAGCGTCAAACCAGCACAAAAAGGTGCTTTCTGGAGCTTGACAGCGACATGAGGGCGAGCGAACGACTGGATTTTCCTTTCAAACACGAGGTGATCACGTACCTTGTAAAGTGCAAACGTTCGGACGCAGTACGTGGCCAGCTCCACCGTGTCCAGCAGCGTGACCTGAATGAGTCCGTACGTCTCCGTCCCTCTGTTGGGCCAGTACTGGTCGCACTTCACCTGAAACACACACACACGCGCATCACGTCGCTTTAAAGCAGCAGAAGGACTGCGGGATCAGCGCCGTTCCCATTTCCTGCTGACAAGCGGATTTCTCAACACAGCAGCGAGTGACAGACGCTATAATTACTATCTCAAGCGCTCTGTCGCAATCACATTACGGTTGGCCGTCATTACCATTATAGATGCTGGCTGCCTTGTGTGCGTCTCACGACCGTACGGCAGCCGCCCCGTCAGGAGGAAACGAAGAAAAGAGACGCAAAACATGAAGCCTCCAGGTTAAAAAACGACGTGCTTCTCGTGTTGGATGCAGGTCTGTCTAAATGCAAACAAGAGCGGGATCTGAACGATCATATTCTGCTAATAACATTAGGACGCTGAACGCAGCGAGTGAATATATCGACACTGAGCTCATTAATATGCATCGAGTCGAGACGCTCCAGCGCCGCATCGAGTCCATCTTTATAGCAGGCGTCAGTCTATGCATTCATGCAAAGGACAATTCACAGCACAGAGAATAAACGCAGGAAAAATCAAGGCCTGAGTTTAAATTCCGCAGCTCATAACGGCAGCTGAAGACAACATGATGTGCCTTAGAGAGGAAATGAGAGGGAATCTGAGAACACACACACACACACACACACACACACACACATCAATGGTGCAAATGAGGAAAGGATGGGAATAAAATGTGGGTGAAATCTGTAAAAATTGAGCATGACATGGATTGTAATATTAATTAGACCAATAATCAGTTTGACAAAAGCTTTTAAACCTGTTTGGAAACATTTCATTTTGCCATAATTGAGATAATTTGTCAAAAATAATACTGTTATTGCTGCTGCTTTCCTCAAATAGAGCACAAAACAGGGCCATAAAAAACAAACAGCGAAAAGAGCTGCTTTACTGTCAGAAAACCCTCAGGAGGAGAATCACACTTTTATTTGAGCTGGTTTATTTTCTGTTCATATGACATTTGCAATTTTTTTCCCCCAACCCTATTACTAAAATTTAAGACGTAAATACAGTTTAATACCCTGGTTTATTTTGTCAAATATTTGCCTATAAATATTAAATAAATATCAGCATTAAATAGAAAAAAAGCTATAAACACTTAATTTATTAATTTATTTTCTGAAAAAAAAAAAAAAAAAAAAAAAAAAAAAATGTAGTTTTTGTATTGATTTTTTTCCACTTAAAAACAAGATTGCACACAAAATGTGCAACAATTTATATATATATATATATATATATATATATATATATATATATATATATATATATATATATACACACAAGTATATATATATATATATATATATCTTTACTACTACTTTTTGGTTATCAATTACATATTATGTGTCACTGTTGCAACTGTGTGATTTTAAATTGTTACATGTAGTTGAGAACTTTAAGCTGGTTTGTTTTTTCTGTGTTATAACATATTTAACAGTCTTCTGTTATCAATCAATAAAATAATCCTACATAAATAAATGAATAAATAAATAACTCTATGATATTCATGACAAATGCCATATATAGAAATACTTGTTATTTATGAGTATGTAATTTAAACAATGTTATAACGGTTTGTTTTTCATGAATGAATTTCATTGAGAGATGCAGTGCACTTGCAGAGAGACTCCGCCCACACGCTCTTCTGATTGGCTGTGATTTGTGATTGATTTGTCGTGTCGTAAGCCGTAAGCCACGAGTAGTGATGTCAGAGTGTGTCGTACCCTGGATCTTTCCTCCAGTTTGGTCATCATGACGATGTTGGCGCTCCGCTGCTCCCAGATCATCCGCCAGAAATCGCCGAAGGTCTCCGGCAGCGCGCCTTGAGTGGCGATGTAAGCGTTCTGCTTCCGGTAGCCGTCGATGTAGTTTGCGTTGATGTAATCGCTGCCTGGAATACCTGCCCGAAACACAGCAGAACACAATGACAACAAGAAACTACTCAACCGTTTGAGTTTTGAGTTGAAAATAGCATGTTTCTATTTGGATGCTAATGTTTTCTGCACTCTCAATGCTCGGTGTTTCTTTTTTTCATTTAAGTGCTCTTTATCTATTTGCTTCTGTAAATTTTTACTTGCAATTCATATTTTTAAATGTTTTTTTTGTCCACTTCAGCATCACTTGCAAACATTCATTCCTTTGTATATTCTGAAGGTTTTTACTGAGGGGTTTGTTCATACTTCATTCCCACTTGTTCATACAACATTTTACTCCTAAAAACATGGTGAGAAAATAATAATAATAATAATTTTACACACACACACACACACACACACACATATATATATATATATATATATTTTTTTTTTTATTTAAAGTGCTGGCAAAAAATGAATCACAAAATAAATAAAGGTTTTTGTTTACATAATATATAATAATATATATATATATATATAATAAAATTGTATGTATTATATATATATATATATATATATATATATATATATATATATATATAATAGCATAAACATTATGTAAACAAAAAACTTCTATTTTGGATGCAGTTAATCGCGATTAATCGATTGGCAGCACTAATAGAGAGAGAGAGAGAGTTTTTTTTTTTTTTTTTTTTACTTAATGCACCGTGATTAATCAGCTGGGCAAGTATGGTGATTTATTAGTCGGTGATTTATTCATTAAAATATATAAAAAAGATGCTTTAGATTAGTGTCGATCAAACTGACTTTCATTTAGAGATTTAAATTTGTTACATTTTTGTTTGTCATCCGTTTATTTATCAAAAGCAAATCATATAGAAGCATAACATTTTGCACTGAACACACACTCTCATTCTTCATTATGATCATATTAGAATGAGTTCAGTGAAATCATCAAAATTCAGATGGAAGTTTCCTCAAAATGGCCCTGAATCTTCATTTCATACTGCATATATTTTGTAATTTCTGATGAGCAGACCTTCATTCTCAGCGAGGAAAAGCAGCGGAATAAACTGAAACTAAGTGAAGACGTGTGAGAAATCTGGAGAAAATAGAGCGAGGCTTGATTTCTGCCGTTAAACGGCTGACAGCGCGTCAATGCTGCAGGACGAGCGGCTCGCAGCTCAGCTCACACATGCACCGGCGAGATAAAACTCATCCCAGCGTTCCCTCGCCCGCCCGACGCCCCCGCTCACGCTCTGTCTGTCTCTATTCCAGGTGAATTATTTTACCGAGAATTAATAAATAAATTAAAAACTCCATGTTTTTCATTTTCTCATCCATTCTGTGACTGACAGGAGAGAAAGACAATTAATCCTGCATTTTCTTCTTTCTGTTATAGACAAAAGAGGCCAAAATGACACACAGATATCAAAAAATGAGTACCGAACAGATATATGTGTGTGTGCAGCTGGTATTCATCACGTTATGGGGACCAAATGTCCCCACAAGGATAGTAATACCAGTAAATTTTGACCTTGTGGGGACATTTTTTAGGTCCCCATGAGGAAACAGGCTTATAAATCATGCAGAATGAGTTTTTTTTTTGAGAAAGTAAAAGTGTGCACAGTCTCCTGTGAGGGCTAGGTTTAGGTGTAGGGCGATAGAAAATACGGTTTGTACAGCATAAAAACCATTACACCTATGGAATATCCCCATAAAACATGGAAACACAACATGTGTGTGTGTGTGGGTGTGCGCGCCTCGAATAGCCACAGATTTTCAAATGTATATTTGACACATCATGACTCTGTTCCAAAACCTAGTGAGCAGCCTAGGGTGCATTTCAAAACAGGATCACATGTATCCTACACAGACGTAATAAATGAAAAAAAAAATAAAATAAAATAAAAATAAATAAATTAATTAATTAATTAATTAATTAAAATAAAATAAAATATTAGTTGAAAATAAAATGAAAATCCGATAAATTGTTTTGGCAGCTAACTAAAATAATTGCATTTAAGTTGAAGCACAGGTTAATACACACACACAATCACACAAAACACAAGAAAGTCAAAATTACGCCAGTGCCAGAATAAAGTATGATAAGTGTCACTAAATGGTTAAAATGCTTAACTATTGCTAAACTGGAATCAACTGTGAGTGAGTTGATGCTGCTCTGGATTATGCAGGCAGTAAACATCAGTGAAGTGCACTAGGATTAAGACACAGCCAGTGTTTCTCATCATCTGTCTCAGATTGTTTCATCTCGTCTGAATGTGAACAGGCCTCCGGTATCCATTAGTGTGTGTGGCGTGTGAATGAAGCAGACCTGTGTGTGGTACACCAGGACACGCACACACACACACACACACAAGCCAAGGGCCGTTTGAGTTTGATGTGGATTTTCTGCAGCAGTTCATCACACTATTTCATTTCTCATTGTAAAGACACAAAGCCGGAGTGTTTATCAGGGCTGGACACGGCAGATGGGCATTTATTTGTGTCATTGTTCGCTGGGCAAATCTGTCATTTAACACAGTTTGGAGGGAAATTAGATGTTTTATTTTGGGATTGTTTTTTTACATGGAGAAAACTGCTCATCAGTTCAGTATGAATGTATAATGCTGCTGTTGACACTTAATCGGTATTTTGGATGGGTTTTCCATTAAAATGATTTGAGCATCCTTAAAACAAGATGAATTCACTTGAGAATCAACATAGCATATATATATATATATATATATATATAAAATCAAGACTTGTGTTATATATTGCATATACAGTGAATTAAATATTTTAAATATGAATAAATAAATACAATTTATCTGTAAACCTAATTCAAGATATATTCTCTGAAAACAAGTCATCGTATATATTTTGCACAAGTATCGTTTTAAGGATGTTTAGACATTTTTTATTGGAAAACCAAATGGTTGGACAATGAAATAAAGAGAAGCGATGAACGTACCATCGATGGCGGAGAGCAGGACTCTGGAGTGATCGTAGGCGATGACGTTTGCGTATCTGTTCTTTGGTTTATTGACCTCCAGGTTGGAATGCTCCCATGTGAACTGCTGACCGGGATCGATTGACTGAGGAGAAATGAGGAATATGGATTAATGATATGCATTAATGAGCTCTCATTAGCATCAGAGCTAAACACCAGACGCGGCTCACGTTACAGCCGTATGCTAACCGTTGGCTCGGACTCAACATACTCTGAGCGTCTCGCAGCCAATAATATCCGTCTGAAATAGAAAGACGCGTCCCGACCCGCGCGGCTATGATCAGCATTCACCGTCTGTATTAATAGAGCGCCGACTGTAACACGTCATCGAGCGAGAGCGTTCAGAAATAAACGCTGCTGCTGGGTGGAAACACGCTTCGTCAACAACTATCCTGCTGGAATACAGAAACAGCCAAAGCATTACTGACATGACACTCATGCATTCATGAAATGAGTAAGTTATTGCACAAATGAATGCATGCATTTAAGAATTAATTTATCATCGAGTTAAATCACTAACAAAAGTGTTATGACAAATGTCTGACAAATTAATAAATGAATGAATGAACAGATTAATAACAATAATAATAATAATAATAATAATAATAATATGCACAAATTAAACAAATGCATGAATGGAGTAACTCATGGAAAATGAATGAATGAATGAATGAGAGCAATTATAATCATTTAATGGGTGAATTAATTACTTAATGAAATGAGATAATGGGAAATGTGAATAAATAATTTAACAGATTAATGAAAAAAAGTACAAATAAAAAAAAGAGCAAATGCATGAATGGACTACCTAATGGATAATTAAATGAATTAAAAAATAAATAAATTGACAAATTAATTATTAATCAGAAAGAAAGAATAATAAATGAATAATGAATAAATGTACAAATTAAATGAACAAACACATGAATTGACTAACTAGTGGAAATATTAATGATAAACAAAGAAAAAAGAAAGAAAGAAAGAAAGAAAGAAAGAAAGAAAGAAAGAAAGAAATCAAGGTTAATGAATTAATGAAAAATGTAACTAATGGGAGAAAATGAAGATAATTCACAAACACATGCAATGAATGAATGAATGAATGAAAAGGGAATCAACAAGTAAATCAATAAATGAATAATGAATAAATGTACAAATGAAATGAACAAACACATGAACTGACTAATGGAAATATTAATGATCAAAAAGAAAGAAAGAAAAAGAAAGAAAGAAAGGTTAATGAATAAGGGAAAATGTTACTAATGGAAAAAATAATGAATAAAATAATGCACAAACACATGCAATTCATGAATGGATGGATGGATGAATTAATGAATGAATGAATGAACAAACACAAATGCATCTGTGATGTGTGTGCTCTTCCTGGCGTCGCCGCATTCGTCAGGAAGTGGGCCGATTGAAGGTTTGAGCATTGAGCTTCTTAAAAACAGGTGTGGGCATGAAAGAGCGCGGGACGAGTCTGCCAGTGAAAGAGCTTTTGTGCACAATATGACCTCAGCGTCAGTCTTATGTGCCGTTTGCAATTTTTTCCCATTTACTTTAATAATGAAATTATTCAGTCTCCGCAGTGTCTTTTGAAAATGAAAAGATGATACGCATCTGCCTGCGAGCCCAGCTCTCCGCGTTGACAAATTTCAAATTACAGTTTTCAGAGGAGCGTTGAATGAATGAAAATTGGTCCCGTAAGCGAAGAGGGGAAAGTAATGTCTTCATGCCTTGAATAGATTTTAAAGGATCACGCAGAGATGTGCTCCCTTTCAAACGGCGCTTTTGTCCACTAATGTGCCCTTTCAAACGAGAGCAGACGACTGCAAACAAATCGCAGCCCCACTTGGACAAATTACGCTCAGAAACAGCAAAACGATAAACGCTCCGAGATCGTCAATAGCCCGAGCAGATATTCCGTTTTCGCGAGCCTGGAGACGCCGCTGCTGTTTTAGCAGTAAAGCACGAGCGCTTGTTTGCGTAACCTCGACAAGAAGCAAACGGGCCTCCGCTTGAAGAACCGTAAATTGACAGCGGTGGTATTTTTCTGTCGGGCCGAGTCGCAGCGCCGCGCCATAAAACGTCACTAAAGATGACAAATCTCCCGTTAAGCCGCGTCATTCTGCCCAAATCTGTTGAAACGTTGCTCGTGAACTCGCCCGCTTCACTGTGCTGCTGAAATTACTTTCTGTGGCCGTGCGAAAGCGCCCCAGAATGACAGTCCCGTGTGTTCGAGCTCAGCTCTGGCAGCCGTTTTGGCCGAGCTCCACGTCTGACCTCATGCTCGGGGACCGCAGGCCGAGGGGCCCGGCGGCAGAGTCTCGTGGCCCAAAAACCATCCGTCACGTGAACGCTGACGTCGCCCAACGGCCTGTGTTTTGGCCCTGCGATCTCACCACCGGAGATAAGGAGATTACATCCAGAAACAGCCTACCTGACCTTTCCTACGCCGGCACGGTAAATGACAACCGAGATACGGCGGGAAATGTTTCGTTGTAAGCGCGACTGATACCATCGCGTTTGCGAGCGGCAAACGTTCATCGGGTCAGAACCGAAGAGCGACCATGTAAATAGTGGTGATCCGTCTGAATGCATGCTCGCCGGGGTGTTTCTATGCGGTTACTAGGGTGTTTCTTATCAAATCAGTTGAGCAACAGTCATAGCGATGCCTGACTTCCAGTAATATTGTTCAAGAACATTCATGTGTTCACTTAAATTGTTGTGTTTTAAACATTTTAGAATTTAAAATATTTTCCAAAAGTCAAATTGATAACCTGAGATTTAAGTTTTTAGTGTGTTTGTTTGTTTTTAAGACAAAAAAGGGTTGCCTTGTCCACTTATTTTAAGAAACATTCATTACACATCTTTGGACTTGCTGTTTTGCTCAGCTCATAAAGCGTTCCAGTTGATGGTTTGATAAATTAGCCATGGGAAGATCATGATATTTGGGTATGTGACTTATTTCCAAAATAAAGTGTTTGGATTTAACTTTTTTATGGGGTTGTTCTTATTTGCTTTTTTCTATCAGGATCTGGCAACATTCATGAGTTAAGACGCATCTCGTTCTCTGTGATTTCATGCACTGCACATACAGATAAGAGACAGAACTCTGATACGTGTTTAAATATGTCGCTGGCCAATGACAACTCTCTAGGTGACTAATCAAGTATTAAAAACTGACACTAATCATGGGACTTAAGATGCTCTCTGGATCATCTCAAACCATGCAGGAGAATGTGATCACCAACTTACTTAAACTTAAACTTACTTTAAAAAAAAAAAAAAAACCCTAAAAAACACACAAATACCAAACACTTTCAAAATCGTGTCATTTTTACTTTTCACTCAAATTGTCATACTGATAATATAATTTCTGTTTATATAAGAAAATTACACTAGCAAACTACACTCTAAAAAAATGCTGGGTTAAACAACTCAGCGCTGGGTGAAATATGGACAAACCCAACCTTCTGGGTAGGTCTTTCAGCTCAACTATTGCTTAAACATTCCTACATTTCTTGCTTAAAATCAGCCTAAAATAGGTTGGAAATGAACATTTATTAAGGTGTTCAATAAATGACTATTAATTAATCAGTTGAATAAATAACTAATTAAGAAACATTTTTAGTTAATTAATTAATTAATTAATTAATTAATGTGTATTAATACATTTTTACCTGCCTCTAGTAATTATCTGTCTGATTTTTAATTTACAATCTATTTTAGGTTCATTCTAAGCCAGCCATATAGTATTTTTAGGCAACAGTTGAGATAACTAAAACTATCCAGAAGGCTGGGTTAAACATTTCACCCATTTCAGTTGCTGGGTTTGTCCATATTTCGCCCAGCACTGGGTTGTACTGAAACCAAGATTTTTTAGAGTGTAGTTGTTCTCAACCAGGGGGCCTCAGCATACACCCAAGGAGGACACAAAATGACTTAAAATGATTTAAAATGAGACAAAACAAGGCTTAAAGTAATCTAAGCAGCTAAAAATCAAAATGTAACCTGATTGTTAAATGTAACATGATTTAACATGATTCTTATTGTAATTAGTCTCTTTAACAACTGCTATTTTTATTTAAGAATCGGGGTTATAAAATACCTTGTTTGGTAGAAATTTCAATTTGATATAAAAAAAAGATGATTGTAATCAAAGGTCTAGAAAACTATGTAAATCAACTGTTAATGATAATAATAATAATAATAATAATAATACTGTTTGCAATTGAATTACTGAATTTAATTATTATGATTATTATTACCATTTGTAGCTTCAGTGTCAAAAAAAAGTTAAAAACAAAAACAGCTTTTTTTTTTTTTTTTTTTTTTTTTCATGAAGAAAGTAACAAGTAACATTACCTCATATTCCTGCGAAAACTTCAAGTTATCGTTTGCTTTCAGGCGTTCGATGTGATCGGCCAGCTCCATGACTGGAATGGGAGGGTGACTGGCCATTCCTGCGGAGAGGAGACAAACAAAGAGTGTCGATGTCAGCGCTAGCACACCTGAGCCTACGCTGAGAGATGGGCGTTATAGAGGATGGAGGATGTGAGGTTTGTTCGGCCTGTATGATTGAACGAAGCAGCCACATGCTGGTAGAAAATGGACACAGAAGCCGCACAGAGCATTCCTAATGAAGAGAAGAATGTTATTCGTCCGCAAGCGTTAACATGGCGGGAAACATGGGGGAAAGATGGAGCAGAGTAGAACGTTAGGGGCTGGATATTAAAAGTTTGAGCCGGCGATGAGTCTAAGGGAATGCGACATATCAAACCCCGCCTCCTGCGCTGGCGTGAGGCAAAGCGTTGTGAGGAGATGAACGCATAAATAAATGAGTCAGTCCAGAGAGGAAGTGAAGGAAATGAACAGACACAGTGGCATATGTAGAAACAAGAACGACTAACTTGACAAATGGAGGTTACTGGGGTAAACCGATGTGGCTGAACCTGCAAAGGAAAAGGGGACGGGGATAAATCATACTAGCTGACGTTAAAACAAGCAAATGTGGTGATCGGTCACTATCGGAACTAAAAAGAGGCAGTAGAAACACAGTCTGAAATGACAGTCGACAGTTCGCAAACAACGCTACAACTTCATCTCTACGTTCATTGGTTAGTAAAAACAAACTCACGCATGCTAACGGCTAACGTACGACACACATGCGGAAATGAGGATAACACGTTCGGAGGGAAAAAAAAAACAAAAACAAGAAGACACACAAATGTCGAAACAAACGTAACAGGGACAGAGAAGATGGCGTGCACGTTCGTCATGCGCATGTTTGTTTGTTCTCTGAGGGCTTCGGCTGTGAAATTCGCAAAGAAGCCGCGTGTCTGCGAGAGAGTTTGTGTTTGCACTGCAGAGGATGCTTTTGAATAGTCGAGGAGCAGAAGCTGCTCTCTGATAACCGGTTTGCATAACAACAGCCTGCGTGCCGCAGAAAAAGAGGCCGTACGCTTGGACGTGGTGCTGCGGTTCTTTCATCTCTGGGCTGATAGAAGAGGGCATTAGCTAATGGAGGCAGCAGGAGAGAGCTGCCATCCACCGCCTCTCAAGACCCATTACCAGCCGCGGTGACAATGAAACTGCCATTCGGAGAAACGCATCGGAGCGACATCAAGCACCCTCAAGATGAAAATTGAGATGGGGAGGAGGGGGGGGGGGTGACGTGACCGCACGACGGCATCAAGGGTTTGAAGAGAGGAGGGCTAATGCAGAGGCCGTTCTCGCTGAAGAGAGGGATCTTCAGCTGTCGAGAGCCTGCGTTCATGCTGCCTGGAGGGAAAATGGAGGATGCAAAGCTTCTCTAAGAGGCTGTTTGCAAAAGAGGGGCGCCAGTCCGCTAATAAAGAGCCGCTGAGAGGATTGAGTGCACGGAACATCGCTCTCCAAACCGCGTCGCAATGCAAACCCGACAACGTGAACCCAACCGTCGTAGATGGATATCAAAACCAATGTCGCTGCCGTGTAAGGATGGGAATCGAGTTCGACGGCAACATTAACGATTCTCTGGGCACTTGATGAACGGTTCGAGAAGAAAACCAAGCTTGAACCCAACCCGAGGTGGTCTGACTGGGCTCGCGGCTTACGGAAACCGGGCTAGCGGCCACCTTAGGACAGTCGAAGCAGTTTTTCTTCTGTTAGGTAAACAAGCGTTCATCGAGATCGGCATCGGTTGCGTTGACCTCACGACACTTCCCAAACTCTGCGGTCACGCTTGCCTGCCTGTAAACACAAATGTGCACAAATGTCTTGAAGCCCCAACAAAATATACAGTAACCAATGGAGCTTTCAAGGTTTTGGTTAGCAACAAATGTCACTCCTCAGAATAAACCCAGCGAGCTTCTATGAATTGCTGCGTGGGAAGTGAGTCTTTGGGTTTGGCTGACCACTGCCCAAAACCCCGTTAAAACCAGCCCAAGCAGTGGAAACCAGTGGCTGGTTGGATAAACATAGCCACCATGTTAAGACTGGGTCTTAACCCAGATAGAAGTCAATCGGTCTTACTCGTAAGACTAGGCTAAACAGTTTACGCAACCAGCCACAGCTTGGTGGCAAATGCTGGTCTGAGCAATTTTCATCAGAAAGGTGAACAGTTTCCCTCCAGTCCATCTGTCTTGCTCTTGCAGTCCAGGTGTTTCTGACAGACAGACAGATGGACTCCGGTTCAGTGTGTTTAGAGCCGGTCTCGCCGGCACCCCGGTTCTCCTCTGAGAAACTAATGGAGCAACTGTTGTCACCGCTGTTCTGCCCCTCAGAAAATAAATCTATAGGTCTTCACGGCTGGCCGCTCTAGAACCGAGCGCACTCCACCTTGTTCGCCAAGGTCAGGAGGGAGCAGCCGCTCGCCGCTCGACAATTCCCACGTTCCTCTACGATTCGTTCACACTCCGCTGCTTTCAAACACAACGGCCCGCCTTCGCGTGTGTGTGTGTATGTGCGTGTGTATGTGCGTGTCTTGATTCACCAACTGAATATACAATCACCAGCAGAGGTTTTGAAAGCCAATGGATTGAATATACATCTCCATAGTATTCCTCGGCTGGCTTTGGTTAGCCACAGCCTCGCTCTTCCGGTAAACCCAATGAGCTGTTATGAATGTGTTGCGAGGAGTTCTTGGGTCAGCTGTAAAGCTGCAGTCCCAGAGTCCGGAGGGATTTCCTGCCCTTCCGTCTGTCCTGAAGCCACCTGTCCTGTGTGTTTGTGAGTATTCAGGCCTGTTCCTTTCTGTGAGGTGCGTCTCTGTATCTTTGGCTCCATATGGCTCACAGATCCTCCCATTAAACCTTTAACATGCTGAGCAAAACAAGAGCACCGCTTTGACCTTTCATAGGTCGGTTTGCGTCCACGGACTCATTTAAGACTGTGTTTCTGAATGTGACACCGAGGCGTCTACAAGCTGACCAATGCGACACCAACACGCTCCCAAATCTAGTGAGATGCCTTGTTGTCTATAAAGGCAGCATCTGTAATTGATCCTCGAGTCACTGATCTGACATATTCCACATAGGCAGAACCACACAATTCATGATCCACAACTCATAGACCTTGTAATGAACATTTATCTAACTTACGGATGACGTATCTGCTGAGTTTGTCACAACACATTCTGCGATTGCAATACTGCCATAAAAAAGGCAACATGATGACGCTGCATGGATTTTAAGGGAGCCTTCAAGTCTAGAGTGCATCTATAAATGCTGTCTAGGTAGGCAGCTCACTAGGCTTTGGAACAGAGCTAGTGTGTTCTAGACCAGTGTTTCCCAATTCTGATCCCAGAGTTCCCCCAACAATACACATTTTGTACATCTCTCTGATCAAACTCATCAGCCAAAATATGCACTGTTGAAGGTACCAGGGTTGGGAAGCATCACTCCAGACTTCTCACGTTCCTCATGGTTCAAGCATTTCTAGGTCTAGAAACCCTTTTGTTGAAGCTTCTTCGGACAATCTGTTTCAGACTCAAGGAGTTGGTTGATGGTTTGCATTTGATGGTGAAGGTGACGAGGATGGCGGTGAGCTGCTCTTACCGGGTGTCTGGAAGTTCAGACGGCGTAGCTCCACGGGGTCGGTGGGGTGATGGGAGGGCATTTCTTTACCGCTGGGCAGACTGCCTTTCCTGGCCTCTGACTCTGCCCTTTTCCTGAAAAAACACATCACATACTTCAGGACAAAGCTGTGTTTGGACTATCAGAGCAGCACTGCAAGAGGTCAAGCAAACACGCTTGTGCTGGAAATGTAAATGTGACACGTCCCGGTGTTTTGTGTGCTCGACTGTGCCGTGACCACTGCGTGTGTCTTGGGTTCGGCTCCTCTACATGCTCTCACCTGTCCGGTTGACTGCTCCAGTGAAAGCGTCGGGAGGGGAGAACAGAGGGTTAGTACGCAAGACAAGCACAGATCTGCTCATCACAGCTGCTGATATTCAGAGCGACTTTGCATTTGTTAGTTTTCGTCTGATCCGTTGTATTAAAACGCATCCTCTGCGCCACTGATCCTAACTAGATCTGGTGACATAACATACTCCTTATCTCACATACGTCTTGTTTCACAAGTAATTTTATCTGTTATTCTAATAGAAGTCTCTACTGCTCACCAATGCTGCATTTATTTAATCAAATGTACAATAAAAAATGTATATATATATATATATATATATATATATATATATTATTCCAAGTTAAAATAGCTGTTTCCTACGTGTAGTAAAATGTAATTTATTCCTGTGATCAAAAAATTATATATTTTAATTTCCAGGTCTGACAATCTGTCTTAATGCGCTGATATTTACAGGTTTTTCATTGTGCGTGTTTTGTGTACCTGTCCTGACAGCAGGAATTGCTCTCTTGTTTCTGTCTGTGAAGCTGTTTGTTTATACTGAGTTGGTGCATCATGGGCAGTGAGTGTGTTGTGTTGTTGACATTGTAATATTACACTATGAGACGTGTGCATGAGCCCGTGACATTGATTCTGTGATTAACAAATAAATCTGCCATCAGAAGACATCAAATAACCCTGGATATATGAAGGACCTCATCACGATAGATGTTCAGCTCAATGCCTGACTGTAATTTACAGCAGATGATCATATCAGTCTATATTCAAATGAGCACCACAGATTATCACACAGATACTTACAATGCATAACTGCAGAAACACACACAAATACATTGGCTTAAAGTCAACAAGAGATCCAAATTGGCTCCATTTACTTTAACACATGTTCCTGTTCTTATCGTGAATAATTCAACAGTGAATGTTTTTCTAATGATCAGCTTGTTTTTACAATCTTTCACCGTAATAACTCAGAAATAACGTCACTTGAATACTGATAAAGCTAATGAGATCCCACCATACTTTTTACTTTTTGCTTGAATCTAGGATGTTGTTAATTACAACTAAAACAAAAACCATTAAAAAAATGTTACTGGAAATAAAATTAATATTAGCTGAAATAAAATAAAATAAAAAATATATATATTTTTTAAAAATCAGCCAGTTATTCACATTTCTTATTTTAATTTAGTTCAACTACTAAAAAAAAAAAAAAAAAAAAAAAAAACTTTAAAATGAAAACAAAAGGAGAAAATATAATATTAATAACATGTAAGTATCTCAGTGATACTAAAATAACACTATTTTGAATGTTCTGTTTTACTCAGAAATAAGTCGCAGTTATTGAGAGCGTGTTTCTCCACGGTTTCTACCTCTTGTACAGCAGGATGGCGATGACGATGCAGATGATGAAGATGACGGCCAGCACGGGCCCAACGACCCAGATCAGACCCTCCTCTTCATCGATTATGGGCTGCGGGTCGATATCGGCAAACATCACCGGATCAGAGTACGGACTCGCCGCGTACAACATCTGCGAGAAAAACCACAACAGCATTTTTGTTGTGTCTCTCAGTTTGTATAAAGAGCAGGAATTGTATTTCAAGTAATGCGTTTACAACGGGCCGAGAGCAGCAGAAATGTGAAGCTCGTCGTTTTGCTAAAGCACTTCCATGAATTATTCAGCAGAACAAAAGAGTTTGTTATTTGATCTGTAAAGTGTCTAAATCGTCCCTTTGAGGTGGAACTACTTCTACAAAAGCGTTTCACATTTACATGTATTAAAGCATCCTTGCATAGATCGCACATGTAATTGTAAGCGCGTAATGATATGTTTCAGGCTAATGTAGGGAACGTTTCTTTAAAGCCGTTTCCTCGCAATCAACGGCAGCGTATTATTATTCAAGCACGCAGTCAAACAGCCTCGATGTGCTGGAAACAATTAACGGAAACAATTAAACGGAACTATATAAATACGATCATATAAAAACACTGTCAGAGGTCTGAAATCCTGTTATGACTCTGATTAATGTAATATTCCTCAGTGTGTGTTGCCTTGTGTTCACTGATGTGAGTTACGAACTACATTCAGTGATTAGCATCTAATTTACTCTGAAATCATCAGCACAAGCAGATAAACAGAGACATTAGACACACACACACACACACACACACACACACACACACACACACACACACACACACACACACTCACACGCACAGTTTTCAGGCAATACATTCAGAAAAATTCAGAGACATAAACTGGCGTAAAGTTCAAAAGTTAGGGGTTGTTTTTGAAAGAAGTGTCTTTTGCTCCATTTAACTGATCATAAATACAGTAAAAACAGTGAAATATTGTTACAGTGTGAAATAACTGTTTTCTATGTGAATATCTGGTAAAATGTTATTTATTTCTGTGATGCGCAGCTGAATTTTCAGCATCATTACTCCAGTCTTCAGTGTCACGTGATCCTTCAGAAATCATTCTAATATGCTGACTTCCTGCTCAACAAACATTTCTGATTATTAGAAATGTTGAAAACAGTTGAGCTGCACAATATTTGTTTCAGGATTCACAGATGAATAGAAAGTTCAAAGAACAGCATTTATTTGAAATATAAATCTTTTGTAACATGAACATCTCTTTACTGTCACTTGTGATCAATTTAATGTGTCCCGCCTGAATAAAAGTATTGATTTCTTTAAGCATTTCATTACTGAACTGCTTCATGTGATTTACACATGACAGTGACAAAAAAAAAAAACAGGGAGGAAAGTGAACGTGTGTCGCATTAGCATGATTTAAGCGGTAATGTGAGGTTTGGTCATCACGCCGGCTCTACTGTGTGTCTTTGTGATTCCAGAGCTCACGGTGACCTGCAGCTCACTGAATACTGTCTCACCGAGCTAATCATTCCTCTCACTGTGTGTGTGTGTGTGTGTGTCTGTCTGTCTCTCTGCAGTGCAGTTGATAAGACTCTGCTGCTATTAAAGGGAAGGCGTTTATCTCACAGTCCCGCCGCTGACAGCTCTTCAGGGCTTTCCCTGCGACAGACAGACAGACTCACAGACAGACACACATACATTTTCTGTGGTTTATCCACCAAAAAAAAAAATAAATAAAAAACATATACAGAAAAAAAATAAGACATATTCACAGTTTTTCTTCTCAAATAACCAGATTTTTCCTTTAAACCAGCAGACAGCGGCCGCTGACACTCACGTTGTCGGAGATCTCCAGCACCGCCAGCACGAAGAAGACGTACTCCTGTCCGTTCAGCAGCTGCTTGTTCTCGAAGTCTCCGTACATCTTGGCGTCTCCCAGCGTGAATTCGTTCGGCAGCTCGCGGAAATACGCCGCGATGTACGGCTTGGGCTCCATCTGCCGACGGAAGCGAAGAGCGCGACTCGTTCGGTTGATTTCTCGCAACAGCTGTAAAGAGACAAACGATCACATAATGATCAGAGTTCAACTGATGACAGCATTTGATCAAATTTTGATTTAGCTTTTTGTTTTTGATTTTCAGTTTTCATTTTAATTTTCAGTTTTATGTATGTGTGAGTGTGTGTGTGTGTGTGTGTGTGTGTGGGTGTGTGATCCTCAGGCGTTTGCCGGGAGCCGGTGCTCTGATAAAGCTTTCTATCAATCCTGTTCAACCCGTCAAAACTGCTTCAGTCCTTCTGCCCTTGAGTCACTTTCAACAGGCGACTTCAAATATTGACAGTCAAATAAATTGAGTGTGTGTGTGTGTGTGTGTACACTGGAGGGAAAACACTATTATATATATATATAGAGAGAGAGAGAGAGAGCTGGAAAACAAGGGTCTAGTAAATGCCATCGTGGCGTTTGGTCTGATGTTGAGGGAATGTCTGTGATTGCAGTCCTGACGGTGTGTTTTCTTCATTAACCGCACACACTGAACTATCAGTAACCAGGTTTGCAGAAGCGCCTCGGGCCAGCTGGTGGTGGGAGGGGCGTGTCCGGCCGTAAGCCAATCAAAAAAGCAGATCCCTGCGTGGTGCCGCCCCTTCCTGAGCGGCGGCTGGCGTTTGGCAGCCCGTCTGGCATGATTCGGAGGAAAACACTCGCCGCCTCGCGCCACAGAAAAGCCTTTCAAATATTTACTCCGGCTAAAAATAATATTGAGCGTTCGGCTGGAGCGATAACGCAAACTTCCGCTATCTCTCGCCCTCTCGTCCTGCCCTTTAGAGGAGAGCGGCTTTTGTTCCCGTTTCCATTAGCGGGCAGGAGCGGATTTGCATATGACTGGAGCCGACGGTACGACTGCCAGCTCCCGCTGCTTTCTTTTCATGTAACTGCTTGTAGTTGCATTGGGAGAAATGTCCTTACGTGGGCCGCTGCCTGATCGATAAGGACTAATTTATGATGCAGTGACTCTAAACGGGGGTGCGAGGTGCATCCGGCTTCTCTTACCTCTTCCAGGTTCATCTCGTCCGGACTGTCCCAGGGTTTGATGAACTTTCCGGGCCGCTGTTTCTTCAGCGGCACCACCACGATGTAGTAACCCCTACGGATAGAGCCAGACAGATTCTATAAGGTTGTGTTGACAGCGTCAGGACATCCATCAAGATTAGCTCCAATCAATCTGGACTTTCCAATCCACTTGGGATGACACTGGATTAACGACATGTTTGACGAAAGAGAGCGACCCTCGGTAAACACATCAATAACCTGCCAACTTCACCGCGCTTTAGTCTAGTTTCACTTCCAGGCTGCTGGGTTCGGTCTCACGCTTCAGACACACTAATGAGGGTCTCTCTGATAGACGGAACGGCCAAAAACAGGTCAACACTCAGCTTTTACTCACTCCCATCACTTTACAAACCCCCATGACTTGTTTGCTAGCAAATAGTATTGGCTCAATCCATTTTGAGTGGTCAAAACAGAGGTGGCTTGACCATTATTATGTTCCTTTTTTGTTTTGTTTTGTTTTTCCCTTGATTGCTTTTATGCATTAGTATTTACAGAAACATCAATATCTGGGGTCTCTGGATACTCCATAAAACAAGAACTGATCTTTAAAGCACAAGGGTTATTGGTAACTGAAACTAAAATTCATTACTTGGGGAAAAAAATAAAAAATAAAAAATAAAAAAATAAATAATAATAAAAAAAATAATAATAACATTGACTAAATAAATAAATACAAAATTAAAACATATATATGCACAAACAAAAAAAAAAAAAAAAAAAACCTCATAAAAACTCTGTAATGCACATAAAAATGTACAAATATCTATACATGTTTTGCACATTCTTGTTCCTTAGATTTCATTTTTGGTCTCTGTTGCATTGGTTATTATGTGTCTCGGTCACAAACATGACCACTTTATAATATTGTACTTTTTATGATTTGTTATGTCCCAATTACATTTGTTAATTTCTCAAAGCACATGCATTGAGAAATCTTCAGATTTCTACTAGCTGTCATTCTGTAACCAGCGGCATCTTTAACTCATCATTTTTACAGCAGAAAGTGCCATAGAGGACTGATATCTGTGAACATTTCAGCTTCTTATCTGCTCCTCACCACAGATAATCAACCTGAAAGTGAAGGGAATTTTAAAAATGTGCACAGTTTTTAAAATACAGAGCTGAAACGCTCTGTACGTTCAATATACATACATAGAAGTCCCCCAAAATATTCAGGCTGAGATGTGAATTCTTCCCATTATAAAGTGAACCTAAATCATTATTTTTAGGACTTAAATTCCAAGTCAAATGAACAAGAATGTGCAAAATATTTATATATATGATCCTGGACCACAAAACCAGTCATGAGCATTTTTATACATCATCAGCTGAATAACTAAACCTTCCACTGATGTATGGTTTGTAATATTTGACCGAGATACAACTATTTGAAAATCTGGAGGGTGCAAAAAATCTAAATATTAGGAAAAACAGCTTTAAAGTTGTCCAAATTAAGTTCTTAGCAATGCACATTACTAAACAAAAATTTACAGTAGAAAATTTACGAAATATCTTTATGGAACATGATCTTTACTTAATATCCTGATGATTTTTGGCAATCGTGCTAAGACTGGTTTTGTGGTCCAGGGTCACATATGTACATATAATGTGCACTAGAGATCAATTTTTATGCATTGAGATTCACTGAACTGATATTGAACTGATACGGAGGTTTCTTAGAGGAAAATTAGAAATGGTCAAACAACCAACTTTACAACTTTTGGACCACTTGAGATGGAAAGACTCAACAGAACAATTGGTAAATGTATGGAAAAAGTATGGAAAAAGATTAAAAGACCAGTGGAGAGTACTGAGACAGACGTGAGGTGGATGCAGGTGAATGATCTTCTCGTAAAGGTCTGGGTGCTTCTCTCGATAAAACCAAATACAAAGCAGAACTCGTACTCACTTCACTTTCTCAGCCGTCTGAACTGGCGGCAGCTCGACCGTGACCATGCCGTCCGAATTGGTCTTGCCGATCAGGTAGGGTTTGGTGCGCAGTATGTCAGGCGCTGTCATGGTGGAGACACGGTGCTGCAGTCCTCCGGCGCTGTTCCCACGGTTGGTGAGCAGGAAGGAATACTGCGTCTCCGGCTGAAGGTTGGTGATGAGCTTCTGCGTCAGCTTCCCATCCACCTCCACGCTCTGCCCGTTATCGTACAAGATCTACGAAGAACCGGCGTTACTCAAAACTTTAACTAGTTTTAATGTGATAGCTAGAGCAAGTGATCCAAAACCTAGTGAGCAGCCTGTGTAGGCAGCATTTAAGGGATGCAAATGATGCTCCAAAAGTTAGGCAGCATTATGAAAATACCTTCTTACGGCCAAATTTTAAATCTGCATTGCATGTATTCATCATGCTGTCTTTTGTGCTACTCTGCCTTAAAGTGGGTCATCGGATGCAAAACTCACTTTTACATGTTGTTTGAACATAAATGTGTTGGCGGTGTGTGTACACAACCACCCTATAATGATAAAAATCCACCCAGTGGTATTTTTGTAAGCTTTATAAGAAATATCCCCTTTTTCAAATCAAGCCATTCTCAGCTTCTTGTCAGTATGACATCACACCGAAAAAAAAAAACACTCCCACGAGAGTTGATTGACACGACCGTCTCACCTTAGACCCGCCCTGACGGAGCTGTGAACAGTCCGACTCCGACGGCCATTGTGTCTATTCTGGTGCAGGAGAAGACAAGAATGTCTCCGACTGAGTGATTGAGATGCGCTGTTGTTGGACATAATGATGATCATAGCAGTCAGCATTTACTCATTTACTCCCCTCCAAGAGGATTAACGTTTCGTTTTTGAAGGAAATGCGCCCGGGCGATCTACATAAATGCGTCTATGTTCACGTGAATCATTCGTGATGCAGCTTCACCTACAGCAGAAGTGAGTATAAGGGTTTTTATGCATCTTTGCAAAGCGCCTTTCTAAATAATGTGCTAGTTAGCAAGTTTCACGGCTAAACACGGCTAAAGTAAACAGACCGGCTCGTCACCCCACAGAAGAGAGGGGCGGGGTGAGCAGAGCTCATTAGCATTTAAAGGAACATGCAATAGAATGGCTCGCTCTGAACAGGGATGATTTTGACAGGTTAAAAAGGGTGTTTTTTGCACCACAGCTGAGAAATTTTTAACTAAATTATGTTATAGACTTCTCATTAAGACCCTAAGGAACCATATCAGCTTGTGGAAAATGGGCATCCGATGACCCCTGGAAAAAAGTATCTACTTAAAAGTACATACTTAGCATACTTCAGAGGAAAAAAGAAAAAAAAAAGGTAATTATTGCAGAAATAATACTTAAAAAAAAACACACTTAAGTGTGAACTTGCAGTGTTTTGACACACTTAAGTACATTTTTATCAGGGTAAATTTAAGACTTTTTTAAAGACCTTTTTAAGACCAACTAAAGAAAATTTAAGGAAAAAAAAAAATAATAAAAGGGAAGACAATACAGCAAAATGTTCTCTAAGTATAGTTCGAGTTTTACTTTCACTTTCAAATTGACAGCAATTCAGTGTCAGCAATTCAATTGTTTGTTATTAGTTCGTTTGAGTTTTCCCTCTTTTCCTCGCTTTCCTTCAGTTTTAAGTAGCTTGTAAACAGGGCAGCTGCTGGCCAAATGGCTGCCCTAAGCAGAATTGTATTGTTATGCCCCCTCCCTCATTATGGAAATAAAAAAAAAAAACAAAAAAACAAAAACACACCTATTATACAGGGTCAAAATAGAACTTTAATAAAATATAAAAGTAAATGAATAAATTGTAATTAAATTGTATTATTTATAAATTACAGTTGTAGATCTAGAAAGTTACTTATGACTATGATTATATTAGGCCTAATACAGTTGTCTAATTGATTTTATTGTCTCAAGCATCCAGAAAACACACAAAAGAAAATTAAGCAGTTTTACTATGATAAAACCATGGTTAATTTTGGCAAGGGTTGTGATGTCCACATGTTTTTGTTGAAGAAACTATAGAGGCTGTAGCATTTCTATCACAAGATTAAGTGGTTATTTGAATTAAATATTTGGTCACTATTAATCAAGGATTTGTTCATCCTGTAAGTGTAACAACAATTATTGGCGCCCTTTGCAGGCATTTGTAATAATATGTAATGTACATAAATAGTTTATTTCATACTAGCCCACATTATGTATTTTAACAGTGTTATTTAATGAATTATTTATATGATTATTTTTAATTAACCGATCATTATTGCCTTATTGTTTTTATATCGGTTAATGCATTTTAAGCCATGGAAACTAGTAAAGCAGGTGCGTTGGTGGTGGTAAAATTATTACCGACATTAAAACACGTTATTAACGTTAACAGCCAAAAAAGTTTCTCAGGATTATGATTGATTGCAGTCAGCCGCAAACATGAGGCTACTCGAGGCGAGGGCGGGCGCGGGCGCGAATGCGGGAGGAGTGGCGCGTTACGTGTACTTAACCTACTATATGTGTGTATATGTATGTATATGTATATGTCTATGTTAATATTACAAAGAACGAAGTTTTTTTTTTTTTTTTTCTTTTGAGCAACTGCGCATTTTACTTTCACTTTTAAATTAGCGGCATTAACATAACGTAACGAACTTTTATTAACAAAACGAATAATGATATACCATGTTATATGCCTAATATAAAATAATAACTTTACACAAAGTTTAAATAGGTATACAAAAATGAAAAACACCGTGTAACCAAATAAATAAGAAACGTAGAACGTTTATAGCAGAACGAATAAGAAAGCTTGGAAGCACGGCATACACCTTGCACGCTTAATATAAATAAATAAAAAAACAAAACAAACACATACAGTTTAAATAAATAAAAATCAGTAAACACGGTGGAACCAAATAAAAATGAACCTTCCACTATCACCTTAGATAAATGGCATAAGTGAAAAGGCTTTTCAAAATCCAAAATATTTTTAAAACAGGCGCTTTTGCATTTCGTTTTGAAACTCTTCCGTCATAGTCTTGTCTTTCTGACCTCTCTCTTCTTGTCAGTCAGCTCGACTCACTCTACGTGATAAATAAAATCTGATCTGTGATGCGACTGTCGTTCGGCACACTGCATTGAGCAGCCGCGTTCAGTATTAATTGTATTGTCTGTTCACTAACTAAACTAAAGGATTTTTATTACTATAAAAAAAATTAAAATGACAGTGTGACTGACAGATGAAGCAGCTCATACCGCCATCTACCGCGTACAGTTCAATGAATATTAAGCGACCTAAATTTCTGTGCACAGAAATTACGCTTTCGCTTCATTTTAAAATGAAACACACGAGGAAACAATCCCTCACGAAAATTAATGCCATGATCATATGAATTTAAGACTTTCTGTTCTGACTTAAGACCTTTTCAAGGCCTTAATTCACGGGAAAGCGATTTAAGACTTTTTTAAGACCCGCGGAAACCCTGTTTATATGTAATTTCATAATTACATTTATTGTCTTTAAAGTCAAAGTACTGCTGAATGTTTATGATTAACTAAAATATACTTTCATGTGATTTCTTTTGAAATTTGTTTGTGATGTATTTAAATGTTAGTAATAATGAAGCTGGAATTTAGTAAATTTAGAATTTAGTAAATCTTTAAATGTAATATTGAATAACACACTACAGTTAAAATGATCATCAAATACTGTATGTGTGCTTTAGTATGTTAGTCAACACATCAAAGTAAGTGTATTTCTTTAAGATGACAAAAAGATTATTAAAACATAATGATTTAAAATATACTTGAAAAAAAAAAACTTTTAATTTGACATTATTACAAAGGTCACCTTTTACAAGTCTTCTTAATTGTGATTAGACACATGCCTAAGTGTCCTTCTATTTCATTCATGTTATGTGCAATTTGAGATCTAAAGTACACTACAGGTGCATATTCAATACAATTCAGCTCCTTTTTGACAAAGGGGAGGCATCTACGAAGCTGGTTTATAGCTCACAGCACATGACGCAGGCTAGCGGTTCGCCCGAGTCTCTCACCGTAAACGGCTGCGCGGGGTTGTAGTTCTCGGGAATCTCCCAGGTCAGCAGCACCGAGGTCTTCATGGCAGCTCTCACGTGAAAATTTTTTGCAAACACTGCTAAAAGAAAGTTGGGGCAGATGAATTAGACAAACAGATCCGCAACGCTTCGTTTCACCACCTTTTAGGAAGGCGGCCGGTCAACAACAGCCTTACCTGCCAAGCACTTCGCCTGCTACCTCATGAGGACTAGCCCAGAGCTCCGACCTTACCTGCAGCTTACCATCGACTCTCCGTGGGACGCTAACTGATTGGAACTAGCTACGCTAAGGGCATTTTCAGATTCGATCGGGTTTGTTTCTCACAAGGCTGTAGGAAAAGGCAAACGGGGCCGAGAGGGTGTCGCGAGCCTCCTACCTTGGTTGACGGGTTGCGTTCTGAACTGGACGCTAGGGCTGTAAGGACCGGGGCCCTTACTGGTGAAGGCACACATTTTAATATCGTAAGTGGTGTCTGCTTTAAGGCCGTCCAGCGTGACGGTGGACTCGGGTGCTGTAATGAACAGTTCTGAGGGGCTACGAGGGCTGTTGATGTCTTTGTACTGAAGGGCGTATTTGATAATGGCTCCGTTGCGCTCGGCCAACGCCACAGGCTGCCAGCTGACCTGAATGGTGGTGGTCGTGCTACTTTCGGCTACGATGCCTTGCGGGTAACCGGAAGGAGTGTCCTCGGGCGTGGTGATCTCCTTCACCGTCTCCTCTCCGAATCCCACCCTGTTGCGGGCCGAGAGGCGGAAGGTGTAGGACGCCCCCTTGTGGATCTCTTTGGTGGTGTAGTGGTTCTCGCGCTCGGAGAACTCGATCACGGTCAGGGGCTCCACGTCCTTGCGGCCGAACCGCAGCCGGTAGCCCTGCAGCGCGCCGTAGGTGTTGGCCGGCGGGTGCCACTGCAGTAATGCCGTGCCCATGTTCGTCGGACTCACCATCAGACGAGGCTTTTCCGGAACTGAGAACGGAGAAGAGAAACGCACGTTTTTGTTATGATGTGGACACCAAATACAATATCACAGCAATAACTAATACTAGTCCAATTCGAGAAAGAGAAAAGTGCAGTGGTTTACCAAAATCTTATGAGTAATTCCATATAAATAAAAAACAGGGCTGTCAGTCGATTAAAATGTGTAATCTAATCAATTACACAATGTTTCAATTAATTCATCGGAAAATAAATTTGACTGTGAAAATACCCACAAAAGATTATTTAAAGCTATTCTGTGTTAAATGAGAAGGTATCAAGTAGACATTACAAACTGTAGAAATATTTTATTTGATTCAACATAGAATTATTAGTAATTACACAAACATTTAGGCTGCAGCGTAAACTATGGAACGTAAAAGAAGAAAATTTATACGATGAAAGTCATTGTTAACACAAACAGCTTTGTTACCAACAGTCTTCAAAATACCTTCTTTTATGTTCCACAAAAGAAAGGTTTGAAACTGCATGAGGGTGAGTAAAAGATTTTTAATTTTTATGTTTTGGTCAACTATCCCTTTAATGAGTTTTTATTATTATTATTTTTATTATAAACGATATTTTAAATAAGAAACTAAATCTGCCAGCAGGTTCATTCATTCCATTCATGTATTCGATTAATTCAAACAGCTGATTCATTCAGGAATAAAGTAAATGGCTCTTTTTATGAATGGGCTTTTGAATCATTGGTTCATGCGATTCGTTCAAAACGCAGATTCATTCAGAAATTAAACACCATTGTGTTGCTCGGAGACGCACACCGATTTTGCTGTGACGCGGAAGAGAAGAACTGTTGAAAAAAGTCATTATTTTTGCTTTCTTTGCACGCAAAAAGTATTCTCGTAGCTTCGTAAACTTACTGTTGAACCACTGATGTCACATGGACTATTTTAATGATGTTCTCACTACAGTTCTGAGTTTGGGAACATTTCAGTTACATTGCTGTCTATGGAGGTTCACGAAGCTCTCGGATTTCATCAAAAATATCTTCATTTGTGTGCTTAAGATGAATGAAGGTCTTACAGGTTTGGAACAACATGAAGGTGAAAAATAATGACAGAATTTTTATTTTTGGGTCAACTATCCCTTTAATGAAGACAAGTAAACAATCAGTTATAACATGAAGAAATAGGGCAAATAAATAGTCACGTCATATTTATTTCTATATTGTTTAAAGACTGTTTGAAAGCAGATTCAATGCAATAATGAAAATCAGTCTTAAATTATGGAATTAAATGATGAAACTAATTTAGTTTCAGTTGTTACGCAGCTATACAGAAGACAGTGGTGTCATTTTTCAGCTTAATTCAGATTCAGTGTTGATTCACTTCAGTTCAATAGCAATGAATACAAAAGTGATTCATTTGAAAGCAGTGAGTGATTTTCTCTTTGTCTTTTGTTGTTTGATTAACACTAATAACAGGTGACGGGGGGGGAATTAGGCTGCTGCCACTTTAAGACTGAATACAAGAATATTATAGAGACTATTTTTTCCCACTTTTTTATGTTCACTAAAGACAACTGACAATGTTTACATAAATACTGCATTTTTTTGCATCATTTGAACTCAATTCAGTATATGCGAGTACTGAATTGAGTTTTGCATCTTGTCGCATTTGAGTGGTTTAAAATGGCTTGAATGTTTAAACTGGCAAAGCTTTTAAACTGCAACATTTTCATGACGAAGCAATGCTACAATGTCTTCATTCAATGTAACTACGATAGAGAGCGAAACCTCTATCGGTTGACAAATGTCTACTGGTAGATCACCCACTCCTACAAAAATTAATTGATGTGGTCCCCAGACGGTCTAACAAAGCGGAACTCAATAGGAAAGCGAAATAAATAATTGTTCAGCTTTTGTTGTGTTCATTAAACCCAAGGTGAAATGACCTAAGACATAATCGAGACGCTGTTAAATGTAAGTCGGCTCTGAAATTGGAAGCAAAACCAGTCGAGACTCAGCGATCTAACATACGGCCACCGATCCTCTTAATATTGCACCGCTGTATCTATTCTCCTAATTCTCCCGTCGAAAAGCCTGCGAGTTTGACATTTTGTAATGATACAATATCAAATAGAAATCAACAGCGATACTGTGCGCCTTTTCACAGTCATGCGCTCAAGGACAAAAGTGAAATAAAAGGCCTTTCAGGAGCTGAATAACAGCACAATTAGAGGTACAACAGAAAAGCGCCTGTACTTATAAGCGATTGTGCGTTTCGAGCCTTTCAGTGATAAACGAGACAGTGCGTAGTATTCTTTTCTTTTGAAAAAGTCTATTTTGCCATTTTCCTGACAGATTTTCCATTATTTCCTTAACCCCTGCGAGCATTTCAAAGTCAGAGCCGTAGGTGAGTGGAATTACAATCGCCGTCATCACTGCGAGGGCAATTATAGGCATTCAGTCTTAATGGCTGCAGGGGAGAGGCCCGAGCCTCTGAGCCGATCTACAGAGTCCACAGGAACAGAGGCATAAATTGCTCTGAAGTGGCGCGAACCTACCGGCTCCGGTGGTGGTGACCAGCTTGGGTTTGCTGCGCGCTCCGTCGCCTTTGGTCGTGTAAGCGGCGACCGTAATCGAGTACGTGGTCTCAGCGTGCAGGTCAGTGAGGACTAATTCCTGGAAAAACAAAAAACAGCTGGACGTGAGCTTTTTAACAGAAAATATATATATATATATATATATATATATGTATATTTTTAATTATAAAAAAAAAAAAAAAAAGAGCTCAAGAATGTGTTTACTTACAAGCTTGAAATGGTAGTATACAAGAATAAAGGAAAATGGGTCTGTGCCCATTGGAAATCATTCACCATTCACTAACAGAATTAGCGTAATTTACTTCTCTTTCCTAAGCTGATTTGGATGAAAGATTTTGCTAAATGTATAAATGTGTTTTTACAGGTGCAAGCCCTATTATGTTGATGCATCTGGATTATTTTTAATGTACGTAAGCATGTCTAGTATTTAGCATAATAAATGCCAATGTAAAGGCATCGTAAGTTATTCTGAAATTACTTCAATTAAAATAATACATTGGAAAGACTTACTGTTGGGTCACTGAGTTATTTAATTGCCTATTACCTAATATTATGAACAAATATTTTCAACTGACATGCTACATGTTTCTGTGAGCATGTATCTGCTTGCAAATGCAATTTTATCCTTTTATTTAACTGAAAAGTACGTTCATATTCACATTCATATGTATTGCTAATGAATGAGATCCAATGCCATCTTCAGATGAATAAGATGAAACATCTACAGGCCAGCAAGCAAAGCTTGTGTATGTTTGCAAACGATGCAGCATGGTATGAACTGAAGCGAAAGCGCACAGCTGCAGAATTCTCCGATGTACTCACATGTTCAGCTGAATCATCGTATTCCCACTGAAGCCCAGTCCAGAGAGCAGCAGGAGGAACAAACAAACAGACAAACAAGAAAAGAAGTTCAGTTACACTTTGCTGGTGAAGACACGAGAGAGTGTCAGATTATGTGCGGTGAGCGAGCAGATGCTGGAATGATGAATGATTCATAATTCTGGAGGATTCAAACGGCGTGTCTGTGTCTCCGCGTTCCGCGCCGAGGTCAGGATGTGATGTGTCGTGTGAAATCAGACGGGCCGATCTCATCACGCTGTCCATTGTCTAACGCGAAGTCACCAATAATCAAGCAGATAACAGGTCTACGCTCTGTGTGTAATTCAAGGCCGTTCACGGCACTTCATCATTAACCTCACATGAGAAAATTAATGTCTAGGGAAAGCCTTCATGTCAATCTTGAAGATACGAAAAAGAATATATATGAACCTGTGCATGTCATAAGAATACACATGTACACAAGCCTCATTTACTTACAGTTTGTGCAAACAAGGACTTTGACAGTGAACAGCTGCATGTTAGTTATTACACATTAGTGAAAATGCAATATTGCTTCATTCATTTGATTTTTAGGTCTTCACTGTTTCAAACTTATACATTACATCATATCATTATCAACATTAAATCGTTTTTCAAATAATTATATTTTTTCTATGATTTAATTTTTATAATATATAGTGAGCAGCCTTGCTGAAACACAATACTCAAATAAGCAGCATAAATACATACAGTAGTGTCTATTTCCACTAAGTGCAAATAACCCGCTTTGTTGGCAGAGGCCATTTACAGTAACTCCGCCCATCAGCGTGTAATTGGACTAGACAACAGTACAAAAGACAATTGTCACACATCAGCTCCAGTGGCGCAGATGGTAAAGCTCATGTTGCAGTAGTGCTGTGCAACGATTAATCGCATCCAAAATAAGTTTGTGTTATATATGTGTGTGTACTATGTATATTTATTATGTATATATAAATACACACAAATGCATGGATATATTTATGAAAAATATGCTATGTTTATATATTAAATGTAATTATATATAATATCCATTATATCAATAAAAATATATACATGTAAATAAATAGTTTCAAAATATACACTGTATGTGTGTGTATGTATATATACATAATAAATATACACAGTACACAAACACATATTATGTAAACAAAAAACTTTTATTTTGTATGCGATTAATCGCAATTAATCGTTGCATAGTGCTATGCTGTAGTCTTTTCGACCTGGGTTCGAATCCGCCTTCTGGCAAACTTTTTTCCTAAATTTAAGTCTAAATATCATATCAGAAAGGCATTTATTTTCAATAAAAATGAAGGAAATAATCGAAAAGTTGAAAATAAAGTATAGGTTAGGGTAGGTGTAGGGAGGGCCCATTTAATCATTTGAATTAAAACTATAATTTGCACTCTTATAATAAACTACAATACTGAGGTGCAGGCAACTGCCTCTATTTGCAATAAGTATTATAAATAACAGAAAATCCTGCTGTTTTAACATAGCGTAAATAGCATTTATTGCTATTTGCACTTAGTGTAAATAACCTCTATCGTTATTTCCTCTTAGTGCAAATAGCCGCTGTCAAAAAAAAAAACAACAAAAAAAGGCAGCTGGTTTGCACTTGCTCTAGCCTGGTCCAAACTAGCATACCATCTTAAACTAGCAATTAACCAGCACTAGTTTCTAGTATTTTCCAGAATTTACTTGCATTCTGGGATTGAAAAATTAAGCCTACTTTCTGGTAGCTCACTAGTTTGTGAAAGAGTCCTAAAGTTCACGCTTGTGCTCCTGTAGTCAATAGTTGGCAGCTGGCTGTATCAACTGTGTCATAAGCACAAAACTCGTCAAAGCTTGTAAAGATTGACTTGAGAAGCAGTGCAGCTGTGCAGGCGGGTGCCTACCTGAGCGTCATCGATCAGGATGTCCTTGATGACAGGGTGCCCAACGGGTTCCCCATTAACCATCCTGACATAGTGCACCTGGTACCCACGGATCTGGCCGTGCTGCCTGCTCGGCACCGGCGACCGCCACAGCACTTTAACAGACGTGGAGTTGACAGCCTCCACCTCGACTTTACGAGGAGGGCCGCTGGGCACTGAGAGAATTATGGGATAGAAGACAAAAAGGTCAAGCTTAAAGACGACACCACCCGTCCGACCGGACGTCTCCCCTGAGAAAGCGGTGAAGCAGACAAAAATCTACAAAATGGGATTATATCGTTAACAAGTACTGGATAACACTAATATCTCAACAATGGGAAGTCAAAAACAAAAAAAAGAAAAAAGAGAGAGAGAAAAAAACAAAAAACAAAAACAATCCCCAAAAACAGGTCACACAGCTGACCTAATTTTTTCTGAAAAATGGGTTTAGTGGAGTCAAAATATGGAATAAAAACAAGCAAAAATAAGCCAAGAGGAGTGTTTCAGAGGTTTGAAGCACTCTAAAGGAGTTTGGCTATGATAGAGTGAAGACAAAAAGAAAAACAAATGGAAAAATTTAAGAAAAATGTCATTATCGTGGGACGTTTGAGAAAAAAAAAAGCCCCATTTCTGAAGATTCGCTGTCGATTTAGTCGTCTTTTTTTCTTGTACGAAAATGAGTTTCACTCCATTAAAAAGCCATTTCATTTATCTTAATAAGAAAAATGGGAAAAAACAGCAAGACGTTTGGGATTGTTGGAAGTGTAAGGTCGTCAGAAGAACATGCCATGAAAGTCTGGTCAAGTAAAAAGTCTGAAAAATTCTCTCAAAAATTCTCCCAAAAATTGGGGGTGGGGGATGGGGGGCAAATGTTGGCTCGGTGAAAGGTCACAAAAAATCCCGGTTAGTAGGGTTAGTGTAAAGAGAGGGAGCAATAGGGGCGAGGTTAGGGTGCCTTGGGCAGAAGTCTGGCGTGTTTTAAGGGCAGACATTAGCATAGGGTCACAGTGGCGTGTGGGTAAGACATACCATCCTCCTCTGTACGGATTAGCTGAGGCAAACTCTCAGGGCCTTCTCCCGCTTCAGTGTGGGCGCTCACGGTCACACGGTATTCCGTCCATTTCTCCAAGTTTTCCAACAGGTAATGGTACTTTTCCGGCGGGATGTCCGACACTTGCCGCGACGAGGTATCGTCGCCTTCGGTCGCCGCGTACTGGACGGTGTATTTGGTCATGATTCCGTTTTGGAGCTCCACCGGAGGCGGCTTCCAACTTACCAGAATGCTGGTAGAACTGGGACTAGTACACTTGACTTCCTGGGGCGGAGCTGAGGGCTCTGATTGGAGGATCAGAGGATTGCGGGAGGAGCGGAATAGTCATTGAATTGGATTCGAGAGGTTTTGGAGTTTGGTCGGGTCCGGGCGAGGTTTCGTGGGGGTTGAGGTAAGAGGATTTTTTTGTTTTTGTGGTGGAGGTGGAGATGATGTTGATGGACAAACAAAAACAAAAACAAAAAAAGGGAACATAAAATGACATCAAATGAGGATGAATCACAGGGACTACATTTATTTAAAGAAATAAAATGATGACATGAACATAAATTCAATGAAGCTTAAAAAGAAGAACAAAATGGGCAGAAATGTCACGGACTTCTCATAAGGAGGTAGAAAAGATAAAACAAAGCCACAAATCGTGCAGGGTGGGACTGGTGCAGACCCTAAAACTAAAGAACCTACCTTCGAGCTACTACATATGTCATTCTTTCCCTAAACATCCTAAATTCAGGGCTCAAATTTCAATCGCTCTCATCACACTTCAACAGCATTGCGAAATATCTAAATGAGCTGCGTTTAAATCGGGCCCTGTTTCCTCCAAGCAGTTACCATCAATCCAAAATTTCAAAGGTTGATGTGTCAGCTCTGTAAAAACAGGAAATGCATTGCTCACCAACCTTTCCGAGGCCTGTTGGTTTGAGGTAAAAGCCTGGTTGCTCCGAGAGTTCATGACTGACGGTTTTCTAGACTTGGACATGCAAACACTCTAACGCAAAAACAGCCCTCCGAGATACTTACCTGGCATGTATTCAGAGGACCTCAGATTTATTCAGATTATCTCAAATCGTGAGTACGAAGCGAAGCACAGTCAGGCTTGTCAGCATTAATTATGGATCAAATTATGCAAGATTAATGAAGGGGTTGATCTAAAGGTTTGGTTACAGTTCAACTTGAACGAATGAGGAATAAATATGAGGTCTTTTGGGAGCGCAATTCTCTTTTCGAGCTACGTATCATTGCATTTGAGCTTACAACCAGGCTCCAGAGGGAACCTTTCCAAATTCGGTAAATCTTTCAAATGCAGTCTGGTATACAATAGCCAAAGTCAAAAAACAAGGCACACAGAAGCTGAACGACCGCAGCCAACCAGATGAATAATTCAGTCTCATCTCTTACTTGGCTAATATATGACGCCAGATTCAACAAAGTGACCTTGTCATTTGACCACATCTTCCACAAGTCGACTTTCGTTCAAACAAGGTGTGCGCTAACAGAGAACAGAAATGCCTCCATCTCTCAAAAATCTCTCAGTGTAAACCACTGCTCAAACAAATTCAGGATTACATTAGCAAACGCCGCTAAGAAATGGAGGATTTCTGCTTTATTAAGTGCCGCTCCTGTTCTTGGACCGCGTGTGTTTAGGAAAGACGGTAAGGACAGAAAGGGACCTACGTGTCTGAGGCGTTTCGGCTGAGATCTCATTGGTGTACGCGCCGACGCCGTGTTTGCTGCGAGCGGCCAGCTGAAACGTGTAGGTAGTGAACGGCTTCAGATCTTTCAGTAAATAGGTTGTGGTGGGCTCAAAGCTTACTCGTTTCTGAGGAAAGAACAACAAAACAAAGGTTAAAACCCCCTGAAAATAGAGTTTGCACTTCTGGGACTTAGACAAGTGAAGGCGTTTGCCAATGACTGTTCACGTTCGGACCTCCTCTTTGTCATCTCCTTTCTTATAGAGCAGCTCGTATCCGATGATTTGATTGTCCTGGCCCGTCTGAGTTGGGGGGTTCCACGACAGCAAGATGCTCGTCTCAGATTTGGCTTCGCCTTTGAAGTCCGTTGGTTGCGAGGGCACTGTAAAAATGTTATAATAAATGACAATAAAACTATTCACGACGTAACAAGCTTCTGACCCTGACAAATATTCTGATTCTATTTAAATAAAGGCACCCAACACCCACCTCCAGTTTTGGCTATGATCTGCAAATCAGATGAGAGCGGTCCATCTCCTACAGAGGTGAAGGCCAGGACCTTGATGTAGTAAGTCTTATTGGGCGTCAGGCCCGGAATGGTGAGGAAGTTGGAAGTCCTTACAATCTGTTTCTCCCATTGGTTGACATGCTGGCTGGGATCGGTGGTGTAGTAAACCCTGTAGCCCGTGATCTGCCCATTTGCCTCCTCGGGTTCGTCCCAGTGGATGATGGCGGTCGTGGCACTTAGCATGCGCCCTCGGACTTGCCGTGGGGCGGTGCTCGGCGCCTGCTCCGCTGTTTTGGCCTCGATGGCTTCGCTGTGAGGCCCGCGTCCAATGTTATTCACTGCGACTACTCTGAATTGGTAGTCGGAGTAAGGGCTTAGCCCGCCCACGCTGTATCGAGTGGTGGCGACTCCATCGATCTCTTTAAAAGAGTCCTCAGAGTTTTTGGGCTTGTGCTGGATGATGTAATAAGAAACAGGTTCGGGATTCCCAGAATCCCATGTGAGCGTGATGCTTGTTGCGGTGCGTTCCGTTACCTGGGGAACACCTGGCGGCTTCGGTAAAGCTGGAGCAACAAAAAAGAAGCTCATCAGTGAATTTCAATCATTCGAAAAACGGAAAATCCACTGTAATTAGTTACCTATGATTACTGGAGCAATGTAAATGACTGTGAGGGTAATTCACTAAAATTGAACGGTGCCCATTTTGGTGCCTGGTTCAATAAAGGAAATATCCAAATCAGTTACAGCCACAAATCCGCCTACTTGTCCCAGACAAGCGTTAATGTTGTTCCCTGGGGTGCGTTCTATAATGAGCTTGCTTCACTTACAAAAGGGAGCATTTCAGCACTTTTAGCGGCCGGACATAAACATTTCTAAACGTTTGAAAACTAACAAACAGGCCTCCAACGATTCTTCTCCTGCTTTAGAGGAAATGTCTTTGTTGTGCGCACTATTGCATTGGTAAGCTAAGCAGTGTCGTACGGCTTTGCCATTAGCATTCACGAACCATGTGCTCTTCTCTTGGGATACTAGCCGAAGGTTAAAGTGTCAGCTCGCTCTGCCAACCCAGGAACAGTAGACGTGGGTATACAGCGCCGTTTGCCGCTAATGTAATACAGCGAAAGAGCTCAGAGTCTTGACAGTACCTCCGCGATAAGGAGAAAACCAAGTTACCCCAGAGGAAAGAGAGACTCTGCGGTTTGTTTGGAACATGTCTTAAATATTCCACAGGCTGTAATTTATTGCTTTAATTCAGCGCGCATTAGGTGAGGTTGGCGATAGGACAGATAATGTTTAGTCTTCGCGTGCTGTCTCTTGGGGCATATTATGACTAATGTGATTTTGTTATGTCTGCTGGAGACAAAGGCTTTGTGTGTGTGGATGAGAACAGCTGTAAGCATGTCGGCCCGTTTGAGCGAACAAGTGTGCCAACAGTAGGAGCTTGTGGATTCATCTGCAGAATGTGATAAGACAGATCAAATAACAGGAGCTTGGTGCCGGTCGGAATGTTAAGTGTCGAGCCGTCTGGTGGATTCTCACCTTTGACCGTAATCTGTGCGACCGCCTCTATAACGCCCAGCGTTGACATGGCGACGCACGTGTAGTTGGCCGACTGCCGGACGTCAGTGAGTTCCAGCACGTTTCGCCCAATGGGCATGTCATCCTCAGGGGTCAAATCCTCCGAGCCCAACATCCATTTGACGTAGGGCATCGGTGACCCGACGGCCACGCAGGTGATGTTGACGCTGCCGCCGGGCATGATTTCATTGTCCGTCGGGGGAATGGAGAACCGGGGTGGAACCCGTCTCACTGCAAGAGAACAGAAGGACCGGTAACATCCCGTACAGACGTAGGCCAAAGGTACATTCGGAAACGTTTAACAGGTGAGCAATTGACAAAGAACTAGCATACAACGATCTGGTGGATTTCACCGCTACACTGTATCAACTGATCGAGATATAGCAGGATCCACTACTGCACATGTAGAAGACACAAACATTTCGCTTCACTTCCTCTGGACTGGGACACTGAAACAGACGCCATGCACAGGTGACCCACGCGTGACAGACGGACGGCAGCACACGGGGGAACTGGAGGGCCACAGCATGCAGGAGTTGTGTGCGTTTGTACAACTTCGATGCTGCGTTCTCTTCCAGTTGATGTGAAGGAATGTGCCGAATCACATTGCCACATCACACACATGGCGACGAGCCCCGCGACGGGGCCGCCGCCGACTAACGACAGGTAGAGACCAGCTGTGACTGTCTGCGGCTGCCATTCAAAAAGTGGACACACGCGTCGATGGAAACGGTCGTCAAACCGCGAATAAACAAATGTGGCGACAATGAAAGGGTGAATTTGAAACTGAATCGAAATGAACAGATGCCACAAATTAATAGATGAACAAAAGATAAACCCTCAATGCAAATGGGGCGTGGGGGGGGGGCATTCCTGAATCTGTCATGCAAACAAGCAAACTGCTCATTCCACAGGGAAACTTTGGGAATTAGAGAGAAATGGGGAACAAGAGGAGAGAAGAGGAAAGGAGTCGAGGATCAGGGGGAGGACTAGTAGAGTCAGATAACAGGAAATCAACAGGGCTATTAAAAGCAGGAGTCTCCAAGACAGAAAGAGAGAGAGAGAGAGAGAGAGAGAGAGAGAGAGAGAGAGAGAGAGAGAGAGAGAGACAGGGATACCATGTGCCAGCTCCTCTGAAGAGGGTTTATGGGACAGCAGAGGGTGGGAGAGGATTCAAGAGTCCAAAATAACTGAACCGATGTCAGTGTTACTGCTTGCATACTGTCAGTCTCAGACCGCGTCGGCTGATGTATAATGCACACAACAGTGGCAGGAGCTTTCTCAAAGCGACGGGATCCGCCGGCTTTACGCAGCTTCTGGGAGTCAGTGTGCAGCGGTTTATATCAGTCCTGCTACAATAAGCGCATCTGAGGACGACGAATCATCGGATTTGACAAAGTTTGTGAGGTTCATCATAACAAATATCGCAAGAGTTTTGTAGAGTCTGTTTGAGACACTTAGTGGCAGTACACCAGATCAGTGTCTCCCAAACATGTTCCTGGAGGCACACGGACAGTGCACATCTTCAAACTCTTTCTAAACAGATTCAATTCTCTTTAGAGATTCCAAGAACTGAATTGGCATCCCAAATTGTGTACTGCTGGTGTGCAACCAGAAACAGGGTTGGGAAACACTGAACTAGATGTCCTTGATTATTCCACTTAAGATGGGATTCCTCAAATCCGGGCCCTGGAGGGCCACCGATCCGCAGAGTTTGAGTTTAACCCTAATAAGACAAATTAAAGTCTTCAGAGTTACAGGTAGGTGAGTTTAATCAGGGTTGGAGCTAAACTCTGCAGGGTCAGTTTGAGGAACCCCAGGGTTAAATCCCATTTACCTGTTCCTATTCATCTTTAAGTGAGCAGCTCTTGGTCAGGATCACGTGCAATTACAACGTTTAGAGAGGAATTTAAGTCTCTTTAAGTCTCTTTGTGAAACTACCAGAAAAGAAGGAAAGATAAGAATTTCAACGACGTGCGGCATGCCTTCGACCGGAGATGTCGCGCTTCTCTGGAGATGAAATCTCTAATTATCGCGAACAGATTTTCAATCCTATCGCAATTAATTTCCAATTGAAACGCTGTTCCAGGAGACATGATGTTTTCCCTTTCATCTGAATACCGTTCCGTTTGTCGAGTCTTGAGAACAACGCTCTACATGCATCAATTGTCCTTTATTAGCAGCTCGTTAGGTGGAAAGGAAAGAAAATATCTGATCTCACAGAGCTACGGAGCATGTCTCATCGCAGGTTGTACTGTGGTGAAGGTCAGCGAATGGGAGGTTTTTATTTTTTTCGAGGTGTCAGGAAAGCACGTGTCGGTCAAAGTAACGAAGCAGGACCACTGACATGTGGGAAAAGACAGACAACTTCAGCATGACCAATCCACCATGCAAACCCCCCGACAAAGTGCGCACATTTTGACTGACATGCACCACTTTTTGGTCAAGCAGTACAGCGGAGAGCAGGGCATTCGTTCAGACCACAACAAAAGGGAAAAAAGAAAAGAAAAAAAAAAAAAAAAACTGTCCAAAACATAAAACATAAGGAACCAAAAGCAGAATTTACTCATAGACACGCAAATGCAGCTACAATTATTTATTTCGCACTCTCGGGAATTGTGACTAGCGTCTGTATCATTTGTTTTCTGAGTTTAAAGATGGTTAGAAAGAAAAAACACACCAACCTTCTCGCAGCTCTGAGGGATGTAGGGAATTGATGCGGAAACAAAATAAAATGAGGAGAAAAACAAGGGAAAATACAGAGAGAGTAAAACAGGCCACATTCAACCCAGAGAATTGCTGCTAGAGACAGAATGTCTAGGAAAAGAAAAGTGTGCTGCATTTTACAGGCTTTTTATTGCGCTGCCCATTAAACAATATGACACAGGTCCAGTTATGAGCTTCACATGCCATCAGCAGTTGCCGTGGTCTGGACTAACTTTGCTCTGGAGTTTTCTTTATACGCTATTTGAGAAACACATTGGTTCTTCATGCAAACCGCATGACTGGGACCTGTGCGTGAATACGTCCGCACTCTTTAAAGCGGGAACATGTTTGTCTGAGCAGCGCTGGACATCAGGCCTTCAAGGTTTATAATATGGAACATGTTTTGGCAGCTGTTTATGACAAATTTGGGTTTAAAGTCAACATGAAGACATAAGCACTGTTTTCTGACTAATATGGGACATTCGGTGGCTGATGAGCAGTATAGTGGGCAGGTGTTTTTACCATTTATCATTTCCTTTACGGATGAGATGAAAAAAATCAAGCCCTTTTTTGAACACAACTTGTTTCAGTATGAAATACATCACACCGTCTAAGCAAAAATATGTTTCATGTTGACTTTAAGGTGCCAGATTATACAGATGTATACAGGTGTTCCATCATAAGCCAATATCAAAGAACATTTTACATGTATACAGTAGAGTGATTCTTCAGTTAGGAGACCTTCTATCGCTTGAAACGTGAAAATTCACGAAATTTTTGCCCAAATATGAGACAGATTAGGTAATTACATCTAATAAAGTTACTCTCCAATCTAGATAGCCACATATAAACCCAAATCTATGACAGTGGTATTGAGCAATTCTATCTGAAATAACACTTTCTTTGAATCGTCCTAGGCTACAGAAGATTTCACTTAACTGAAGGATCATCCATATTCATTACATTATAGGCTTTTACACTACATTTCTGATTAAAGATTGCACTGAAAACAAAATTATACTTTAAACACTGACCACAATTTATGTAAGGTTTTTAATAAATAAACAAATATATATGCAGCTCCAAAATAAATTCAGATTGTTTTATTCCATGTTTGCGAGTAAAGAGAGATGAAAAATAGAGTGCTCAGAAATTTGCTGCAGAGAGTAAAGAGGTTAAACTCAATCCATCATTCCTGCTATTTTAAGAGTCAGTCATATTACACACACAACAAGCATTCGAGTCAATAAAGGTTAAATTGAAATTCAACATCAGACAGGCAGAAAAGCAAGACCGCAGCAAATCACGGACCCGCTGTTTGGCTCAATTTGTGCTTGAGTTTTTACGTGTTCTTTTGTTGGCTTTGTTTACCGCCGTGAGCCGTTCCTACCTCTGACATACAGGTTGGCAGGTGCCGAATAGCGCGTGCCGTCGTTGTTGGTCGCGACACATTCGTACTTCCCTTGGTCCGATTCCTCGCTTTGTTCGATTTGCAGCGCTCCTACACAGTGGGAGAGAACACGAGCAGAAAAAGATAATTACAATAATAACACGAGCCATTAAACAACTTTCACTAAATCACACGCTAGGCCTATTTCTCTCTATAAATGGCATTCTTTGTTCTGTTTAGGTCTCCGTAAGGGTGGCTTGGGCTAAAGGGCTGCCGCTATACTGGCGCTTAACCCTGAGAGGCGACATCTGCAGGCACGCCTCGCATTGGAGAGCTCGGTATAGACTTAACCAGTTTATGCAAGCTAAGCTCCTGGAAGCTGGGGGTAGAAATGTTTCCCCTTAAAATGTCTAATGCAGTGTTTCATTCTCTAGGCCCGATGCATCACGGGAAAGCAATTTCGCCACTAAAGATGGATTTCACGGCGGATCCGCGACGCGCATTATGATTTCGTCAGGAACGGGGTAATTTCGAGGAGCTCGTATCTCGCCCTACTGACTATCTCGGCAGCGGCCTAGAGAAGAGCGCGGCGAACGCTGCAGTAGACATTCGAGAGGGCACACAGAAAGGAACCAAAAGAAAAGAGACTTGGCAGCGTTAATTATCTTGGACATTTTACAACCACATCAATGGAGAGGAAAACATACAGTACAAGATACATGTTGCAGGGTTTCTAAAGGCACTTAATCGTACGGGTGGTTCAAAATCGTTTTTACTGTTTAGAAAAACAGCTGTGATAATAATCACTAATCAAACTGATCGATTATTAATTGAGAGGTCTACAAAAGGTGATGGGGGGGGGGGTAGCCCTGCAATATTATTACACATCTCACAGGACTGTTCATTATGGGAATGAGTGAAAACTGCAATACAGCAGCATATGACTCAAATAAAAAAAGGTTTACAGTATACAAAAGCAGCATAAAAGGGGGAGGACAATTAAAAAAAGAAATTTGGCTCATGGAATTTGGCGTTAAGTTCCATTCGAATTGATCAATCGATAAAATGGCCAAAGACTTCCGGTGGTGGAAGTCGGTAAAAAAAATCGCAGCATTTTCAGGAAAAAAATTCGCTGCGTTTGTACAAAAAATGGAAGAAGAAAAAAATCTGTTGGGAGAATTTGTCGTTACCAGTACATAAACCTCTAGCACATGCAAATCTTTCCAAAGAACAAGAAACGTGTGTCGGCACAACTTACAACCTTTTGACAACCCTTAGCTGAAAAATAAAATGCAATTGTATTAGAGGTCAAAATTCAAAACGGCTCGCGCCGACAAGAAAGCAACCAATCACTGCCATAGCTTTGCGCTACAAATGACACCCATAAAAATCCACCAATGGGATCAGCAGTGTGGTGTCACATGACCCAGGGAAAAAGGTTTCTTGCAATGCACCGAAGCGCCGCCTCCTGAGGAGCTTGACCAAAAAAAACAAAAAAACGACACAAAACGGCCACCTCGGTTTCGTCTGCCAGACCCACTGTTAGCTTTTCCCCAACCCTGAAGAATGGAAAAAATAAAAACGTCAAAAAGGAAAACAGCCTTCAACCCAAGAAAAGCAAGAAGGAAAAATAGGTGGTAGAAGGAAAAAAGCACCGCAGAAACTTTATCAAAAAAGTGGTTGTTTGGGCTTTTTTAGCTTGTTTTGAGAAGGGTATAGGTAGAGGAAAGCAAATGGAGGACGAAGAGCGAAAAAAACCAAAAAGAAGTAAAGTTTGTAAAGACAGAAAGATGCTTTTTTTGGGGAAAAATCGTGGCAGAGAGGTCTCCGGCGTGTCTCCGACATCTGGGCTCATGTGCGGCTGAACAAGAACAGCTAAGGGGGGAAAAATGTTTGGCTGTTTTAGTTGGACGAAAAAAGGGACACATGATCTGCTATGGCCAAAAGATAAGAAAAATAATACAAAAACAATGAAATAGAAGAGAAAAAAACACGTACAGGATATGCTTCTTTGGGCTGCAGTAAGCATATCGACTCGGAAGAATAAAAAAAAAAACAAAAAACAAAAAAACAAAAGAAAAACAACCAAAAAACAAGAGGCTTTCTCAAACTGAAACCAAAACCAAACCAAGGAACCAAAAGGCGCTGAGGCAAAAATGGCGAGAGATGGAACAGAACGGGATGGAGGTGTCGGGGGGGGCGAGGGACGGGGTGAGGATGATGGGAAGATGCCGGGGCGTTGGATGGATGCAGACACATGTGGGACAGGAAGAATGAAGTCAGTTGTTCATTCTGTGAACTTGAGTTGAGCACTCTTACCTCTTATTGGCGTACCACCTGGGTGGATTATATGAATGCAAATAAGATTAAGAAAGAAGAGTCGTTAGTACGAGAAGAGAGTCTGGCCGCTTTGGAAGAAGAATCAAATTAGCTTTGCTTTGCTTTCTTACAGACTGTATTAGGCTACAACAGGAAAGAGAGATTCAGAAAAGACAGCCATTGGCTCTAGTGGAGAAAAGCACAGGATTGAGCATTGGTCACTTTAGGAGGTCAAAGAGCAACTGGTACAGTGGATGAAGCACAGGGGGCCGTTCTGAGAGCGGCAGTGGCCGTGATCTAGCGGGAGGGGAGCTGAGGACTGGCTGACTGGGAAACAGTGGAGAGTCTTTGAGCTGTGAGCTTTTGAGACACAGATGGAGTGACAGTGTCAGTGTCGGTCCTGCCGGGGCCCTGAGCGTGTGTGGGGGTGTTTGCTCTACTGCTAGTGTGTGTAGTCTGCTGGCCTAACGACACCGTTAGTAAAATGCATGCCATGCATTTTAACAGTAGTTTGAGAAACATGGAACATTAGTGGGAGGCATGTGTGCTCAGATCTACAAACTTACCAAAGGACTCTGGAGATTTACAAAACAGAGAGAAGAAAGACAGCATAGAAAATATGATTATATTCCTTATGTTTGCTCTAGTTGACACACTTAAATCTGACACTCTATTGGAGCAAGAAAAAAATCAAGAGAGAAATCAGACAACGCAAGAAAACAGGACAAGGGCAGAGCGGAGAACTCTGGGAAGACACATCGTACCATCGAGGGCTGGGAAACACATGGCAGCAACTCGGCCGGCATGGTTACGGGTTTACATGTTGCCAAACGAAACGGGGCTTTAGCGCTACTCAAGAACGATTCAAAGAATCGCCAACGTGTTGGGCCCTGAATTTGGTCGCTTGGAATCGCAAACACACAACGAGGGTCACGCACGCACACACACACACACACACACACACAGGGAAGCTCGTTTTGTTTCTTTTTGGGGCATAATCGAGGCTCGCCGATACGGTGCTGCGTCATGGCATGAAAGCAACAAACAAAACAACTTTGATGATTCTTTCGAGAGCTCTGAATGAAGCCAGATCTTTACTAATTGCGCATTGGAGGAAGGGAAATAAGGACATGGAAAACGACAGTTATTTATTATGCATGGTTCGGCTGCTTTTTGCGACCAAGTGTTAAAATGGAAACAAAACAAAGCCCAATTGAAGCTGGCCAAAAATGCAGTCATAGCAGTGAATCATGGGTAATAAATTAAACAGACAGGAACACAAGACACATCACACACAGAGGGGACGTAGACGACGTAGATGCCGTTTCCTACAGAAAACCAAAGAAAAGGCTCCATGAGAAAGAACAGAAACTCAAACGGAAAGAAGGACAATAGCGGCTCTTGTCGCTGCTTTTCTTCTAGCGTTACCGAGCTCAGCGCTCGGAGGGAAATTACCTGATCGGAGCTGTTTGATGCGCCCGTTGTTGTTACTCGTGTTCACCGGGAGGAAGTCTTTGAACCAGGAAATGTCCGGGTCCGGGTTACCGCTAGCGGCACAGAGCATGGTGGCGGTACGGGTGCGCTCCACCACCTTGAGCTGAGGGCCCATATCTATGGTGGGGAAACCTGGGGGCAGCTGATCCTCTGAAACACAGGAACACCAGCACAGTTAAACACGCACCAACGCTCACGCTCACCGAAGCTGCTGAGGGAACCTGGAGAAAGACACACGCTGTAGACTTCAGTTACCTTTTCGTTTTTTTAGCGGTACGCGTTCATATAACATCAACAATTAACAATAACCATCCAACTTTTACATACAGTTAAACTGTTTTTGTGTGACCTTGTCATTTGTCAATAAACACCCACATTAAATGTAGTCAGTAAATTAAAAATGAGCAAGATGGCACACGTACATCTGCAAGATGTCTGTTAAAGATCACTTGATCTGGAAAACATCTACTGTGTACAAACATCTGACGATGTCAGTTTTGCATACATTCTGATTCATAAACATCTTAAAGACATCTAATAGACGTCTATTTCACATCTGTCAGGAAACGTCCTATAGACGTATTGCAGATGAGCAAACACCCTAAAAAATATGTCTTCCAGATGTAAATGCAGACATCAAATAGATGTTTTTGTGATGTATGTGTGCTATCAGGGTGGTTTGTAGCCATCCCAGATAGGACACGTACGTCTGCAAATTGTCTGTTGAAGATCACTTGATCTGGAAAACATCAGCTATGTACATCTGACAGACGTCTGTAAGATGTCAGTTTTACATCTTAAAGACATCTAATAGACATCTATTTGACATCTGATAGGAAATGTCCTATAGACATATTGGAGATGAGCAAACACTCTAAAAATACGTCTTCCAGATATAAAGCAGACATCAAATAGACATCTCCATGATGTATCCCAGAGAGCACACGTACATCTGCAAGATGTCTGTTAAAGATCACTTGATCTGGAAAACATCTAATGTGTACAAAGATCTGACAGACGTCTGTAAGATGTCAGTTTTGCATACATTCTGATTCATAAACATCTTAAAGACATCTAATAGAAGTCTATTTCACATCTGTTAGGAAACGTCCTGTAGACGTATTGCAGATGAGCAAACACCCTAAAAAAATATGTCTTCCAGATGTAAATGCAGACGTCAAATAGATGTTTTTGTGATGTATGTGTGCTATCAGGGTGGTTTGTAGCCATCCCAGATAGGACACGTACGTCTGCAAATTGTCTGTTAAAGATCACTTGATCTGGAAAACATCAGCTATGTACATCTAATAATAATAATACATTTTATTTATAAAGCACTTTACATTTTAAAGAAAATCTCAAAGTGCTACAGAGAATGCAATATACAACAAATTATATCCAATTAAACAGAACAATTAAACATTAAAAACTTTTTTAAAAAGAAATGTTTTTAAACCTCCTTTAGAAACATCAGTTGTTTGAGGAGCCCTCGAATACTCAGGGAGGGCATTGCACAGACGGGGGGCAGGAGCACAAAAGGCTCGATCCCCAATAGTACGAGTCTTAGTCATTCAGGGAAGGAGACGATAAGTGTTTGTGGAGTGAAGGGAACATGCTGAAATCTGCAGATTGAGGAGTTCTTTAAGATAAATTGGGGAATTGCCATGAATGCACTGATGTGTAAGTAGGGAAACTTCATATTCGATCCAGGCAGAAATGGGGAGCCAATGCAATAGTCGTCTGACAGACGACTGTAAGATGTCACATCTATCTGACATCTAATGGGAAACGTCCTATAGACATATTGGAGATGAGCAAAAAATACGTCTTCCAGATATAAATGCAGACGTCAAATAGACATCTCCATGATGTATCCCAGATGGCACACGTACGTCTGCAAGATGTCTGTTAAAGATCACTTGATCTGCTGTATACAAATATCTGGCAGACGTCTGTAAGATGTCAACTGTGCATACATTCTAAATCATAAACATCTTAAAGACATCTAATAGACGTCTGTTTGACATCTGATAGGAATTTTTTTTTGTCAAATTATCCTTACAACAACAACTTGTGGAAAAAAGTGGGTTTTACACTATATACTTTAATAGCAACAGTCATGTGTAAAAAATGACTAAGTGACATTCTCTTCACCCCTCAAACATCAAAAGAAAACTTAAAAGTGTAAAAGTATTAAATTACTCTTAGCAAACCATGAATAAAATCTCATTCACACCTAGACATTCAGACGAATTTGTGGAGCTCAAGTTGGACCAACATTTTCTGAAGGTTAACCACTTTGTGTGTGTGTGTGTGTGTGTGTGTGTGTGTGTGTTTCTGTGAACCTACAGCAAACACAAGCAATCTAAAACAAACAAGAAGTCAACAAGCCTCTAGGGAACATTACCAACACACACGCAGACAAACACACTGTGATTACCACTGAACTACACAAACATCTCCTGGCATTCTCTTTCTATGAACCTCAGCTCAGGTATACAACAACACAAAAATACAGCTTACACAGATATACAGCTCTCTTTCACTGCATTTACCATGTTTTTGGATAACTTGTGTACAGTTTGATTACAAGCGCAATGAAATACTGTAGATTTACTCCAGAATAAAGCAAATGAGCCTCTGTGATGGCTGCTGCATCACTGTACAGTTCCAGCTTGTATGTTGACAGTTCCTGGGACATTTTCTCTTGTTTCCAGAAAACAGTGAAGGATTTGAATGAATGTATGATAGACAACAGAATAATATCCCTGTCTAAATAGTGACTAAAGAGTGATTATGACACTTCAGCGCCTCAGAGGGAGGCATCTGCTATAATGGCGGATTTCCTGCAGCTCATAAAGAGCTCGAAACGCTCCTCATTGTCTCGGAAATCATTATAACGTTCTTTCAGAGTGCTGCGATTCAGCGAAGATTTGAAGATGTCCTTAATTTATGCCAACCGAGGGCCAAGGTCTGCGTTTTAGAATTCATACATCTCAGGTTTATTTCATAATTTAACACCTCAGTAAATGGAAATCATTTCAGTACAAGAGGGCGCTAAATTGTAATGAAAATAATGTCACGATGCAAAAAAAAAAAAAGAAATATATATATATATATATATATATATATATATATATATATTTTTTTTTTTTTTTAAAGGGGAAATATGACCAGGACATGTTCTTGGCAGGTTCCACGATTCATTCATGTAAAAAACAAAGCACAAACGCAGCAGCACAGCTGATCTGTTTCCCATGTTGTTCATTTAAATCACTTCCAGTAGTCATCCCTTGGGCATTAACACAAATTTTCATATCTTTGTGCAAACATTCTACTCTAAATCCTCTTGTGACCTTCACAGGCTGTGAGCTACATAACGCAGTCTAATTTTAGCTCTTCTGTGGTGTGTAGGCATCGTCTGTTAGGAGGTTCTTGGCAGCTAAAGTTACGTGTCAGTCTGTTTCCCTAAACATGCAGGTATAAAATTACGACAAAAGCTACAGAAAGCTGCTAAGGGATCATTCTGATCTCTAAGCAATACTTGCATCTGACCCCAACATGATAGCGGGTTTAATCTGTTGTGATGGGTCACATCTCGTTGGTGAGTTCAGCCGTCTTCACGATGATGCTAAAATAGATTTTGCTTAATACGATTTAGCACTTTACTTCACTTCTGTACATTATGTATGCCACCCATTTAACCACCATGTACAACACCCACTTATTATCTGAAAGTTTAAAGGCTTCCAGGAAGGGTAGGATCGGCTGAGCGCCAGAGTGCCGCAGGGTTCAGTACTAGGTCCGCTACTCTTCTCAATGCACGCTACAACAATTATAAAGGCTTTCGACTTTGGCTATGAGTGCTACATACATGTGATCTCGGACTACCTTTCAGACATTTCTGGGTTACTTTCGAAATTCGCTCTCTCAGCACTGCTAATAGCTATGGCTGCTTTATGATGAATGACTTGTGTTTCGTGTTCACGAAATGAATGAACATACTTAATGATTTCACCTGAATGTCAGCTCACTGTTTTCAGATTCATCAGCCCCCCGTGTCAACGCAGAAATGACCGGACTCGCGCTCACTCGCAATAAACTCAGCTAATTTATTTGCGAGGTTTATGGAAAGGCAAACAAATAACGCACGAGACGCTTATCCGAAGCTCAGCACAACGCTAATTGCGTATTGGCTCTGGGTGTGTGTAAGTCTTTAAAGCGATGCCAAGGTTGACGTGTGAATCAAGCTCTTTAAAACGAGCCAAATTTCACCTGCCATAAAGCCAAGTGCCTGCAGTCAACCTTAGAGGAACAGAGGCAATGCTGCTAATAATTATCGAACGTGACAATCCACGCTGCTTGAAAATCAATGCCTTTCAGGCTATATGTATTGTTGGAAATCAAAATATGCCTGTGAGACTATACATTTTCTCTCCTGAGAGGGATCGATCTTCGGTCTCCGCCGCACAATACAGAACCTCGAATTCTCCTTCCACCAAAGAACTCGACAAGTTCAGCCAAATACATTCGTCCTTGGTCCTCTCCGGGCATGAGGGAGGTTTTTCCCTGGGACATTTTCTATTCATATTTCTCAAACTAACAGCAGAAGACTTTCTTTAGCTTTGCTGCATAATTAAATATGGATTTCTGGAGTCTGGCATTGTTTTAGCAGCACTTTCCTTGAATAGACTACACTTTGGTGTCTCCTTCTTTTAAAGCATTAAAGGCACAAATCCAATGTTGTTTTCTGATGTGGAACGCATTGGATTTGTTAGATAAACTGTGACCTAATAGAAGATTAATGTGGCATGAAAAGTAGCTAGTTTTAAACACATTACATGTCTTTGAATGCCTTTTAAATGCTGGTTTTGATCAACTACATCAAACGATTAAAATTATTAGCACTGCCACCCTTTCCACACAATCTATAGGACTGATAATCCACTCACCGGGGTTTTGCAACGAAGGAAACTCATTTAGCAACATGTCTGGGATGCGTTTTGGGCAGTTTAGTACTTAGTACCATCCCAAACAGTTTCCGATTGCAAAATCCACATTTTGACACTGAGGCAGTGAGATGTGCTGTTTACAAAAGCAGTATCTCTACTGAAAACATGACAGAAATTAGACTTGAACTGTTAATTGACACTGTTGATGAAGAGTTTGGTACATTTTCATCCTGACATTGGCATTTCACAAAAATCAGTGGTGTATTTTTGAACACAAGTCAGTAATTGTTCGTTTTTTACCCGGAAACACACACACACACACACACACACACACACACACACACACACACAATTAATCAGCATTACATTTATAAATCACCTCACGAATTAAACGGTACTTCACTCTGCCAGTTCTCTAAATAACTGCTGAAAAACGCCACGGCAGCGGCGGAGATGCGTCCTCAAGCTAACGCCGAGCAAATAACCGCCGTTAATTGTTATTTAATTTGTGCTCTCCACATGATTGTAAGCTTTTCGAGGAGAAAGGTTATTGACGAAAACATTTCAAAGCATAAATTAATTGAGCTGTGTTTGCCATATGCTATGTTAGCACTTCTGCTTGCGGCCACGGCGAGGTTTTTCTGCTGGAGGACGAATAAATCACAGCCAGGAGAGCGAAGGGGAAAAACAGCAGCACAGGTCGATTTAGAAGGTGAGAGCAAGAGGAATTTCAGTGTTACGAAGGCAAGATGCAATGATACGAGAGAGGGAATTAAAACGTTAAATTAAAAGTTATAAGCGCATGAGATCATTTTTCTCACAATCGCATTTACCGTCTTCAACATCAAGGGCAAAACGGATTCCAAGCGCTCACCTGAACTCTCATTATACACTAGAGTACAGTATATCTCCCCTCCTCACGTCACCTGACGCAGAGTAATGGCGCAGTCGCCCCGTGAAGAGAGTCGCCGGCCGCCGCGGGGCGAAAGCAAACCCCCCGGTGACCATTTACACACATTAATGACGCTCAGGTCATCGAGCAACCGACGGATGTCCTGCCTAATGCGCTGTTGATGGGGGAACGGTGCCATGTGACTTCAGAAGGTGTTAGACTGCACCGCATCTCGTGCATACATACATATTTAACTCTTTAACACGAATGCCTCCGATGGGACGTTGTGCTAATGCATTTTTAATTGTGTCTAGAGTGTCCAAGTGCATTATTTTAGTATTATTTACATGCTATTACAATATTTATTAGTATTCATTTTAGTTCAATCTTATTGTGTGCTTTTGTCATTTTGTGCCAAGCCAAAATGTTCAATTTTCATTTAAGACATAATACTTACAGTTGAGGTCAAATGTTTACATCCCCCTTTCAGAATCTGCAAAATGTTCATTATTTTAGCAAAATAAGAGGGATCATACAAAATGTTATTGTTTGTTTAGTACCTGAATACGATATTTCACATTTAAAAAAAAAAAGTTTACATACAGTCCATAAGAGAAAATAATAGTTTGACCCCGTTCAAATGTTTACATCCCCTTGATTCTCAATACTGTGTTGTTTCCTGAATGATTCACAGCTGTGTTTTTAGTTTAGTGACAGTTGCTCATGAGTCCCTTGTTTGTCCTGAACAGTTAAACTGCCTGCTGTTCTTCAGAAAAATCCTTCAGGTCCCACAATTTTTTTGGTTTGACAGCATTTTTGTGTATTTGAACCCTTTCCCAATAATGACTGTATGATTTTGAGATCCATCTTTTCACACTGAGGACAACTGAGGGACTCATATGCAACTAATACAGAAGGTTCAAACACTCACTGATGCTCCAGAAGGAGAAAAAAAAAAAAAAAAAAAACATGCATTAAGAGCCCGGGGGGTGAAAACCTTTGCCTTCTGGGAAACATGTAAGTATCTTCTGTAACCTCTAAAGGGCAGTACTAAATGAAAAAATATGATATTTAGGCAAAACATATATTTAGCCCCCCCGGCTCTTAATGCATGGTATTTCCTTCGAGAGCATCCAGGGTCCATCAGTTGTCCTCAGTCTTATTTTGGTAAAATAATTAACATTTAGCAGATTATGAAAGGGGCATGTTAACTTTTGACCTCAACTGTAAGTGAACAATTACTGACTTGTTCTCAAAAATACACCACAGATTTTCGTGCAATGCCAATGTCAGGATGAAAATGTACAAAAATCTTCATCAACAGTGTCAATTAACAGTTCAAGTTTAATTTCTATCATGTTTTCAGTAGAGATACTGCTTTTGTAAACAGAAAATCTTACTTGCCTCAGTGTCAAAATGTGGAGTTTGCAATAGGAAACTCATCAACAAGTGTGAAAAGATGGACTCAAAATCATACAGTCATTGTTGGAATTGTTGGCAAATACACAAAAATGCTGGAAAACCAAAGAATTTGTGGGATCTGAAGGATTTTTCTAAAAAAAAGCGGGCAGTTTAACTGTTCAGGACAAACAAGGGACACAGCTGTGGATCATTCAGGAAACAACACAGCATTAAGAATCAAGGGGATGTAAACTTTTTAATATGGTCAAACTATTATTTTCTCTTGTGGACTACATGTAAACATCTTTTATGTGCCGTATCTTAATCAGGTCAGTCCTAAATAAACAATAACATGCATTTTGTATGATCCTCTTATTTTGGTAAAATAACATTTAGCAGATTCTGAAAGGGGGATGTACATTTTGTACATTTTACGATTACGATTTGACATTTTACATTTTATTCAGATTTTTATATTCATTTTGGTTCATTTTTTATATTTTCGGTGTTCATTTTAATTTGAGTTTAACTGACGTTTTAATCATATCGTGAATGATTTTTGTAATTTTTTATAGGGTTTACTACTTTCAGTACTTCAGCTTATTTTATCTTTAAATGATCTTTCTTTCGATTTGTTTTAATAACTGTAGCACTTCAACTTAGGGCTGCACAATTAATCAATTATGATTATGACAATTATGATTTTTGTCATAATCGTGCAGCTCTACTTCAACTTATTTTATTTGTTTTGTTTACATTTTTATCTTCATGTCAATTCCCAGAAAAACAAAAACAAAAACAAAAAAACAAAGCACGTTCCAGACATACTGTACATTTCCATTACTGTAGCCGTCCTGGAACGGCAGCGTTTCTCTCTCGTTAGCCGCAAACGCTCCCTAACGTGGCGGTCTAATCGCAGCAGACTACAGAGGAGGACGCACTAATTAAATACAGCTAATTGAGTCTCTGCGGACCGGGCTAACGCTCCGACGTGATTAGTTACTGTTTACCCGCTCAAGTTAGCAGGGTTTGTTTAACTGACAATGAGCGAAGCCAGAGGAGGCCGATTCGCTGCAGCTGGAAATGAAAAGGCCGTGCGGCGTAATTGATTCTTTCGCTTATCTGCGAGAAACGCCGCGAGCGAGATAGCGAGCATTCTTTCTGCCGGCCGCGGCGTTATTCACGGAGCTCAAAAACACACAGAGCTGCGGCCAGTTAATGGCTTCGGGTTGGGAATCGATCAGCGTCACAGAGCGACTGATGCACGTATTAGATGCGGCTTTGCCTCGCTCTCATTCCTTCGGTGTCGTCGGCAGATGTTTTTGCCTGGATGAGGTTATTCGCTGTGGAAAATCCCCTCGGGCCATAATAAGATATATTTGTTGGACGTTTTGAGCGAGCGCAATCTCCTTAGAGCCGCTGTCACAGGTCAGCTGGTGTAAAGACGCATTGTGCTGCGGTCATCCCTCCCGCCGCAAAAGCGCAGATTACCAACAGAGACAAATAGCAGGAAACCCTTCAAGTATGACTGCCATCCCGGCCGTATTTTCCGCTTCCTTTGGCGCTTTTGTGCCGAGCGGCGGGCCAAAGCGGGTTAGGGTGGGCTTGTGTTTGCTTCACTTCGCTCTAGATAAGTTTGTGCTGGGCTTTTTTTTTCTCCAGCCACAAAAGGGCAGAGGAGCGTTTTCTCTGCTGGACTGTGACGGCAGTCAATGCTGCCGGATTCGTCCTGGATTGCGGCGCACTGGCTGAACCCCAGAGACGCCGTATTGATCCGGGATTTGAGAGACAGAAGGTCCGTCACCAGAAAACTCCATCGCCGTTCTTCTGTTTCTGACGTGTCTGTGTGTAATTAGTCCCCCGTGTTAATTAACGCAGTGAGCGTTCTGTGCTCTGGAACAGCGAGTCACAACCGTAACAAAAGGGCCAAACTGAACACAGAGCTGGGAATCAAAAACCACTTCTTTTTCAATATTTGACTAGATATATATATAGTATTAGTATTATAGTATTAAAATGACCAAAACTAGATTGAAATAATAATCAATTGAATACTAAAATTACAAAAACACTACAATAAAAAAAAAAAAAAATATTTATAGGTAACATAGTATATAAGTAATAAATCATTTAACACACTTTTAACACTTTCTCTAATTAAAAAAAAAAAAAAAAAAAAAAAAAAAAAAAATATATATATATATATATATTTTTTTTTTTTTTTTTTTTTTTCATGTTTATTAACCAATTACAGTCTAATCTATTGTTTTCCAATAGAAATATCTCAACTTTCTGAAATCAATATATTTGCTTGAGGTGCAGAAAAATACGTCTTGTTTTCTGGAAAATAAATACATACATACATACATAAAGAAACCAATAAATAAAAACAATTTAAATGAGAAAAATATCTACTAATCTGAAGAGAAAACTACATCTGTTTTCCTGTTAAATGATTTTTTTCTTACTCCACTGACTGATTTTTTAAGCATCAACTCGCTTGATTGATGCATTTTCCAGAAAACAAACCTTCGTGTCTTAATACTGTGAATATATCTTGATTTAATAGATATTTGCACTGGAAAACAAGACAGCAACACTAAGCATGAAAACCATGTTTCGCAGGATGAATTATTCTGATCTTCTTCGAAGCTGCTAAACAAACCAGGCGCTGCTCGATTATAGTTTAGTGCACATTATAGAGCAACATCTGATCAAGCATTCAACGCAGCGAGAGCAGAGAAGAGACGAGACGTCTGATAGCTGTCAGAAATAAAGCTCTTAAAACTCAAGTCGGTAGATTGCGTGTGCGTTTGCATTTCCACCCCCTCTCCGGCTCTCCGCTCTCATTTACGCCCCCTGATGTATTTGCTTGTTTTCTTTGGCATGGTTCAGCGTGGCCTGTTAATTACGCTTTTGTTCTGTCTCGAACAGAATCACTCCAGCGCATGTAAGAGCTCTCCATTAACGCTTCCTCTGACGCCGGCGCGTTCGGCTCCTCTCCGTTTGCTGTTATTTTCCTCTTCTTCATGTGACACTTGTTCTGTGATAATAAAGGTTATCTTTTACATTTGGCCGCGTGGTAAATGACAGGCGGCTAATCCGGCCACCGGCGCGTTTATCAGCGCGTTCCAGCTGCCGTATAATCTTGCGAGCGCTTTCGCCGAGATGGAGGGAAAAAGCTGCAGCGTTTCCATCAATCATGTCTCTCGCAAGTCAGAAATTTGACCTGTTCAGGAATGCCGACCTCCGGCGATGAGAGCGCCGCCCGCGGGAAACCGGCACAGATGTTCACCTGCATCTCTGTCTGGACACGGAGAACGTCACTGCACCTTCGCCTGGACGTTACGAGATCTCAACGTCAAAAAAGATGCCAGGTTCATGCCCAAAGCTCTCAATTCACATCAGGCCATTTTAAGAGGAGGGTCGTACACTCAGAAATGAAAATCGCCATCATTTCCTTTCACTCGCGTCGTTTATATATGAAAGACTTCGGAAAAAACATGGTCTCTTTATGAAAAACATACACTTTAGGCTTTTATCCACGTATAAACGTTGCTCATAGAGTATTTGCTTACAATATTTGATGACATTTCTGTTGCAGTTGAGTTCGTAAGCACTGAGGTACCCCAGGGTTCGGTGCTTGGCCCTCTTCTCATCTCAATATAAGCAATAATTCATTTATTTAAAGTATATTATTTCTGTAATAAGTACACATTTTAAAAGTTTGCTAAAGCGTACATCATTTATGTACAGATATTTTCACCTCATTAAGGTGCTAGAGATGGTATATAATGTTTTCTGGGTATGTATACATGCTTGCATGTGTGTATTTTACGGCTGTCAGTTTAACTCATCTTAATTAATTAGTTATGAAAAAATAATGTGATTGAATATTTTTAACGCTGTTAATGAACTGGCCCCGCCTCCAGAACTATACATCATTCCATACAGTTGACTGTTGACAGATATGATGCAGAGCATAAATGCAGTTATGCCCTAAAATTCAAGGTACTGGTACAAAAAAAAAAAAAAAAAAAAAAAAAAAAAAAATGTCCCTGTAAGTGTTTTATATATATATAAAATGTATCACACGGGGAGCACGAGCAATATGACAAGAGCACTGATTTTGTCCCGATCTATCATGAGCTTAAATGTGATTTTATACAACAGTTCAGTAAATAAGAAGTTGATATTGTGTTATATTTTAAACACTATATTATATTACCTTTGAAGCCACAGCAGAATTGTTGTGCGTCTCTGATCAACACAGCAGTGTTTAGTTTCTGAATGAATCCGTGTTTTTAACAAATCGTGTGAATCATTGATTCAAAGGCCCATTCATAAAGAGAAGCATTTACTGAAGTCCTGAACAAATCAGCCGTTTGAATTAACTGAATAAATGAACGACTC